>JAEOAD010000054.1:9070000-9400000 GCA_036365145.1 Orientallactaga sibirica | reverse complement strand
ATCCGTGACCGTGAGAGCTGAGGAATCTGGCCACCTTCCCCAGAGATGGGTGCTCACAACTTGTTGGCAGACTCATTTTTATCCAAAGGCAGGAAGTATAAAGAGAATTTGAGCAATCAACCCAGCATTCCCGGGGAAGCCGTGGCAGGAACGTGTCAGATAGTGGATTTCAGCCATATGCCTCTCGCTGGTTGCCTGGGTGTTGCTTTTTCTTCAAAAGGTGGAGGACTGTGCATCTCCCGGGCTCCATGCTGTCCCTTGCTTTCTGTCTATGGAGCCTGAAGCGTGTTGCTTATTTCTCACCAGAGTCGGGGACGGTGGGCCAATAACGGGCTGAGCTCACTAAGGAGAAATTCTGCGCTCCACAAAAGCCTATTTTCCACTCAGACCCGCTCTCTGAGTAGGCAGCAAACATTTAATCCATTTTACCCTAATAGTCTAAAAGCTGTTTTCCTATACAACAAACATGCATTTGATAGGCTGGGGGGGGGGAATCAATTATTTGCTATGTCTTCAAAGGGAGAGGGAAACATTGTTTGCTAAACTGATTATAAATACTTAGAACATGGAATGGGCACCTCGGAGTGATTATACGGCTGGTTTTCCAATTTTCTGGTCAAAAAAAAATTGTGGGTTCTCATTCATAAATTACTATTCACAAAGGAAGCAAACTCCATCTCCTGGGAACATAAAAACAGCATGCAGAAGCCTGTGTGTATCATTACTCTGACAGTGACTGCTTCATTTTTTTTTTTTCCCTCCTTTTGAAAAATTCTCTCAGAAAGGTAGCCTCTACTTGGTCTTCGGATAAAGATCTGTTGGAAAATTAATACTGATATCTTTACCGATTCAAAGAAACAAGAGTCAAGTTAGAGAAATTAGAAATGATTGCAAATAATTTTATTCAAGGCACCGAAGTCTCAGGGCAAAGTTATATCTTTTTCGGATCCCTCTCTCCATCTTCTCAAGCTATAGCAACAAACTTTCCCCCATACCCTAGAAGTAGCTCAATGTAATAGGTACACAGAGCACAGTATAGGAAGCTTTTGATATCTGAAAAACCGAACCATTCTGGGTGGGATGGTATAAATCTATCATCACAGTCTTCAGCAATCTGAGGCAGGAGAACTACAAATCTGATGTCAGCCCAAGCTACTTGTCAAGACACTCTCTCAATTTTTTTTTTTTCCGGGATTTAAATATATACAAACAATTTAAGGGTTTTTGGGACCAGGGCAAATAACGTATGTTGAAAGAAAATTGTATTTTCTTATATGGTGGCCAAACTCAAATGCTGGATTCAAAAAGAAGGTACCATTTAGGTTCAGATTAAATCTAAAACTTTAGACAATTTTCCCATTTGACAATAAATAATCTATTCAGTTATTTCCGTTTACATACTTAATATGAAATGATACAGGATCTTTCACTTTTGGCTTTTAAAAATATTTTATTTATTTACTCATTTGAGAGAGAGAGAATGGGCACGCCAGGGCCTCTAGCCCCTGGAAATGAACCTCAGACACATGTGCCACCTTGTGGATCTGGCTTTATGTGGGTACTGGGGAATCCAACCTCATTCCTTTGGCTATGCAGGCATACATTCCTATTTTTGGTAAAGTTGGATCATGCCATACATAACCTGTCAATATTTTTATACCTAAAAGGGGTCATGGGGGCTGGAGAGATGGCTCAGCAGTTAAAGGCACTTGCTGGCAAAGCCTGACAACCCAGCGTCAGTTCACCAGCACCCACATAAAGCCAGATGCAAAAGTAGCACATACATCTGGAGTTCATTTGCCTTGTCAGGATGCCATGGCATGCCCATACTCACTCTGTTTCTGTCTGCCTTGATCTTTCTATCTCTTAAATAAATAAATATATTGAGAATAAAAAAAATAAAAGAGAGGTCATGGACAATTTGATAATCTATGTATGGAGATCTAATGTGCTTTTTAATTTTTTATTCATTTATTTTTAAATATTTTAATTTTATCTATTTGAAAGACAGACAGGCGGCTAGAGAATGGGCACACCAGGGCCTCCAGCCCCTGAAAACGAATGCGAAATGCATGCATCACCTTGTGCATCTGGCTTATGTGGGTCCTGGGGAATTGAACCTAGGTCCTTCGACTTTGCTGGCAAGTGCCTTAACTGCTAATCCATTTCTGCAGCCCTGTTTATTTATTTTTATTTGAGAGAGAAAGAGACACACACAGAGACAGAGAGAGAGAGAGAGAGAGAGAGAGAGAGAGAGAGAGAGAGAGAATGGGTGCACCAGGGCCTTCAGCAGGTATAAACGAACTCCATATTCATGTGCCACCTTGTGCATCTGGCTTCTGTAGGTCATAGGGAATCAAACCTGGGTCTTTTGACTTCCCAGGCAAGTGTCTTAAATGCTAAGCCATCTCGCTAGCCCTAGTGTGTGCCTTTTAGTAATTATATTAGAATCCATATCCAGCCTGGACCAATTTATTCAATTAGTCCTTTTGGATTTATCTATAATTTTGGCTTTTAGTAATTATAATAGTTTTTGTTTGTTTTTCAAGGTAGGGTCTCTCTCAACCAAAGGTTGACCTGGAATTCACTATGTAGTTTCAGGGTGGCCTCGAACACACAGTGATACTCCTAACTCTGCCTCCTGAGTCCTGAGATTAAAGGCACAAGCCACCATTCCCAGCTGATGTAAATATTTTCTGAGATGGCCAGTGGTTGTATATAATTACCTACAACTGTTATTAAGGTGCCTGCCAAGATACTTTACACCCTGCCTGAACTGAGAAGCACCCGGGCACCTAAAGGAATGTTTCTAAAGGCTCAGCACAGGTGTGTAAGGTGTGCAGACGGCGACAGTCGCATCAAATGAGCACATGTTCCAAGCAAAGCAGAGTTAGTAAATAATTTTTGATTAATTTGCATAATTAGGAAAAGATTAAATGTGGAGGGAGTTCCCACTATGTTTTTCACTCTGCAATGCATAATGATCCTTCATAATTGGGGAAGCATCACTCATTTTATAATGTGAAGGTAGCATCTAATGGCTGCTAAAACAAGGAGATAGATGGCTGATGTAATTCATAATTATTTTAAAAAATTATTTATTTATTTATTTGCAAGGAGAGAGAGAGACAGAGAGAGAATGGGCACTCCAGGGCCTCTAGTCACTGCAAACGAACTCCAGATGCATGTGCCCCTTGTGCATCTGGCTTTCGTGGGTCCTGGAGAATCAAACTGGGATCCTTTGGCTTTGCAGGCAAGTGCCTTAACCACTAAGCCATTTCTCCAGCCCCTATTCATAACCCTTGAGTTTTATGATATCTTTTGGGTGTCCAATTTCAGAATTCTAAGAACAAGAAAACACAATGAGTCCTGACCAATAGTAGGAAATAATTGTCACTTGGGTCACCATCTGAAACTGAGGGGAAGCACATGAAAGTCTGCGGACGAGAAGATGTGTCCAAGCTGGGTACAATTCTTAACAGAGCATGTCTTGCTTGTACCTGAGCAATGATTGACCAAGAGCCTGGCAGGGATTCCTGGGGATTACCTGTACTTAAACTGGGATGAGAAGGGATTACTGTTCAAATCCAACCTGCCAAGAATTCAGATCCTATGAGTGTCTTGGGACCAGAGGAGGTAATGACCTGGAAGGGAATACAGAATGTTCCTGTTTTCAACAACTCTATAGCTGGACAAGAAGGCATTGGGGACTTTACTTCTGAGAAAATAAAAGCACCCCAGAGAGAGTTCAATTTAATCTAAAGATGGGACTCACAGTCTTCAACAGGTTTGCAGAAATAATAATAATAATTTAAAAAAACAACAAAACAGAGCTCAACTCTCACTAACAATGACCAGTCTTATCCATCTATTTTTTAAAAAATATTTCATCAATTAATTTATTTACTTATTAGAAAGAGTCAGATAGAGCAGAAAGAGAATGGACAAACCAGGGACTTTAGCCACTGCAAACAGATTCCAGATGCATGTGCCACCTTGTGCTCTGGCTGACATGGGCCCTGGGGAATCGAACCTGGGTCCTTAGGCTTCACAAACAAGCCCCTTAACTGCTGAGCCATCTCTCCAGCGCCCCCCCCATCCATGTTGTGTGTGATCTTGCATACTACAGTTTTGGTGGCACACAGGCATGAAGTCCAACACAAATCGCTTTCACACATCATGAACACAAACTCTTGAGAACATCCAAACAAAGGCAGAAATCACTGCTGCAACATCCATTTTCCTCAGAATAGCAGTGGCTGTGATGCAAGTAATATGTGGCGTGGAACAACAGCAATTGCCAGCAAGTAGACATTTGAGGCCTTAGGAATTCTCTTCTCATAACAGCAGTCATTTACTAAAGGACATTCGTTTGCCCTGTATCCTGGCCTGCGTTTGGCAAGGGGAGGAACTGAAGAAACGTCTTCAGGTCCGCAAGCCATCACCTGCTCATGACCAAGTCAGGGCATGAAATCAGTTCAACAATGTCCCCTGGCTTCTTTCTTGAAAGGACCCCCAGAGCTTGAAAGGACCAAGGGAAAACTAAATCTCACATGGTGTCTCCAACTCTCTGGGCTATTTATGATTCTGGTCACCACACTCCTTTCCAAAGCTCATTTTATCTATTAAAATGATATCAGTTGCTTAAAATCCCAGAAGGTTATTGGCTGCATAAAATTAAGCTTATTAAACCTACTGATCTAGGTAAAAGAGCACTTGCACAGGCAGATTCTTAAAGACCCTATGGGGCGGGGAGGGGTCATGAAGCAAGTAGTAGCTTTGCTCTTGATTCTGTTAAACACAGAAAGTCTTGGTGCCAGTTCTAATGGTGAACTTTGTTCTCTATTCTGACATCCCAAAAAATTATGGGGAAAAATGTTTGCTAATAATCTTATGTCTTATCTCAACAAACTATTATATATCCAAAATTTAGGTTTGAGCTAAAGTAGCAATAAAATCAGCAACAGCGGTGAAACTCATTCGGTTTCAGGAAGGCTCATGGAATCCAGCTCTCCAAGTTTGTCCTCAGCTGTTTAAATGTAACATGGACTGACATTTTGCCTTAGAATGGACAGAAGGGGAAACAAATGAATTTAATATACACAATAAGCTTAGGGAACAGGATGTATTCAACAGATATCCTACACTACTTCTCACACTCTCCCGGATAAAAAAGCAGTCTGCTCGCCAAGACGTGAAATGTTGCCAGGGTTCACTTTGAAAAGAATTCACAAGAGTGGGAGTCGGTGGAAAGAATCAAAATGCGTTAAGCTTGTGTCTGAATAACCAAGCGTCTCGTTGCATTATAAAATCAGCAGAGGGAAAATAATCACGCCATAAACTAGCTGGTTGAGCAAAGATGGGGTGTCTGGCAAACACTGCTCTGTAAGTGCCACCCCAGATGCATCTCTTTAAAATCGTTTGTTCATTTTTCTATGGAAATTAGTCAGACAGCATTGGTTGAACATACATTTTGTATACCCACAAGTGGATGGCGCATAGGGAGAATATACCTGTCTATAAATAACTGTTGCGATCAGATGGATGAGTCAGGAGAGAACTAACTTCAACTGGCAATGAGATGAGAATAAAGAGGGGTGTAGTATTAGCAAATGTTTTTGACAGATGATATCACTTAAACATATCCACCCCACATCATCATTTACTGCCATTATTGTAAACTTAAAGGTTCTATCTTTTAAAATAGGCTATAAACCATAAGGTCGCCAGATCTACAACTTACTTGTTTTTCCTATGTATTGTTCCATTCCATACACATAGGACAACAGTGGTTAATATCTTTCTTTGTACAAAGCAGATTCTCAGTAAATATTTGTTATAAAAGAGTCATATTTTATAATCATTAACGTTTTAAAGTAGGGGTGAATGCACTTAAGTTTCCCTGAAGAGTGAAGCTTCTGTGTTAAAATAATTATTCAGGGCTGGAGAGATGGCTTAGCCATGAAGGTGCTTGCCTGCGAAGTCTAAGGATCCATGTTCAACTCTCCAGATCCCATTTAAGCCAGGAGCACAAAGGTGAGGCAAGCGCAAGGTCACACATGCCCATTGGTGGTGGAAGCATCTGGAGTTTGATTGCAGTGGCTAAGGCCCTGGCCTGCTACTTCTCTCTATCTCTCTTTAAAAACTAAAAAATATGTATATATATAAAATAGTGTCTCCTTGTTACTCCAAATGCCATCACTGTATGGATTATAAATCATCCAGTTATCATCTCACTTGGGAACTACACATTTACAAGGTTGCCCCAGCCACTTGGTAGTTCAAAGAAGTGCAAAGGCAAAGAATAACTTTTACTCATCAACTCTTCTTATGTCTTGATGACCCAAGAAAGTATAACAAACACCAGGAAAAGGCATGATAAACTAAATCATGTATTAAGGAGTGGTCTTGGAGTCGATGCAGGCAAATATTGATCTAGGTCTTTTTTTTTTTTTTTTTTTGAGAGAGACAGAGAGAGGGAGAGAAAGACAGATAGAGATGAGTGTGCCAGCAGACTCTTAGCTGCTGAAAACGAAATCCAGATGCGTGCGCCCCCTTGTGGTCAAGTGCGGCATTGCGGGCTTGCATCACTTTGCATCTGGCTAAACTTGGGACCTGGAGATTGGAACCGCTGGAGATTGGAACCAGCATTCTTAGGCTTAGGAGGCAGGTGCCTTAACCGCTAAGCCATCTCTCCAGCCTAGGTGTAGTTCTTTTTAAATTTAGATTATACCAAAATTATCTCCTTGCATTAAAATCCATGTAACAGTGAAATATTTCTCTTTTATATTCCTTTTGGTGTTTTCGAGGTAGTGTCTCACTCTAGTCCAGGCTGACCCGGGATTCACTATGTAGTCTCAGGGTGGCCTTGAACTCACAGCAATCATCCTACCTCTGCCTCCGGAGTGCTGGGATTACAGGCATGCGCCACCATGCCTGGCTTCAATAATATTCTTGATGTCAAATATTTCTAGGACGCAGCGTTAGTTGGCTCAATACAACTCGCAAGTGATTTGTAATAGGAGAGCTCATGAACGGTGATGTTAGTTTTCTAGCCACGTGGCAGGTTCATGGCCCTGTACGGCTATAAATAGCTTAGCTAACCATAGAAGAGAAAGTATTCACTTTTCGCCTTAGTTTCCACGATACTGAAGGTTTATTCATTCATTCCACAAATATTTGTCAAGGGTACGATTTTGGGTGTTGGGACTCCAGTGGCAAACAAAGCAGTCAGATATGCCTGCTTTCTGGAGCTGACATTTTAATAGAGGGGTAGAGAGATTGCACTGGCAGGTAAAGTATAGGGTAGGTGGTAATCGATCTGAAGAAAATACAGAAAGGAACGGCCACAGTGATGTGGACAAGAAGGGAGATTGGATTCAAGTTGGTAGGGAGGTACTTGGGGTGGGCTAGTCATTCTATGATAACTAACTAAAAAGGGGGGTGCCAAAGAAGGTATAGAAGAGAGGGAGCATGTACAGGAAGGAGCAGTGCTCGGTGTAGTGTATATTGGTTGAGTAAAGTGTGACTGCCAGTTTCTATTGATGGCTAAACTGACAGAACCTGGTATCTTGCAGGAAACAAATCCCTGGGTATGCCTGTGAGAGATTATCTTGATTAGGTTAATTGAGGCAGAGAGACCCCTGTCAACTGTGGGGAGCACCATTCCTTGTGCCAGGACACTGAGCTCGATACAGAGCAAAGAGTTGACTGACCAGCAACATCTGTCACCGTCTGCTTTCCTCTTTGCGACTGACGGTGACCAGCTGTCTCGTGCCACCATGCCTTCCTTACCAGGATGGACTGCAACCTCATACTGTAAGCCAAAATAAACCCTTCTTTTTCTTAAGCTGCTTCCGGTCAGCCTTTTAGTCATTGCAACAAGAAAGTAGGGCTGGAGAGATGGCTTAGCAGTTAAGTGCTTGCTCGTGAAGCCTAAGGACCCCGGTTTGAGGCTCGATTCCCCAGGTCCCATGTAAGCCAGATGCACAAGGTGGTGCATACATCTGGAGTTTGTTTTCAGTGGCTAGAGGCCCTGGTGTACCCATTCTCTCTCTCTCTCTCTCTCTCTCTCTGCCTCTTTCTCTGTCACTCTCAAATAAATAAATAAATAAATAAATAAATAAAAATAAACAAAAGTATTAAAAAAGAAAGTAAATAATTATAATAAACAAGTGAATGATGAACTGCAACCAACATATATAAGGTGCAATCCTAGGAAAACAAATCTTTCACATGAGAGAAAAATATGCAATGACCCAGAATATCAATTATTTGCCTTTTTCAAGTCCCCAGACTGAAACATACCTCTTAATGGAAGAGGGCCTTTTTTTTTTTTCCTGCCAGGGTTCATTCTTTTTTCTTTTTCTTTTTTTTCTTTTCTTTTCTTTTCTTTTCTTTTTTTTTTTTTTTTTTGGAGAGATACACAGAGAAAGAGAGAGGGAGAGGAAGACAGATAGAGATGGGCGTGCCAGCAGCCTCTCAGCTGTTGTGAACGAAATCCAGATGCGTGTGCCCCCTTGTGGTCAAGTGCGGCATTGCGCCCTTGTGTCACTTTTGCATCTAGCTAAACTTGGGACCTGGAGATTGGAACCAGGGTTCTTAGGCTTAGCAGGCAGGCACCTTAACCGCTAAGCCATCTCTCCAGCCCCTGCCAGGGTTCATTCTTTTGTTGATGAACTATTTCTATGTTGATTACTAGAAAATTTAACATAAGCACCCATGTTTTAGCAACTGTTCAGATGGTTTTCCTGGTAAATTTGATGAACGAATCCCAAATCCACACAGGACAGAATATAAAGGCAACTGTAGAAAACGTAATTTAAGACTAAACCAGCTATATGTAGCAGATGATGTTATTAGCTACTTAAAATCTGTAGCATCGGAAGATGGTCCTAAAACTTCTAAGTAGCTTGAAAACCTTTTTTAAACATTGTTCCATACCCCCATTAGCAAAAATGATGTTAGAAATTAGTTAATAAGTTAGTTATTACACTAAAAATTACAGTTATGATATCGATTGGTACAATCAAATATTATGCTAAGAACTTTTCAGGTAATAGATTTCTCCCCATTGAAAGGTCTGCTGTAAGTATTTTCTTCCCCTTTGGTGAGAAGGCTCTTCAAAGAGGGGCGAGTATCTGTGCTGGCATGAGGAACAGCCTGCAATTATCTTAAAGGAGCATTTTGTCCTCTCATGTTTCTGGGCCACAGAGTCAAGTCTTTTCACTGTTCTTTCTAAAAATGTTTTTATTTATTAACTTTCAAGCAGAGAGTGATATAAGAGAGACACACACTAAGAGAGAGAGAGAGAAAGAGAGAGAATGGGTGCACCAGGGTCTCCAGCCATTGAAAATGAACTCCAGATGTATGCACCATTTTAAGTGGGTCCTGGGGAATCAACCTCAGGTCCTTAGGCTCTGCAGGCAGGTGCCTTAACTGCTGAGCCATCTCTCCAGCCCTCTTTTGACTATTCTTAATATGTCATCATTTCCAGGTGTTTTGCCACCATAGCAACACGTTTCCAGAAAACATGCTTCGGGAATGACTCCTGTACATTGGCTTCTCTCACAATGCAGAATCTGGAGTACAACATCCCGTGTATATTGGGACTCTTGTAGGGCAGAGAGATAACGAAACAGCTTCAATTCCCTGCTCATATGAGTTAATGAGGCTGATGGCCTTACCACATGTTCTTAGTTGATGTGCAAGCTTATTTTACTTTAAATATTTTTTTAAATTTTTATTTATTTATGAGAGGAGAGAGAGAGAGAATGGGTGTGCCAGGGCCTTCAGCCACTGCAAACAAATTCAAAACACATGTACCACCCTGTGCATCTGGCTTATGTAGGTCCTGGAGAATCGAACCTGGGTCCTTTGGCTTTGCAGGCAAGGGCCTTAACCGCTAAACCATCCCTCCAGCCCTGTACAATCTTCCTTAGGCCTTTGCCATTCAGTTTAGATTAACCCTGAACTCAAAAATCTCAAGTCATTTTATTAGAAAGCCTAAGTAACCGTTGTTTGTGGCTCTGAATGGCTGTGTATTCACCGTCTCTTTCAAGTCCATGTTGCTTTGTGTTTGTCTGACTGGATGGACGGTCTGCCACGAATAAAACCATCTGTTCAGGATTCTTCTATTTTGTTCAACCAGTAAATACACAATAACTAAACTTTCACCTAGCCTGTATATTCACCGTGTTGATGATTACACCACAAACACCTTATTAAAACAAAATATTTTACTTCTGCCCTATCTTTACAATTTATCTTACAGGTGAGCTTATCCGTTGGTTATGACAACATAGAACGAGCCAACCATAACAATGGGCTTTCAGCCTCAGTATCTTTATAAATTGAAACTGAAAACTTTGTGACAGAGAAATAGAAGGGATATGATATTCAAGTTTGATTATGTAATATGAAACCATCAATTTAGCCAGGACTAAGGCAGCGTAACTTGTGGAGAACATCGGATAGCTAACAGAAATTAGAAAATGAAATATGGTTTGCAGCCCAGCCTGGTGGCACAGGCCTTCGTTTTCAAGATACCTGGAAGACCGAGGCAGGAAAGTCACAAGTTTCAGGCCTATCTGGGCTACAGAATGAGTTTAAGGAAACTTAATAAGACTGGGTTTCAAAATCGAAAGTTACAAAACAAAGGGAAGGGCTGGAGAGATGGCTTAGCAGTTAAGGCGCCTGCCTCCTAAGCCTAAGAACACTGGTTCCAATCTCCAGGTCCCACATTTAGCCAGATGCAAAGTGACGCAAGGGCGCAATGCCGCACTTGACCACAAGGGGGCGCATGCATCTGGATTTTGTTCACAGCAGCTGAGAGTCTGCTGGCGTACCCATCTCTATCTGCCTTCTTCTCCCTCTCTCTCTGTCTCTCTCTGTGTCTCTCTCCACAAAAAAAAAAAAAAAAAAAAAAAAAAAAAAAGGGAATATATCTCAGATTATCTCAGTGGTAGGCTGCTGGTCTAGCATGTTCCAGATCCGAGGGTCAATCATCAGTGCTCCGCCCTCCCATGCACAGAATTTATCATTATCTAGTTGGTCACAAATCACCAAGTTAACAGCTTCATATAACAGCAAAAATGCCAAAATATCACACCAGGGTCTTTGAGCTCGTTCCACGATAGATGTTTCTCACACTCAGTGGGAAGAGTGACTGGCATTCACAGAAAAGTCAAAGAAAAATTCAATCTCACCAAGAGAAATCTTTCAATAAATGATACCATTTTGCCTAGCAATGAGAAGACGGAGGATTGAATGACCTATTTTGGAGAATTTTTGCAAAGAAAAATGATGTCTACTCCTTCCATCCCCTCTTAGGAACTAAAGTAAATTAATATGGGATTTTGTAAAAAAAAAAATAATAATAATAATAACAAGCAGAGTGCATCATGCAGTACTATAAGAACGTTAGCTGACAAGGGAGCACTGTTATGCTCTGCGAGCTTGTTGGGAACCCGAAATGTCCTCAAATGTCCTGCCACCTTCCTGGTATATAAATTCACTCAGGAGCAACTCAACACAAGCGCAGATGCCTACACAGCTGAAATAAGTGTGGGTAGAACTTGCCATTGGTTTGTGTAATGTCCAAGATGTATTACCAGAAGTGGCATTTTTTTATGTTTTCCCGCTATTGAAAAAATCAATCATTTAATCATTATTTTGACTTTGCAAAACCCCACCGGGCCGGGCATGGTGGAGCACACCTTTAATCCCAGCACTCGGGAGACAGAGGTAGGAGGATTGCCGAGAGTTCAAGGCCACCCTAAGACTACACAGTTAATTCCAGGTCAGCCTGGACCAGAGTGAGACCCTACCTCGAAAAACCAAAAAAAAACCAAAACAAAACAAAACAAAAAAAACCACCGGACTTGAAACTCTCAGGGACAAAAGGGTGCGGGGGCGTGGGGGGGGGGTAGAATGGGAGACCTCTTATGGTCACGAAGTGCACAATCTCTTTCAGCAACATGATTTAGATACAAGAATAATGATTTTACTGACTTATCAGACCTATCATATGGCTCAAACGCAGAGCCTTAGAAGAACTCCGAGAAAAATCAATCCCCCTGAAGTAGCCTCATTCCATTGATACTGAGATGCCTGTACCAGATCATTCCAGCCAGAAAGTAAAATCCCTGAAGCAGAATTGCTCACACGGTTATTGGAATACAAATATGACAGTTTGGTCATTTTTACAAGCTGACACGGAGAAGGACAGCACAAATCCTTTTCAAGGTTTCCCTAATGTGCGTCCTTTACTATTATTATTTATTTCTTTCTCTAAAAGACATGGAAGTATTCCTGAACTGCATGTTCCACTTAGGAATAAGCGGAGACTCTTGTTTTTTCTCCTTTCAAATACAGGAAATTCAGTGGTGTAATTACATGGAAAAAATAAGAGGCTAGGTCATCCGAATTACCAATGTCATTGCTATTATGAAGAAGAGAGTCCTGTATCTAAAATGTATTTACCATGATTATTGTGCTATCGTGGACAATGTTAATCCTTAAGAGAACAGATGGTACAAACATATTTGAAATTACTCAATGAAGTGAAATGCGCTTTGAAACCACAAATGGATATTGACAAACTGGATGCATTTGGCACTTAACTTTTGCATATGTTTGTGCCCTCAGATATTCTAGGGCAAAAAAAATCCTAACCAGTTGAAAAGTAGCCATTTCTTTCTCCTGACATTTTTGGACAGAAGACAAGCAATGGGGGAAAAACACTGAATTTACTTGTTTTTTCATTTAATTTAAATTTTTCATTAATTTATTTATTTGAAACAGAGAGAGAGGGGGGGAGAAAATGAACATACTAGGGCCTCTAGCCGCTGCAAATGAACTCCAGATATAATAGCCACCTTGTGCATCTGGCTTATGTAGGTACTAGAGAATCGAAACTCTGTCCTTAGGCTTCACAGACAAGAACCTTAACCACTAAGCCATCTTTCCAGCCCAATGAGATTTGTTCTCTCTCTCTCCCTCTCGCTCTCTCTCTCTCTCTCTCTCTCTCTCTCTGGTTTTATGAAGTAGGGTCTCATTTTAGTCCAGGCGGACCTGGAATTCACTACGTCTCCGGGTGGCCTTGCACTCACAGTGATCCTCCTACCTCTGCCTCCTGAGTGCTGGGATTAAAGGTGTGCACCACCATGCCCAGTTTATTTTTAAACTTAAAAAAATTATTTATTTGCAAGCAGAGAGAGACAGAGATGAGAGACAGAGAGGAGAAAGAAAGAGAGAATGGGTGCACCAGGGCCTCTAGCCAATGCAAATGAACTCAATGCTTGTGCCATTTTGTGCATCTGGTTTTATATGGGTACTGGGGGATCAAACCAGGGTCATTAGGCTTTGCAGACAAATACCTTAACCACTGAATCATCTCTCCAGTCCTTCCTCTTTTTTTTCCCCAAGGTATGGTTTCCCTCTAGCGCAGGCTGACTTATAATTCACTCTGTAGTCTCAGGGTGGCCTCGAACTCATGGCGATCCACCTACCTCTGCCTCCTGAGTGCTGGGATTAAACTCTTCTTTTTGGGGGGACATTTTATTGACACCTTCTATATAATAAGACAATATAATGTAATCACAATCTGCCCCCCAACCCTGCTTATGTTTTTCCCTCCTGAATTTAATTTATAGAGTAAATGTAAAATGCAGAAATGAGAGAAGGCAAACAACTTTTCTCAGTGGTCCAATAGGAGAACCTCAAAACTAAATAACTGTTCTGGTAAAATTTATAATTTTGGATTCTTTTTAAAAATTTTTTTAAAATTTTAATTTAATTTAATTTTTTTTTTTTTGGGAGAGAGACACAGAGAGAGACAGACAGAGAGAGAGGGAGAGGGAGACAGATAGAGATGGGTGTGCCAGCAGTCTCTCAGGTGATGTGAATGAAAGCCAGATGCGTGCGTCCCCTTGTGGGCAAGTGCGGTATTGCACCCTTGCGTCACTTTGCATCTGGCTAACCGTGGGACCTGGAGATTGGAACCAGGTTCTTAGGCTTAGCAGGCAGGCGCCTTAACCGCTAAGCAATCTCTCCAGCCCAAATTTGGATTCTTTAAAAAAAATTTTTATTTATGAGAGAGAGAGAATTGGCACACCAGGGCCTCCAGCTGCTGCAATCCAACTCCAGACGTGTGTGCCATCTTGTGGGAGAGAGAGAAAGAAGCAGAGCAAGACAGAATGGATGCACCAGGGCCTCTAGCCCTGCAAACGGACTCCAGATGCATGTACCACCTTGTGCATCTGGCTTACGTGGGTCCTGGGGAATCAAACCTGGGTTCTTTGGCTTTGCAGGCAAGTGCTAAGCCATCTCTCCAGCCCCACGTGGTATAGCTTTTAACGAATGAATATTCAATCCATAAGTTTCAAATCAATGATAATGAAAATCACTTATTGCTTTATCCATTTCTTTAGTGAACTGGTGTGGGTTGTGTGTGTGTGTATTGTGTGTGATAGATGGTGTGTGTGTGTATTGTATGTGTGTGTTGTGTGTGATGAGTGTGTGTAGATGAAGTTGATAACAGCCAGATTCACTAGACCATGGGCATTATATTAATTTATTACTCCACTCCACTGGTGCTGTGAGATGATTGCTACCGTGGGTAGTGGCCAGACTTGATATTATATGGAATCTTCCATTCTTGCTGGAAAGTTCAAGAACCATATCTTCACTCTCGAAGACTACAAATGAATCCATCCAGTCACCTTCTAAAGATCTGCCTCCCCATACTTTCACATCTCACAGCCTCCAAGTCATTCCTCAATATCTCACTGCTGTTTTTTTATTAAACTTTTTTAAAAAAATTATTATTTTTTTGGAGAGAGACAGAGAGAGAGACAGAGAGGAAGACAGATAGAGATGGGCGCGCCAGCAGTGTCTCAGCTGCTGTGAATGAAATCCAGATGCGTACGCCCCCTTGTGGTCAAGTGGGGCATTGCGCCCTTGTGTCACTTTGCATCTGGCTAAAGGTGGGACCTGGAGATTGGAACCAGGTTCTTAGGCTTAGGAGGAAGGCGCCTTAACCCCTAAGCCATCTCTCCAGCCCACCCCACTGCCGTTTTTACTCCTCTTGAAGAGTTGCTTGCTAGACTGGAGCAAGGTACGGACGTTAAAAAAAAGGCAAGGAAACAATCAGTCGTTATCTGTTGATTCACAAAGAGAGAATGCTTGTTATGTTATCTGTTTTGTGCGGATGACACAGGTGACGATTTCACGTCTCCGTCCTGTTTTCTAAGAGACCATATTTGAGGGACAGAGACACGTAAAGTAAGTGTCTCCACAGTGCACAGAGCGCTACGGGGAACATGAGCGAGATCTAACTAAACAGAGCCATGGGAAATTGAATGGTAATACCAGAAAGAGAAAGTGGAATCCGTGACAACATTAGAGGTGATATACCTGATGTATGTTAAAAAAAAAATCTTGGGGCTAGAGAGATGGCTTAGGGGTTAAGGCGCCTGCCTGCTAAGCCTAAGAACCTGGTTCCAATCTCCAGGTCCCACGTTTAGCCAGATGCAAAGTGACGCAAGGGCGCAATGCTGCACTTGACCACAAGGGAGCACACATCTGGATTTCGTTCACAGCAGCTGAGAGACTGCTGGCGTGCCCATCTCTGTCTGTCTCCCTCTCCATCTATCTCTCCAAAAATAAATAAAATAATAATAAAAAAAATCTTTCAAGTATGGTTCAAAATTAGTCAGGGAAGACTGATAGGTCGCTCTGGCTTTCTGAGTCTATTTCCGGGCATAGTTCAGGCTTCCTGCCCCGCTGATGTCAATCTTGGCTGTGCAACTTGCCTTGACCAAGGACACAAGAGTAGAAGAGAGTCACGCCATTTCCAAACAGAACCTTTTCTTTCTTCTTTCTTTTTACAGAGAGAGAGAAAGAGAGAGAGAGAGAGAGAGAGAGAGGGGAATGCTAGGGCCTCTACCCACTGCAAATGAACTCCAGATGCACTTTGTGAATCTGGCTTATGTGGATCCTGGGAAATCAAATCTGGGTCCTTTGGCCTTGCAGGCGAGCACCTCACCCACTGAGCCATCTCTCCAGCCCTCAAAACAGAACTTTAAAGAACATTGTGTGTCTCTGCTATCCATTTTACTGGCCCAGCACACACATCTCTCTGCCCTTATTTATTTATTTACTATTTATTTATTCGAAGATGCTATGATCCTTTCTGTAACCTCGGTTCCACAGATTGGTAAGTTCAGAGAACACAGCATTATCGGTCAGAGAAGGACATATGTTGTTGACAATGGAAAGTATGATCACACCCAGGGACATATCAGGGATGTCAGTTATGTCAGCATCACTCCTTCAAACAAGCTGAAACACAGGCAGTCCCCTGTAAGTTTGTGGTGGGGTGTAAGAAGCCATTGTTTCCGCTTAATTCAAAACCAGTTGATGGATTTTGAGCTGGCAAATTATACAGCGTTTTGTAGGGTAAAATGGCACCTCCTGTGACTTTTTGTAAAGTTTAAATAATAAATTCCAAGAAGAATCTCTGGTTTCCAGGTGAGGCAGGGATTTTTGTATCAGCCCCTAGTATTCCTTTGCCATACTGGAGAAGTTTGGCCCAACTTCCCATCCGTCATGCCCCTGTCCCTGCTCTGGGTTCTGCCTTCCAGACTCCCTCTCCTTAGTCCTTGAAGGAGGAATGTCCTTGAGTTGGAGAAGTTCCTTGCATTTTCAATACATTACAGTATTGTTTCCAATATATTATAAAAATACCACATTAAAAATCCCAGCAGAAGTAATTACAGCTGCAATTCAAAGTACAGTCATCACTCTGGTGAGTATGAAATGTGTTTTTTTTTAAATATTTTATTTTATTTATTCTTTTATTTGAGAGAGAGAGAGGAAGAGGCAGAGATAAAGAAAGAATGGGTGTACCAGGGCCTCTAGCCACTGCAAGCGAACTCCAGACACATGCGCCCCCTTGTGCCTCTGGCTTACTTGGGTCCTGGGGGGATGGAACCTGGGTCCTTAAGCTTCGCAGGCAAAAGCCTTAACCGCTAAGCCATTTCCCCAGCCCGTGAAATGTGTTTTCTTTGAGCCCACATGATACAGAGAACAGAGAGAAGGATGTAGCAGTTTGGAATTCCAACAACAAAAAAGCCTTTGCCCAGGTGCAAGCATCTCACATAAGGCCATGTCTGTCCCATGCACACGCACGTTTCTCCTGACCTGAAGTTCAAGTTAGCAGGCTCTCCTTTCCTGACGTGGAGAACAGCAAATGGAAATGATGTAGCAGGACACCCACGTGCTGGCTCATGTTCAAAGGGCTAATGGCCCTTCCCCAAGAGCAGTCCACTCACCCCAACACCTTACTGGTTTCCAGTCTAAGTAAGCAATGTTGTGCTGTTAGCCTCACTCCTGTGTTCTTGCATAATCACTCGTGGGCCTCTTCTAACTTCTACATAGCAGAACATAAGCATTCCATAGACATGTTTGGGCCAAGGAAAGCGTTGAGGCAGCAGTTTTCTACCACACTCTCTCAGATGCGCACGTGCTACTTTCTGCCCGGATCTAACCCTTCAAAAATGCCTCCAAAACCCTTTACTGTTCCCTCCCCAACAAAATCTAAACCACCGGAACACAAGTAGTATTTTAACCTTGGAATCTTTGTATTAATTCCTTTCTAGAATATTTTATTGATCTGTTTATTTATTGTTAGAGAGAGAGAGAGAGGCAGATAGAGAAAGTGAATGGGTGTGCCAGGGCCTCTAGCCACTGCAAGCAAACTCAAGATACAAGCGCCACCTTGTGCAACTGGCTTATGTGGGTCCTGGGGAATCAAGCCTGGGTCCTTAGGCTTTGAGGCAAGCACCTTAATCACTAAGCAATCTCTCCTGTCCTGCATTAATTCTTTTTAAGAATATCTTATTTATTTGCAATCAGAGAGAGAGAGAGAAAGTGAATGGGCATGTGAGGGCCTTTAGCCACTGCAAATTAACTCCATATACATGCACCACTTTGTGCATCTGGCTTTATGTGGGTACTGGGGAATTGAACCTGGGTTGTTGGGCTTACAGCAGGTAAGCACTTTAACCACTGAGCAATCTCTCCAGCTCCTGTATAAATTCTTTTCTTTTTTTTCTTTTTTTTTTTTTTTTTTTTGGTTTTTCGAGATAGGGTCTCACTCTCGCCAGGCTGACCTGGAATTCACTATGTGGCCTTGAACTCACAGCGATCCTCCTACCTCTGCCTTCCTGAGTGCTGGGATTAAAGTCTTGCGCCACCACGCCCGGTTGTATAAATTCCTTAAATTGGAGTCTGCTGCTTACCTTCCCTGTCTTACCTGTCACAAACTCTTTCACACAAAGCTTCCATGGATTCCTTCAAAGGACAAAGAAACATGACACATGATTGGGGTCCACGACTTCAAAAGCACATCTTTCCTGTCAATGTTTTAAAGGCTATTTACTTTTTAAAAAATATTATTTTATTTTTACTTATTAGAGAGAGAGAGAATGGGTGTGTCAGGGCCTCAAGCCATGAATGAACTCCAGACACATGCGCCACCATGTGCATCTAGCATATGTGGGTTCTGGGGTGTTATCCTACCTGGGTCCTTAGGCTTTGTAGGCAAGTGCCTTAACCGCTAAGCCATTTCACCAACCCTAAAGGCTATATTTTGAACTCGGTTGGTTACATTAAGTAGATTTCGTCAGTCTTGTGCCGTAGAGAGTGGTGGTCTGTGGATGAGGTGTTCAGAGTTCCGGGAAAGGGACCCTCTCCTGACACACCATTCTCAGTGAAGCGAGGAAGCCGTGAAGAATTCTGTATGACGAGTGACGTCCTTGAGTCAATTCAGTACCTACCATGCTAGTCGCAGGCATTTTAAAAAGCAGGTTGAGACTGATGTGCACATCTCAGTTACCCAAGGACACGCACGCCTTTCTCAAGTGGCAGCTGACTACCAGAATTATTGGCACATTTGAGAAATGTGCTTTCAGGATTTTTTTTCTTTACAAAGAAGTCTTGATTCACACACACACACACACACACACACACACACACATATATATATATATATACACACACACACACACATATATATATATACACATATATGTATGTGTGAATATATATACTGATACAGTAGTGGATTTTATATATATATATTATTATATATAAAATAGTTTATATATTATGTATATTATATATTATATATAATATGTAAATTATATGGATTTATTATATATAAATTATATAAATATTATATATGATATGTTTATATATTATATATCATCCACTACTGTTTATATATACATATAATATATTTAACATATATATTATATAAATATATTTTATATATTTATATATTATATAAATATTATATATATAATCCATATATATAATCCATATATATATAATCCATATATATATATATATATAATATATATATATATATATATATATATATATATATATATATATATATAAAACCCACTACTGTATCAGTCTATCATCTGGGAAAGAACTTGGAATTAGCATTTTCGCACAGGGCGCACGGTTTCCACCTAGTGGTCAAAAGCTGACCTTATATTAAAGCAAGGTTAGAGGAACCACTGGCAGTGAGGCGCTGTTGCTAATATTGCGTAAATAACCATAGTCCAAGCCCTGCACATCCATTTTATAATTACAATAACTATTGAGCAGTTCTATCTCCTATTCTCCACCCCGAAAAAAAAAAAAAACCATAGCAAAAGTGCACGGTTTTGTTGTTGTTTTAAATATAAATATATATATATATATATATATATATATATATATATATATATATTTTTTTTTTTTTTTTTTTTTTGCAAGCAAAGAGAGAGGTAGAGAAAGACAGACAGGGAGACTGGGCATGCCAGGGCCTGTAGCCACTAAAGAAACTCCAGATGCATGCACCACTTTGTGTGTCTGGTTTACGTGGGTACTGGGGAATCGAACCAAGGGCTTTAGGCTTTGTAGCAAGAGTCTTAATGACTAAGCCATCTCCCCAGCCCGTCCTTTCTTTCTTCACAAATACTTGAGATCCCATTTCCTAACACATAGCGGTTGATATTTCTGCTCAAAGAGAATATATTAACAATCACAAAGGAGCATTTGTCATGTCCAAAGCGATGAATTCATTTACACTCTTGCCCATCATTCCCAGTGTGCCCCTCCAGCAAACCCTTCTACGCACGCTTTGGATGTCAGCCCGTTCTACAACCTCAGCAACCTTACTTCTCTTCCTCACATCCCTTTCCATAAGCACTCAAAGGGAAGCATTTCTTTCCAACAACAATAACAACAAAAGCTGCGCGTGGTGGCGCATGCCTTTAATCCCAGGACTCGGTAGGCTGAGGTAGGAGGATCGGATCGCCATGAGTTCGAGGCCACCCTGAGACGACATAGTGAATTCCAGGTCAGCGTGGGCTAGAGTGAAACCCTACCTTGAAAAATCAAAAAACCAAAAAACAAACAACAAAATCGCTCTCAATTCCGACTTGAGTGTCCAAACACGTATCACTTCGTCTTCACAGTGAACCTAATTGCAAGGAACAGTCACTGCCCTTCTCCCTTCCTGCCTACCTCAGTCTGCCTTCTCCTCCCGCCACTCTATAGCCTTTTCTCATGGAATCACCAACATTCCTGTTTTTCACTAAATCATGAATATTTCCCAGATTATTTTTTTGGACACTCCCTTCTTTCTCTTGGCTTCCACAGTAGTGGCTGTCCTTCCACAAGATACGCCCATTCTTTTCTTCACACGTGATTGCCTTCTTTCTCTGTCTCGGACGTTACTCCCCTGTTCAAATGCTGGCACGCGCAGAGGCATGCCTTCTAAATCTGGCTCACGGTGCCATCGATATCACTGACTGGGAAAACTTCCCTGGCCACCTGTATAGACATCTCCTGATTGGTTTCACTGGTTCAGACTTCCCTTCGGAGCTCCAAACATCCCTTGCATATCTGGCCCACGGACTAACTACCCAATAGTTTGAGAACAGCCTTAGCCTCTATCTCAACATAGTCTCCTAGAGCCCATCAACTGAGAAGGTCTGCAGACTTCACCTGTCCCCTCTGTGTCTCACACCAGCCCCCCTTTCTCCATTATCCGTGCTACCATCCTGATTCATTCCCTATGCCACCATCTGCAACAGACTTCTAGGCGGTTCCCTGCCTGCTTTCCAGGCAGTTCTACACCATGTTCACTGACTTAAGGGAAGAGCTCAGATTCCAGTGCCATCCGACACTGTGGTCTCACCTGATTGCTTTGAGTCTAGTATTGTATTCTCTCTCTCTCTCTCTCTCTCTCTCTCCCTCCCTCTCGTACTTCTAGCACATGGCCTGTAGTTTTACTTCCTAAAAGGTACCTTCTTTTACATAAGCTTTATTCTTCTCTTTCTTTTTTTTTTTATTTAAAATTATTTGAGAGCGACAGACAGAGAGAGAAAGAGGCAGAGAGAAAGGAGAGAGAATGGGCGCATCAGGGCCTCAGGCCACTGCAAATGAACTCCAGGTGCATGCGCCACCTTGTGCATCCGGCTTACGTGGGTCCTGGGGAATCTAGCCGCGAACCGGGGTCCTTAGGCTTCACAGGCAAGTGCTTAACCATTAAGCCATTTCTCCAGCCCCCTTCTCTTTCTTCATGGTTATATTTCTATGTATACTCAAGTTTTACCCTAAATTGTACTTTCTCCTGGTAATCTTTCATTGATTATTCAACATGTAAGTCTCCTGCTACCATTTTTTCCTCTGGGCATTATCAAATAACTCTGGATTAAAAAAAAATGGGGCTGGAGAGATGGCTTAGCGGTTAAGGTGCCTGCTTGCTAAGCCTAAGAATGCTGGTTCCAGTCTCCAGCGGTTCCAATCTCCAGGTCCCACGTTTAGCCAGATGCAAAGTGACGCAAGGGCGCAATGCCTCATTTGACCACAAGGGGGTGCATGCATCTAGATTTCATTCACAGCCGCTGAGAGGCTGCTGGCGCACCCATCTCTCTCTGTCTCCCTCTCCCTCTCTCTCTGTCTCTCTCTTTCTCTCTCCAAAAAAAAAAAAAAAAAAAAAAAAAAAAAAAAAGAAGGACAGTGTATAGATACAATCAAACCATCATTTGCTAAAATTTTCCTGATAACTCCAAACTGCAAATTCCATGGGAGTAAGAACTATGGATTCTTTCATTTTTGTTCTCTTGTTTTTTGTTGGTTTATTTGCAAGCAGAGGTGGGGAAATCATGGCATGAGCAGAGGCTGTACACCAGTTCCTGGCCAACAGCAGCAAACAACACACTTCTAATAAGGGTCTACCTTCCAAATTGCCCTCAGCTGGGGATCAACCATTCAGAACACGTACATTTCTATGGGGGCCCCTGATTCAAACCACTGCCGTGCTAACTGAGGAATGCTTCAGCAAAAACCGCCCATCATTCAGGAAAAACTGGCCAAGTGAGGAAATGAGTATAACACGAATCTACATGGCTCAGGTTTCAGGGAGAATGTGGTCTGGAGAGGTAAAGAATTCTGCTGGTGACTCACAACCGAGATGTTAACCTTCGAGTTTGGTTCCATTCTCCTGTTACCACACCATCATGGCTTTTTGATCTGTACTGATATTATTTTGTTCTATGTCATACATTTGTTAATGTTTTATTTAGTTAGTTATTTGAGAGAGAAAGAGCGGGGCAGATAGCAAGAGAGAGAATGGGCACGCAGGGCTTCTAGCCACTGCAAATGAACTCCAGACACTGTACATCTGCCCTTATGACTTGGGAATTGAACTCGGGTCCTTAGGCTTTGCAGGCAAGTGCCTTAACTAGTGAGCCATCTCTCCAGCTCCCCTCTGTTATACATTTTAAGATACACTGATTTCAAATAAATCGCGGCCATTCTAGGCTAACTATAATGTATATTGCTGTTATTGCTTTATTACGTTTTTTAATTGCCAAACATTGCTTCAGCATTGTAAAAGTTTGTCTACCTCCATGGTTTGTGTAGAAAGAAACTATTGGTTTTGTTCACCACAGCTTTGCATGTAACTCACATATAACATGCATAATATGCTATCTGTGCACAGACAATAATTATATAGTGAGTGAGTTATATAGCTTAAATGTTAAACGACATTGACTCCATAAAGAGAGAAAGTGCACTCTTAAAATTTAGGGATATGTCGTGAACGTTACCCCCGAGTCTATGAACTCATCAAGGGAAACTGAAAGCTTCTAGACTTTGCAACAGAGAAACTCCACTTGCCTGACTCCCGCATTCACATGCTGCTTCGTTGCTGTCGCTTGGCTGTGTGTAGCAGGGACTCCTATCCCTTCCATGTCTGCCGCACTGCTTTGCGAGGTAGGAAAACATGGTTTGGAAATAAGTACAACATCGCGAAGGATCAAAAAAAAAAAAATGGGTTCGGTATCTTACACGTCTATAATTATTTTGAATACAGCAAATCCTTAATCCTCCCTCTGCTTAAATCACATGACAATGACTAAAACAATGCGGAAAGTTTAACTGACATAACACTGCCTGCCTTCACACTAGATTCACAAATGGCATTTGATGACTGCCACATTCGCGAAACTTTCTCAGAAAGGTGACACCTCCTTTGCCAATCTCTTATCATATGTGAATAACATGATAAAAAGGTATAATTTGTGGGCTGGAGAAATGGCTTAGTGGTTAAGGCATTTGCCTGCGAAGCCAAAGGATCCTGGTTCTATTCTCCAGGACCCACGTAAGCCAGATGCACAAGGGGCACATGCATCTGGAGTTTGTTTGCAGTGGCTGGAGGCCCTAGCGTGCCCAATCTCTCTCTCTCTCTCTTTCTGCCTTTCTTCTATCTCTCTCTCTCTCTGCTTGCAAATAAATAAAAAAAATTAAAGGTATCATTTATATGACATGAAAAAAGTAGTAAATTGGAAAATATAACTATAAAGTTGTTTGATAAGTTTATATTAATTTTTATGCAAAAAACGCATATCTTTCTTCATTTTTCAATTCACAGTTAACACATATTCAGAGCTCATTTTATCCATTTTAAAATATGACTATTTCCAGTGACCCTTTTACCTGGACATTCTCACTTTTGCTTCACTGTTATCAAAGAAGAAGCTGTGCTTATTTCGTCTCTAAAAATTTTGTGAGGAAATATATATTAAAGTTCACATGGTGCTTTCATTTGGGGAGCACCTTCTGACAGATAAAATTTATGATAGGTAAGACAAAGAAACAGGTGGGTGCCTGCACGTTTTTCTGTCTTTGTCATTCTGAAATCATTCCTCTCCTGTTCTTAGTCTGTCAAGTTTCAAATACAAGTTATCAACTTTAGTTGCCCCTTTGCTTAAACCCTTATCCTATTGGTTTAATAGAATCATTGTATCTCCGAGCACCAGCACTGCGACATTGCAAAAGCTAAGCTAACGTACAGCAACGTTTCATTCACTCTAACAGGAATCGGTGACATGGTTTTTTCATTGTTGTTTATAGAATCCTATGACTCTGAAGTCATACAAAAGTGGGTACCAAGTAATCATTGTCCCAAGCTCATTAGATTTCAACTTTAAATAGAATTAACTCTATGAACCTCACCTGACTTATTTAATGGGTGCAACTGTTGCAGACACGGATAAAGTGAATTCAGTCAGCAGGGTTCTAAGCCTTTGACAAAGCTGTGGATATTCTCCTTAGCATACTGAAATAGTGTTACCAAAACTGGGTTCCCAGCTACGGCTTCCTCTGAGTCATGAGGAAGACATCCCTTGCTATAGCTCAAAACTACCAACGATAATGGGCATAAAATCAGGTAAATTTCAAGTCAGTGTCAGAGGCCTTTCAACAATAGGAGCTGCCTTATAAAGCGAAGAGAGCATTAAGTGTAGAAAATGGCAGGATTTCGAAAACAAGCGTAAGAAAACAGTGAGAAACAAAATGATATATATGTATGTATATGCACATATATATGTTATGTTACATGGATATAAATTACAAAAGAATATGGAAAACCCATAGGAAAACGAATTTAATTTATTCAACTTAATAAAATTGCAACACATTTTCTGCATAAATTAGAACAAATGAGCATACTAATTAAAAGGATGATTTTCATTATCTTGCCTGTGCAGAAGACAGCAGGAGAAGACAACACTAAATTACTTAAGAGGAGGATCTGCAAAAGCCAACTGTGCTAGAAAATTAAACAGGGGTCACCACACCACAAGGAAATGCCCAGATGTCAATTCTGTTACTATCTGAGTTTACCCAGGAATCACGATTCAACCAGAGCCACGCCATGGGTGGTGTTTTCCAAAAATGACTTAGATAACTCATGCTGGGATGCCCGGACAATGAGCTAACCGTTGGCAGTGCCCTTCTTCAACCCGCATTTCTCTCATCTGGAGAGGCCGTGTCCTGCTGCTTCCCCCTCTTCCTGGCATCAGAGCCTGTAGCTGTCCGCTCTCCACTGAGGTACCGAGTGCTATGCCCGGGCACTCCCAGCCAATTCCTATAGAAGTTGGCATAGTGTACACAGTCTAGAATCCAAGAGGTATGTCTGCATTCCCACCAGAAGATCCCCCTTGATATTCACCTTAGAAAGGGGTGAAGCAAAAGTGATGACGTAATGCTGGGAGACCATAAATCTCCTGTCTTCTGACCACTCCTTCAGAAGCAAGTCACTTGAAGCCTGATTTTGTTTTTTACTTGTTATTTTTTTTTAAAAAAAATTATGGGTTTATTAGACACACACAGACAGACAGATAGACACAGAGAGAGGGTCAGAGAGAGAGGGAAAGAATGGGCTCATCAAGGCCTCTAGCTACTGCCAAAGAACTCCAGATGCATGCACCACCATGTGTGTCTGGCTTACATGGGTACTGGGGAATTGAACCTGGGTCCTTAGGCTTCACAGGTAGGCACCTTAACTGCTAAGTCATCTCTCCAGCCTAAAGCCTTATTCTTAAACTTAAAAAAAAATTTAAAAGATTTATTATTTATTTATTTGAGACAGATCGAGGGAGAGAGAAAAAGGGGGGAAGAGTGAGAATAGGCGTGCCAGGGCCTCCAACCACTGCAGACAGACTCCAGACACATGCGCCACGATGTGCATATTTGGATTACGTGGGTACTGGAGAACTGAACAGAGGTCCTTTTGCTTTGTAGGCAAGTGTCTTAACTGCTAAGTCATCTCTCCAGCCGCCATTTTTTTTATTAATTTCATTTATTTATTTGGGAGAGTAAGAGAGGGAAAGACACACACACACACACATGGGGAGAGAGAATGGGCGCACCAGGGCCTCCAGCCACTGCAGATGAACTCCAGATGCATGAGCCACCACGTGCATCTGGCTTAAATGTGACCTGGAGAATTGAACCTGGGTTCTCTTGCTTTCCAGGCAAGCATCTTCACCACTAAGCCATCTCTCCAGCCTTTTTATGAAAACTTAAAAAAATATATTTAAAAATCCTTATTCTTGACCCATGTTCTGTGTGGATCCAGCACAGAAACTCTGTCCTGTGTGACAATTATGATCAAGCATATCTCCAGGTGAGAGGGAAAGGCCATTAGCATTCTCAAACAAAGATAAGCAGCCATGGATCTATCATTAAGAGTTACTCTAGGAGGCTGGAGAGATGGCTTAGGGGTTAAGGCACCTGCCTCCTAAGCCTAAGAACACTGGTTCCAATCTCCAGCGGTTCCAATCTCCAGGTCACACGTTTAGCCAAATGCAAAGTGACGCAAGGGCGCAATGCCACACTTGACCACAAGGGGGCGCACACATCTGGATTTCATTCGCGGCAGCTGAGACACTGCTGGCGTGCCCATCTCTGTCTTCCTCTCCCTCTCTCTCTCTGTGTCTCTCTCCAAAAAAATAATAAAAAAAATTTTAAAAAAAGAGTTACTTTAGGGGGCAGAGAGATGGCTTAGCGGTGAAGGTGCCTGCCTGCAAAGCCTAAGAATGTCTGTTTGAATCTCCAGGTCCCACGTATAGGCAGACACAAAACTGATGCAAGCACGCAGTGCCGTGTATGCCCACAAGGTGGCGCACATATATGGAATTCGTTCACAGCTGCTGAAAAGGCCCTGGCACACCGATTCTCTCTCTGCCTCTTTCTCCCTCTCTCTCTCAAATAAAAAAAGTGTTACTCTATGAAGCATCTAGGGCATTATGTCATTTTGTTCTGCTTAGCAATTCATACAGGAAACAACTATTGATATGAACATTTAAAAGTCTTTCAGAAAATTATGGCAGGGTCTCTTCTAGCCCAGGCTCACCTGGAATCCCCTCTGTGTAATGCAGACTGGCCTCGATCTCATGGCAATCCTCCTATCTCAGGTTCCCCCGTTTGGGATTACAAAAGTGAGTTAGCATGCCTGGCAGTGTCTAAGAATTCTTATGTTAAACAAACAAACAAAAAAATGTCAGCAAAGTGAATTTCCACAAGCAGGCAAAAATCTCTTAGAAATGGCTACCTTCTGGTAGGGGAGGGAAGTTGTCAAATATATGTACTTCATGTAAATCTTACAATTCTAGAGTGAACATTCTTCATTAAAAAATTGATTATAACAGGGCTGGAGAGATGGCTTAGTGGTTAAGGGGCCTGACTGCTAAGCCTAAAAATGTCAGTTCCAATCTCCAGGTTTAGCCAGATGTAAAAAGTGATGAAAGGGCGCAATGCCACATGTGACCACAAGGGGCACACACATCTGGAGTTCGTTTCCAGTGGCTGAGAGCTGCTGGCGTGCCTATTCTCTATCGTTTCCCTCTCTCTCTGTCTCTGTGTCACTCTCCAAAATAAAAATAAATATAAAAAATGCTTTAAAATGATTATAACATACAATTGATAAAGTGAATATTAAAAAAAAATTAAATTTGCAAGTCAGGCATGGTGGTGCATGCCTTTAATTCCGGCACTGGGGAGGTAGAGGTAGGAGGATTGCTGTGAGTTCAAGGCCACCCTGAGACTACATAGTGAATTCCAGGTCAGCCTGGGATAGAGTGAGACACTACCTTGAAAAACCAATAAATAAAAAAATAAATACAATAAATTAAAATAAAATTAAAAAAATTAAAATTGCATAAACTCTGTAGAGTTCTGACAATGAAGTTTCTTTTTTTCCCTTTTTTAAAAAATACATTTCCTTTATTTATTTATTTATTTATTTATTTATTTATTTATTTAAGGAGAGAAAGAGAGAGAGAGAGATGG
This sequence comes from Orientallactaga sibirica, assembly GCA_036365145.1. Classification (NCBI taxonomy): domain Eukaryota; kingdom Metazoa; phylum Chordata; class Mammalia; order Rodentia; family Dipodidae; genus Orientallactaga; species Orientallactaga sibirica. Next base: position 9,371,794 of record JAEOAD010000054.1, on the reverse strand, counting down.
CTGTGCCAGGGCCTCTAGCCACTGCCAACAAACTCCATATTCATGTGTCACCTTGTGCATCTGGCTTATATGAGTCCTGGGGTATCAAACCAGGGTCCTTTGCCTTTGCAGGCATATGCCTTAATCTCTAAGCCATCTTCTCCTGCCCGACAATGAAGTTTCTTAAGGGTTGTTATAAAATAGTCATTTGGAAGCTGGGGAGATAATCTGCTTGGTGGGTAAAGTGCTTGTTTCATAGGCATGTCAAAACTTCAGACATAGAGATATACACCTATAATCATAGCACTGATTGGGTAGAGAAAAGAAGTTTCCTGGAGCCTGTTGGCCAGTGAGTCAAGCCTAATTGGTTGAGCTTGAAGCCAATGAGAGGTTCAAAGAGATGTGGGCAATGTCCCCAAGAATAACACCAGAAGATGCCCTCTTGTATCTGCAAACACATGCACAGGCATCCATGCACCCCTGCATGCACATATGCACCTACATGCATGTGAGCACACATACACACATGCATGAACACCATCAGGAAATTATTTTCTATTCAAATCTTGCTGCCATTTAGGCCAAAACTTTTGACATCTGTCCCTATATTCATTTCACACTAAAGTACCTGATGATAAAATCATTAAAAAACTACAGACTGAGCTTTATGATTTCTTAATTTCTTTTTCCACTAAATCATATGGCTTCCTGATTTTTTTGTCAGTTTATTCAAAATGATATAACTGGCTCAATTTCCACTAGTTATGGCTTCAAAGCAAACTGGACTTTTTTTCCCCCAAAGGATGATTCTTTTTGTTTCCAATTTATTTCTTCTACTATGTCATCTTCTAAATGGGACAGATATTCTGGAATTTAAATGTTCTTTTCATAGAATATTAGTAGGAAAGGACTGTCTTCACTCATTTTATTAGGTCCCTACTTTTTTTTTTTTTTTGAGAGAGACACAGAGAGACAGAGAGGGAGACAGATAGAAAATGGGCACACCAGCAGCCTCTCAGCTGCTGCAAATGAACTCCAGATGCGTGCGCCCCCTTTTGGTCAATTGCAGCATTGCACCCTTGCATCACTTTGTATCTGGCTAAACGTGGGACCTGGAGACTGGAACTGGCGTTCTTAGGCTTAGCAGGCAGGTTCCTTAACCGTTAAGCCATTTCTCCAGCCCGAGCTCCCTACTTTTTTGTATACTTCAATAGGTATTATTGGAAAGTGACCACATAATTGAAATTTAATGCAAAACTTGCCTGTGCTTTGGCTTACATTGCTGACATTTTCAAGCTTCCACATTAAGTACCAGACACAAAGTGCAAAAGGGGATGTCCATGCAATTGTTTAGAATGACCAAACAATGCATCATTCATTCATACGTGCTTGTCTCATCTGAGTTATCTGATCCACCAATTCTGTCAGTTTATACATAAAAGTTTTTTTTTTTTTTTTGCCTTCTACAGAATTACCTGCGGAGATGATCTTGTGGTCAGACCCAGGAGCATCCAACCCAAACCTGCTCATGGATTGCCATCCTACGCACACCTTGATCAAAGACAACCAGGCTGCTCCACACAGATTTCAGAAGAGCTACCATTGCTGCCTTCTTAGCAAAATAAGATGAATAGCTCAAGATGGGAAAATCCCATCACAAAGCAAATAACTCAAGGGACCGAGACAAGAAACTAGTCCCTCAAAGGAAGCTTCCGGTGAAAACCTGGGGGGACTCCAGACACAGGGAAATGTCTCTCAACGTGGAACCAAGATTCTTCTGCTGCATCTTGCTTTGAAGCCCAAAGGATTTTCATGTCATCTTCTAGTTCCCCAAACAGCATGTCTAGCACAACACCATAGTTCTGAGACCCCAGGGACCATGGGAAAGTCATGAATATATAAGGACCAATTATGTCCAGGTTTTTATTGTAAGCAAATTTAGTCTATGTCAATCACAATGACTTTCTTTACTAAGCCAAATGTTTATATCACTAGCAAGCTTTTAAGGCCACAGTGGGAGAACACTGGTAGGTGCTTGCGGTAGACAGATTCTTGTTGCTGGGAAGAACCTCCAAACCAAACAGTTTAGGGGTGGAAAGAATTTGTTTCAAGCTTACAGATCACGGGGGGACGGAGAGTTCCATCAATGGTAGAAGAAGCTGCTTCCATACATCCAAGCAGAGAGAAACAACCAAACAGCCAGCAAGGGCTGGAGAGATGGCTTAGTGGTTAAGCACTTGCCTGTGAAGCCTAAGGACCCGGGTTCGAGGCACGATTCCCTATTATCCACATAAACCAGATACACAAGGGGGCATATGCATCTGAAGCTCATTTGCATTGGCTGGAGGCCCTGGTACACCTATTCTCTCTCTCTCTGCCTCTTTCTCTCACTGCCTATCTGTCCTCTCAAATAAATAAACAAAATAAATAAATAAACAAAAATAAATAAATAAACAGAAGAGCCAGCAAAACCTAAAAGCTGCAAGCCCGAACCTGCAGAAGCAGGACCCCCAGAGGTTAGACTACTCTATATACCTTTGGGCTGGAATTCTTATTTGTCCCCCAAACACACCTGTTGACTGGTCCCTAGAATCCGCAGTGACACCTCTTCCAGCCAGGAGGATGGAGACCTAAGGTATAAGCTTTAATAAAACACCTGAGTCTATGGGGGTGCCATACATTGAAACTACAACCATGTTTAACATGTTTAGTTCAATATCCAGTATGGAATGTAAATGGCATAAAGAGGAAATAAGGGGACAATCAACTGGTCCACCAACTCTTCTTCAAATACACATCTTCCATCAGCAGAACAAACTACACCTTTCCTAGGTAGAGCTGACTTGCTTTTCATCCTATAATACCTTATGCTCATTTGCCAGAACTAGCCTGACTGCTTTGCGTGCTATAATTTAATATCAGCAACTGCCCAGCAGATAGTGTGATTCATTGGAGAAGCTCCATATTCAAGTGGGCTTAGAAGCTGTCCTCTGGACACAGGATAGCTGAGAGACAGGAACAAAGGAAACTTGAAGGTTGGTATCTTTTACATTTTCTTATGATTAGTGATAAACTTGTAAAGTAAATAAACAAACACCAACATGATTTGAGTTCTGTATCATCCTATTTTAAATTTAGTTATTTATTTAGTTATTTATTTGAGAGGCAGAGAGAAAGAGACAGGCACAGAGAGTGAGGATGGCTATGCCAGGGCTTCCTGCCACTGCAAACCAACTTCAGATGCATGTGCCACTTAGTGCATCTGGCTTTACATGGGTACTGGGGAATCACACCCAGGCTCTCAGGCTTTGTACACAAGCACCTTTAACTGCTGAGCTATTTCTCCAACCCTATCATTCTCTGTTCAAGCACAGAACTCTTTTTGAATGCTGGCTCTAGAAATTATGGAAGATAGAACAAAGAGTAAGTAAACTCACATACACTGCACCAACAATGTTGGTGTTGAATATTTAAATAAAAGAGTCACCTTGGGCTGGAGACATTGCTTAGTGGTCTTGCCTTCAAAGCCTAGTGACCCAAGTTTCATTCCTCAGTACCCACATAAAGCCAGATGAACAAGGAGGCACATGCAGCTGGAGTTCGTTTGCAGTGGCTAATGGCCCTGGTGCGTCTATTCTCTGTCTGTGTCTGCCTCTTTCTTTCTCTCATTGTCTCTCTAATGAATAAATAAATAAATAGATAAAATATTTTTAAAATCACCTTGCCTTTGTCCTACAGCATGTGAAACTATAGTTAGTAGAGACTTATGCATGATTTAGGCAGTTAAAAATATTTAAAAATATGATTTCTATGTAAATATGAACATTAAGTGTAGTGCTTTCAGGGCAGCTTGGTGGGAATAATATATACATTTAGTCAGACAAGAGCAGGCTTTATACCCCTAAGGCTCATGACCTCCCCTGCCATAGACTTTTGCTTAGGTTTTTCAGTACCAGGTATGTATTCCTTCCCATAGAGAGGGCCTTCAGTCCAATTATGGAGCAGTTGGTTACCCCAAGAGCAGACATGCCACTATTGCACCTGTTCAGCCATTGGGCCTATATGGCCAAACTTGAATTTTCAGTGTCCACTGTTTTCACTGCTGATGACTTCTGTCTCCCATACGGCTGCATGCAGTGCAGCTTTTTCCAGCTTTCAGGTGGATAGTCTACAGGGAGAAGATATTGCCTAGCAATACCTTCGCAAGACCCTCATGATAGAAGAAAATGATGATGACATCAAATTAAAAGAGAGACTAATGGAGAGAGGGAAGGGATACGATGGAGATTGGAGTTCTGAAGGGGAATGGGGGGAGGGGAGGGAAATATCATGCGTTTTTTTTTTTTTTATGTAAGTATAAGTTGTCAATAAAAAAATATGATTTCTAAGCCTAGAATTTTACTTCCAGATCATTCATACCATAGGATTAAAAACAAATGGGTTCACAGTTGTCCCCTGCAAACTCCTGCATCATGTTCAGATGCCTCTGGGTTCAGTAATTACTTTATACCAGCAAAGCGGTTTTCTGTGGCGTGTGTCAGGGTTCAGTGCTCTTAACTTTGACCCAGCAGTAACAGGTCAGCTTTTTCTTTCACCGGATTGCCTCTGCTCAGGGCCAGAGACAGTTGACCCAGCCTCTGTCTGACCTTAGACCTCTGCCCTGCATTCTCTCTGAGAAACTATGAGAGCCAAAGTTGGCAAATATTAAGAAAAAGTCATAGTTTGCTAGTCCAACAATAATATGTCTAATATTTTTCTTTTTGTCTTTCAAAATATTTCTTTCTTATTTTTATTTATTGTTATAAGAGAAAGATGGGGGGGGGGAGAGATTGAGAGAGAGAGTGAATGGGCATACCAGGGCTTCTAGCCACTGCAAATGAATTACAGACGTATGCTCCACCTTGTGCATCTAGCTTTACATGGATACTGGAGAATCGAATCTGGGTCCTTAGGCTTTGTAGGCAAATTCCTTAACCATTAAGCATTCTCTCCAGCCCTGTTTTTTCTTTTTGAGGTGTCACTGTAGCCCAGGCTGACATGGAATTCACTATGTATTCTCAGGCTGGCCTCAAACTCTCACAGACCCTCCTACCTTGGCCTCCCTCATGCTGGGGTTAAAGGTTTGTGCCACCGGGCCTGTCTGTCCAGTATTTTCAAACAATAAATATGTAGTGTTTAATATCATGTGTGCAGCCCACTGTATACTGTGAAGGAAGGGAATACGTTTACCAATGGGGGTGGTCTTTAAATTTGATGGGCCTGTGTTCTAACTGAGGAAGACAGAACTGATACACATGGAACGGCTAGAAAATAATTCAATAAGAAACTATAGCATGGCGATATGTGGGTTCATAACCTGAAAATCCATGCACTGAAGTCCTCCTTTGTGATTCATGATACTGCACAACTAGGCTTTCTTTAATGGAGGGAATTAGCATAGAGTCTAATACAACTGATGGATGTGTGTGTGTGTGTGTCTGTGTGTCTCTGTGTGTGTAAGACTGTGTTTTATACATACATATATATTTATACTTATGTATGTGTATTTTATATGCATGTGTGATTTACGGGCACACATGGATGCAGGCGCTTTTGTCTCTACATGGAGGCCAGAGACAATCTCGGGTGTCATCCATGCCAACCATCTCTCCTTGAGACAGAGTCTGACCTTGACTTGGAGATGACTAACTTGGCATGAATGGCCAACCAGTGATGAAGTCTATGGATCTTCCTCTCCTTGCCTCTCCAGCACTTGGATGACAGGTGCGGTCTGCCATGACCAGTTTTTTTTTTGTTTGTTTGTTTTTCCGTTTGTTTGTTTTTAATTTTGAAAGAGAGAGAGACACAGAGAGAGAATGAAATGCCAGGGCCTTCAGCTGCTGCCAATGAGCTCCAGATGTGCATGCCCCTCCTTCTGGTGCATTTGTGATATTGAACCCTTGTGTCACTGTACATCTGCCTATGTGGGATGTGTGGATTCACACATGGGCTCTTAGGCTTCGCAAGCAAACGCCCCTAACTGCTCAGCCTTCTCTCCAGCCCTCATGACCAGTTTCTGTGTGGGTGCTATCATCAAAGGTAAGCCCTTTACTGCATGCTTGTGAAGCCTAAGGACCCAGGTTCGATTCTCCAGGTCCCATCCATGTAAGCCAGATGCACATGGTTGTGCATGCGCCTAGAGTTCGTTTGCAATGGCTAGAGGCCATGGCGCGTTCATTCTCTCTCTTTCTCTCTCTCTCTCCCTCTCTCTGTCTCTAATAAATAAGTAAATGAAAAAATCTTTAAAAAAAAAAAAAAAAAAAAAAAAAAAAATCCCAGCACTCGGGAGGCAGAGGTAGGAGGATTGCCGTGAGTTTAAGGCCAAGACTGTTAATTCCAGGTCAGCCTGGGCCAGAGTGAGACCCTAGCGCTAAGCCCTTTACCAAATGAACTCTCTCCCCAGCGCTAGAACTTATATTCTGATAAAAGAGATGATCATGCAAATGATCAGAGGCCTAGGAAGAAGAGAATAATGTATGTACTCAAGGAGAGACCTCCGGAGATATCAACGGGGAAGACATCTCATTTATGGACTTCTAACCTCCAGAACGAAAGGAAAACCTGGCTGTCATTTAAGCTCTCAGTCTGTGCTAATCCATTACAGCAACTAACAGAACACTAACTCTTGGCTCTGATAAAGACTGCTTTCACGACAAGGAGAAGCCCGAGTGTGTTGCAATCCTTAAGGAACGTTTTGAGTGGGCCACAAGGTCTGAGTTGAACAAAGACGGACACTAAATGATGGGGATGCAGAGAGAGGCCAATCCAGGAACGGAAAGAATGGCAAAGTCAGCTTAATGATGGAAAAGAACAGAACTTAGTTCCCAACGACAGTCCCTAAAACCTTTAAGACTTTGCAATTTGTTCATCTTAAATGGAAATGCATTTACATAACGCATTTTTTTTTTTGCTCACAGCGGATCACATTTTAGTTGGTACTAAAATGCCATGTATGATAACAGTATTATCCTAACATGAACACAAACATAGTATTTACCATTTAAACACCAAAATCCACAGTCATAAAAAAATACCTGTGGATATAGGCAAAATACCACTGATCCATTATAAATATAACCACATTTTTATAGTATTTAATATTTACACAGGGGCTGCATATCTAATGAGAAAAACAATGGGATAAAGCAAGTTTGAATACACTGGCGATTCTCTTACATATTCCGATTTGACACCATTATTATCAAAAGATTTGAGGGTTCTTTGGGGTGAAACTTATGCATAAATTCATGATTCCATGTTTACATTTATGGCAGCACAGCCATGCAAAGAGAAATTAAATAATAAAAATTTTCTTTTTCCTTTTAAACTCCTCCTTAGAGACAAACAGGGGAAAATAAAATCCTTAACACTGCCACATTCCTTTCCATTTAAGGGCTGTATTTATGTATTTATGTGAATAATTTCCAGCCTGGGGATGGTAAACCAGCTCAGAATGTAGGCTGTTTGTCGAACCCGTAAGCAGGCATAAGTGAATATTTCATGATCAGTCTCTGGAATCTTCTCTTTTCTTGCATAGTCACAATCCCACCCCACCTATCCTCCATCTCCGAGTACAGTTAGTCTTGTCCCTCAGCAAAGTCAAGGGTGTTCTGAATGGCACTTCAACTCTTACCGGTATCAGGCAGTGCATCTCTCTTCATTGTCCACATCCTTTTCTATCTTATTTTAAAAGCCATCTGTTCTAAATCAGGCAGGTGCATTTTCTTTCAGCATTAAGAAAGAGGAATAAGAAAGTACTTACCTAAAAGAAACAAAACACAAAAAGAGAACGATTACAGTGGATTCGTGGTCATACTTGATTACAAAATGTGGGGACAAAAAAAGACCCCAAAAAAACACAAAAAAACAGCAACAACAACAACAAAAACACAATAACCATAGCACATAAAATCCTAAACACTATAAAGAATAAAACATGTAATGTGTGCAAAGGAATAAATGAGTTCAATGTGTACTTCCAAGATTCAAAAGGGCAAAATAGTAAGGCTCAATTATTTTTCAAAACAAATAGTTGAAACTAAATTCTGATTTTTTTTCTCTTTGCAGTATTCCCAGCAACTGATGTCACCACACATTGCCCGTAGAACTCCAACGTATCATTCCCTCTGTACTTTACCAAGTTTTAGTCGTTGCCTACCATAATCTGTCCATCGTGATAAGCCAGAGGACATTAATTTGAGCCCTTTCGCGGACTCAACATCAGATCTTCAATGCTGTGTAGAGACATTGCAGACACTATTTGTAAAGAATAAGATAAAGGCTTTCCTGGGCTTTATATCTTCCTGGCCATAAGGACAGAGACCTGGCTTTGATGCATGGCTTTTTCGATTGTCTAAGGGCCTGCCATCTGAGAGATTGGCAAGAATAATAAAGATGACATGAAAGCTAACACACACACCAGGTGAAGTGTACAACAAAGAAAAGTATTTTACATACACGTAAGAAAATTCACATTGAAATCATAACTGGCAGAAATCTGTGGCCATCACAGTGTGTGGGCTTTGGTGTCTTTGACAGTTGGCTTGCTAATCACAGAAATCCTTCACTATGCCCAGGAAAGATAGGGTGTGACATCGGTATAGCTCTGGTGAGTGACAAGTTCTGAAACGGGTAGCAGAAGCCTCTGGAATACCTACCGGTGAAGAAATCTATTCCCTCGGTTAGTTATCCAAAGACAAAGTTCCTTCAGGAGAAATGGTTTCCCCAATGTATGGCATAATATAGGTCTGGTCCTAGCCAGACGGCATGGCAGAAGAAAACAGGAAGTGGCTTCTGTGGAAATGGCATTCTGCGCAGGCTTGGTGTGACAATAGCTGCAGTCCCATGCTCACGAGAAGCCTACTACGAGATGTCCTATCCAGAGACAGGCTGTCATTGGTCACAAAAAGGGGACCACCCCATACAAGGATTAGCCAGCCAAGCCCCTCAAAACCCACGTGCATTTTCCTGAATAAACGAGTTTTGCGGAGTCTCGCTTCCGCTTTCACCCAACTCCTGGAGTCTGTGTCGTGACTCTGCGCTGCTCACCCCAACTCGGCAGAGACCCTATCGTCCCTCCTGAGCTGGCCTTGGGGGATCCCAACACCCCAAGCCATCATCCCTAACAGATGCCAGGCAGGCAAGAGAAAGCCACCCGAGAGAAATGGGGCTTCGGAGAGAAGCGAAAGAGCTTTCCTCACAAAGAGAAGGGAACCCAGTCTCCGATGGCATAGAATGGCCTCATCTGGTCCTGGCTGTGTAAAACCACAGGCAGACAGCATTGTTTCTCAATCCCGTCACACGCTCTGGACTCGATGGCATATAAATTTGAATTCCAAGGCCTTAAACCTCTTATTTATTTTAGACTCTCATCTCTTAGTTTTTAAATTTTTATTTATTTATTTACTTGCAAGGAGAGAGAGAGAGGGAGGGAGGAGACAGACAGAGAGAGAATGGGCATGCCAGGGCCTCCAGCCACTGCAAATGAACTCTAGAGCATGCACCCCCTTGTGCATCTGGCTTACGTGGGTACTGGGGAATTGAACTTGGGTCCTTTGGCTTTGTAGGCAAGTACCTTAACCACTAAGCAATCACTCCATCCCCTGATTTCTTTTTTTAAAGTTTATTTTTACTTTTTTTTATTTGAGAGACAGAGAAAGAGGCAGAGAGAGAGAAAGAGTGAGCACAAACAAGTATAGGCACACCAGGGCCTTGAGCCTCTGCGAACAAACTCCAGACCCATGCGCCACTTTGTGCATCTGGGTTATGTGGGTCCTGGGGAATTGAACCTGGGTCCTTTGGCTTTGCAAGCAAGTGCCCTAACCACTGAGCAATTTCCCCAGCCCTCAAATCTCATTTCTAATAATCCCCCCTGCTAAATTTTATGCATGACCTAATGCCATGGTTCTTAGGAACTGTGAGATGGAAGACGTGCATTTTTCTTTTTTGTTTTTTTTTTTCTCCTTTTGAAGTGATGCTTGTCAAAGAGTGTTCTCTGAGAGGTCTGAGCTACACCATGCTGTCAGGATTCAAGGAGATATAATTTAACAAAACATCTGTGAAGGAGACAGGAAATGCACAATCCTTTTTTTTTTTTTAATTTTACTCACCAACAAAATCCTTGTAAGGAAAAAACATTTATTTTTCCAACACACATCAATTTAATTGTTTCTGTGCCATTTTTGGAATATGCTTCTTGTTGACAGGATGCATTCTGCATTTCCACTGATAGAGGGCACTATTTTCTTTTTCATTCGGCTGCAGTGGCCAGCGCACGGCCCTTCCCAACTTCCTCAGAGCTAAGCCTTTCAGTAGTTTGACAATTCTGAATACAGAGTACACCTATTCTTAAAAACCTGAATTGGCTTTAATATCTACTAGTTCTTTATCTATATATCATCACTTTCATTACATCTGCTTGGCTAATGCTTGAACTATTTTTGTCTGTGTAAGACACAGTGAAGAATTAATTTTTCATTTATTTCCAGAAAATATATTTTTTACTGTATTTATTTATTTGCAGAGAGGGAGGGAGGGAGAGAATATGGGCACGCCAGCGCCTCTAGCCACTGTGAACTAAAACCAGATATGTGCTCCACTTTGTGCGTCTGGCTTTACATGGGTACTGGATAATTAACCTCTGAGCCACCTGTCCAGCCCCAGAAAAGTATTTTCATTACACTCTAATGGTTTTTTTTTCCCTTAAATATTTAGTACTCACATCCAGGAAATTGCAATAAGTGCTTCATAGAAATATGTAAAATTTAATATATACAAAGAAATATAAAGCACTTAGTGAAACTAAAGAGAATAAATTATTTTGACATCATCTAACACACACACACACACACACACACACACAGAGATATTTTTTCTTTCCAAGTATGGTATTCAGGTGAACCTGCACTACCACTTACAAAGATTTATCAGATGATCTTGCCTTGGAAGCTAAGCAGGGTTGAGCCTGATTAGTACCTGGGTGGGAGAAATGTTCTGACACATTCGCATGTAGCTTGTTTCTCTCACATACAGGGCTGAGAAATCAAAAGAGCTATCACAGTGGCTCAGGAGCTAGAAGACTCAAGGTGAGGGTTGAGAGGAAGAAAAACGTCACACTGAGTTTTTGAAACTTCTTTTAGCAACTAAAAATGGAATGGGGGATGAAATATTACCTTACAGAGGGCACAAAGTGGCACAGAAAGCTAATCCCGAGGATCACCAGAAGACTCACATCTTTCTCAAAGCCTTCAAACGCCATTATTCATTTCCATTTCCAAGTGCACAAGTGACAACAGCTCCCAAATGGAGAATGGGGAGAGAGTCCTGAAGAAGAGGGAACGAGGACTGGGCAGGCTCAAGGTGTTTCGCTCAAGCAGCACATAGAATGTTGTCTTTTTGTCTCATTTATTTTGAGTTGGTAGAAAAATCTACTACAGCTCCAAAGCAGTGAGCGAAGTTTCCAGAGGCAGCTACTCTGTCGTAAAGGTAGCACGTCGAGGGCGCAGATTCCATTTTTTAGTTACAGGGGAAATGAAAAGCTTTAAGAAACTATCCACGCTTTACTGCACATCAAAAGGGTTTATAAGATTAAAATAATGAGAGATGGGACTTTAATTTTTTCTTCCACAGGCAAGCCAGAATGCACAGGACAGAAAGTGATTGGGGCGGGGAAGAGTGGTACAAAAGGAAAGAGGTGATTTTGGTTTTCAGAAAGATAACTTATGCATCGTTTTAACAGTGCCCTTGAAAGCACATCTAATGAAGGTAAAAATGGACACAGGGTGGTCCTTAAGACGGAGGCAGGAGGCTCATGGAGCCCAGGAGTTCTAGACAAGCCAGAGCACCGCAGGGTGACCTTAAACCCACCCCTGCCTCCCATATCACTAGGGACAAATTAAGCAGTCATTGAGTCGATCCAGTTATAATTCAAATAGGATTATAAAACCAAAGTCTACACTGGGCATGCCTGTTGACTGAACATCCAATGACTGTCTGATGAACTCATGATGGTAAGCCTTGATTTTCTGCTGGACGCAGGGAAGGAGGGAGAGGCGCAAAGATGGAAGAAAGACACGCCAACATCAGCCCAGTGCTTATGCCACCATGCTCTCCGTGTTTTCCCTCGCTGTCAATCATTTCACCAGCGGACACTGCTTCGGAGCGACTTGCCTGGTAAGGGGCTTTCTCGTGAGTCTTCAGATATATGCCATCTCTGCTATTCATCTCTGATGAATACATTACTGGAACCTTTTTTTTTTTTAACACCTTGGGTTTTTAATTTCCCCTTCAAAACAGGGATTTTATGAATTGACTTGACAGGTCATAGCAGTCTCTCGGCAGTATTCATAAAACTCGCCTTGCAAAAACGCTTTGAACTTAAGATGATAAACCAGTTACATATTATCATACTAATGACTACTTCAGATCCATACTGAAAACTTCTGGCTAGCCACACGAGGCCTAATTAAGAGTCTAATATTTCACAGGGGAATTTAAAAGTTTGATTTACCTCTGTGTGGTGACAGGTTAAAAACAGAATGCTCCGTCAAGAAATGTCCTGACATGAGAGGAAATTAAGGGCTGAAGGAAGAATGTAGGCCAATGATTCCTTTCTTGCATCAGCTTTTTTCCTTCTTTAATACCATCAGACGCTGTAAGTAGGAAGATATTTAATCTAGTTTAAGGGCACAGGTTTCATTGTCATAAAAGCTAGGCCATGACCTGTAATGTAGTTATTTTGAATAATTTTATTTCCTGATGGAATATATATATATATATATATATATATATATATATATATATATATATAAATTAATCTGGGGGGGGCTGGAGACATGGCAAAGGAGAAATGCCTGTGAAGCCTAAGGACCCATGTTCAACTCTCCAGATCCCATGTAAGTCAGACGCACAAAGGTGAGGCAAGCACAAGGTCGCACATGCCCACTAGGTGGCACAAGCGTCTGGAATTTTATTGATGTGGCTGAGGCCCTGGTGCAGGAATTCTCTCTCTCTTCTCTCTCTCTAAAATAAAAAAAGATTAGTCTAGAAAAAAGTCTAGGTTATGATACTAAATAAGGGAACGTTTTAAGTCTTTTGTCTTCCCATGGGAGTGGGATCATTAAGCCAACCTACTTTCATAGTTTAAATTATATATATGCTTCTCATAGATAGAACTTAGACTCTAATTTTTAATCAAATATTTCATTCTAAAGGTCCAGGGCCAAAATACAAACACCACATAATAAATCATGTCATTTTATTATATACATGCAGTCTACCTAGTGATATTTGAATGACATATATGCCCTAGCAATTACATCAAAAACCTGTAGTTATTTGTGTTATTAAGTAGACGAGGGGCTGGGCATGGTGGCGCATGCCTTTAATCCTAGCACTTGGAAAGCAGAGGTAGGAGGATTGCCATGAGTTCTAGGACACCTTGACACTACATAATAAACTCTACATCACTTGGGGCTAGAGCAAGACTCTAACTCAAAACACCAAACAAACAAACAAACAAAAAAAAATAGAAGGAATCTAGGCTTGGAGAGATGGCTGAGGGTTTAAGGCACTTGCCAGCAACCAGTACCCACATAAAGCCAGATGCACAGGTGGCAAATACTTCTAGAGTTTGTTTTCAGTGACTGGATGCCCTTTCTCTTTCTCTCTTTCTCTCCTTGCAAATAAATAAAATGATATTTTAAAAAGAACACTGTAGTTAATGAAAAACGACTCCACATAATCCACCATAGGCTTCCATCTGTTCCATGGAAAATTGTTAAGATGACTTGGTTAAGAATATCTAATGACTTGGGCTGGAGAGATGGCTTAGCAGTTAAGGTGCCTTCCTGCGAAGCCTAAGAACGCCCGTTCGAATCTCTAGGTCCCACATTTAGCCAGATGCAAAAGTGACATGAGCACGCAATGCCACACATTCACACAAGGGGGCGCACGCACCTGGAGGTTGTTCACAGTGGCTGAGAGGCCCTGGCGTGCCCATTTTCTCTCTGCCTCTTCCTCTCTCTCTCTCAAATTAAAAATAAGAATGAAAAAAAAGAGAAAAAAACGAATATCTAATGACAAGGGAAGAGATGTTTTTCTTATTCTGGCATCCTTTTCAAAACACCTTTCAGAGTCGGCTTCCACAATACCAGCTCTGTGCAGTGACTTTTCAACGTGGAGGCTTCTGGATGTAATTACTTCTGACAACGGATCTGCATGAATTTCAGATGTGAAGCTAGAAGCTCATCTAAGCTGTCACCAGCACTCTCCATCGCTGTCAAGCGAATGGTCAAGCGAGAAGAATGGCACAGACCACTGAGGTTGCCCTGGAGTCAACTGTTAGAAAAGAATGACAGAGGAAGTTTTACCAAGTTCCTCATCACTCAACATGTCACTCTACGTGGGATGACAGGAGTCAGTTTTACTGACTAAGAACATTGAGACATCCCTGGAGAGATGGCTTAGCAATTAAGGCAAGAGCCTGCAAAGCCAAAGGACCCAGGTTCGATTCCCCAGGGACCATGTAAGTCAGATGCACAAGGTGGCACATGCGTCTGGAGTTTGTCTGCAGCAGCTGGAAGACCTGGCATGCACATTCTCTCTCTCATAACTAACTAACTAACTAAATAAATAAATAAAATAACATTGAGACACATTATAATTGTCCTTTTTAAAAATTATTTTTGAGAAAGAGAGAGAGAGAGAGGGAGATAGAAAGAGAGAATGGGCACTCCAGTGGCCTCTCAGCCACTGTGAACGAACTCTAGATGCATGACCCCCTCGTGGGTAGGCGCAGCATTACATTCTTGTGTCTGGCTAAACATGGGACCTAGAGATTGGAACCAGGGTTCTTAGGCTTGGCAGGCAGGCGCCTTAATTGCCAAGCCATCTCTCCAGCACTATAATTGTCCTTTTGATAGCACCTCTATAAGATTATTTTACAATCTGAAGAAAACCAGGTGATACATTGGCTATTGTGTTCGCTCACCTCATCTTCAGCATAAGGGTAGGTCTTGTTTAAAAATATTAAAGGTCACACAGTGGGGACTATTCCTATGACACAGAAGTAGCAGAGGGCATGCTTTAAGGACAAGATGAGAAAGGATGGCTTAGCACCAGAGAATCAGTGCTGTGTTAAGTTTTATTAACAAAATTCCTCCTCAGTGGACCTGGAAAATTTTTTTTTACTGAGCTTTCCCGGGCTGATCAAGACAAATGCCGTATGTTTTTCTCTCATGTGTAGATCATAATTGGGAAGAGCTTGATTTGTTTATAAGTTGAAGTAAGCATCAATACTAGTGGTTAGGAAACTCAGATGAGGCTTGGAGACAGGAGAAGGAGGGAGGGATGAAAGGAGGGGATAGCAGACAGGCAAGTGGAAGGACAGAATGCAAGGTGTACAAAGGTGTGGAGGACAGAAGTAAAGCAGAGAGAGGGGAGGGTGGTGACATACAAAACTAATGGTGACGTGAATTAGTTCTATACTGGCCTAACTCCTTGTCTGTTAATTAAAAAATATAGGGTTGGAGAGATGGCTTAGCAGTTGAGTGCTTGCCTGTGAAGCCTAAGGACCCAGGTTCGAGGCTCGGTTCCCCAGGACCCACACTAGCCAGATGCTTAAGGTGGCACATGCATCTGGAGTTCATTTGCAGTGGCTGGAGGCCCTGGTGTGCCTATTCTCTCTCTCAGTCTCTTTCTCTGTCACTCTCAAATAAATAAATAAATAATAAACAGAAATTTTACAAAAATATAGCTCTCTTAAAATGAGAGAGACTGAAAGAGAGAGGTTGATTGGGCAGAAGTACCCTGCAGGAGTGGAGAAAAAGCTTTTCCCTAAAACCATACACTGCTGCTGGTAAATCCCAGCGCAAGAATGGGGTACTCAACATGGTGCTATTGGTCAGGGTCCCCCAAACAATGTAGCCCATTGCCCAAGCACTTGGTTGCCTGCCAGAACTAAATTATAAGACCTTATTGCTGAAGATCACACAGACTGTTGTCAGAGGACATTGAGGGGTCCTGCTGCTACTGAGATGGATGTCAGCCCCCTGCAGGCTAGCACTCATAGTGATGGAAGGGGCTAGGTGAGCTGCTGGGGGAGAAAAGTCACTCATAGCATGAACAAGCAGTGGTTCCTGCAAGCTACAGAAGCAACCAGCCAGGTACAATGTATGCACCTGTGCAATGGTGACACACAGGCTGTGGGGGGTCATCCATTTCCCCTGATTGGATATGAGACCTGCTCAATGGGAAGAAATTCATGCTTGGTACTGAGACCCAAATTACAAGCTTATGACATGGAATGTCA
Source organism: Orientallactaga sibirica (assembly GCA_036365145.1). Taxonomy (NCBI): domain Eukaryota; kingdom Metazoa; phylum Chordata; class Mammalia; order Rodentia; family Dipodidae; genus Orientallactaga; species Orientallactaga sibirica. Next base: position 9,355,467 of record JAEOAD010000054.1, on the reverse strand, counting down.
TAGACCCTAGAGGAAAGCTGCCACTGTTCTTTGACTAAAAGGAGAGGTTGTGCCCATTGAAATTGTCTGAATGTCTACATTTATTCCCTTTAATCCATGCTCTTATTCTCAGCTAGAGAATCTGCCTTTCACAGATGTCAGTGAAGACCAGGGATACCCAAGACTCATCAGAAGGACAAGAAAATACAGCCAACTGCCTGGTATGTGATGCACCGTCTCTATCACATGGGTCAAAACATTGGAAAAACATTACGGAGGAAGAGGCGGATTAAGGCGGATTAAATATGACTGCTGTTCTTACTGCTGGCCTGAGAACCTCCTGCAGGGAGCAGTAGACACTGAGGAGATTCAAAACGCACCCAAACAGAAAAACCAGAGGCGGCCGAGAGGTTGACATAAAATAAGACTCCTAAGGTGCCCTCCAAGACTCAGACAGCGTTACAGAAGAGGGAGCAGAAGGGATATAAAAGCCACTGGTGTACTGTGAGGCACTGCCCCTTGTCCCCAACAGAAACTGACCCATGCATTCTTCACCCCACAGTGAACACTGAGGAAGACGCTCAGTGGAATGGGGATGGGGGGAAGAGAACAAGACTGTAACCCGATGGGAATATACCCACTCGCTTATGTTCAGGTAGGAAAGTTCTCAATGAAAACCCCCTCCTCGGACTTTATTTCTCCTTTCATCAAACGTGCTTATTCATATTAAATATGGTATACACATAGCATAGCTAAGCTGAAATATATATATTTTTTGTACAGAAAACTATGATAGGCCAGATCCTATCCTCCTTCTTACTATCAGGCTTGGTCCCATGATATTCTTTGAATGATGAATGTGACACTTCTGGGTAAAGACTTCTGGGTATACACATTTTCTGCATGGTGAAGAACCCTGAGTTGAGATAGAGCTTTAATTATCTCGGGTCCCTGCTTGAATATAATTAATGGATCCTATCGCCTAACACCTTGGTCATAGAGGAGGACTATTAAACAATCTTTCACCATATTCAGCCAGTTAGTGTGATTTTGGATCATTGCAGAATATCCCAGCTTACTGTGGATTGTATTTTTGACCCAGACAAGTGAAGCCATTGGGAAATGCATGGGGTTTGGGGGGGGGGAGGGGAAGTTTAAAAAAGTTAATTATACACAGTATTTTTTTTAAGTTCAAAGAATGAAAAACAAGTAAGCTTTGACTTAATTACTATCATCAAGTAAAAAAAAAAAAAAAGTTTGTTTGTTTTTCTTAACCTTTCCCTAAGAGATGTCTTTTTTGTTTAACAAGAGGAAACAAACTTGAACCAGGACAGTTTGGGCTTGAAATAAGAGAAAATAAAGTAGCTTTAAGTCAAGAATGAAGAGGATGACCCCCACAATAAAGAAATGACAGGGCCTTTTCCCCAGATTATGACCTAGGACATACCTCCATAACTCCCGGATAGTTTCCATTTAGTGAGCTTCAGAATTTAGAATAAGAACTTTAGGATAAGGCTTGAGGATTCCTAAAGGAATTCCTGTTCTGGCTTAAGTGGGTCTGTAACCTGGCCAGGCTGAAAACTAAGTCACATGGAAGGGTGGAACTTGAATGCCCACTGTTCAAAACAGAAGGTCAATCCATGGCTTTACCCTGCTTCTCAAAGAGCCGAGGTAGTTTAAGGAACCATGATTTGATAGTAACTCTATCAAAATATTAGGGCTGCATAAAGCAGAATTTCACATTTCTTCTCCAATTCCCTTAGGAACAGCAAGTCCATGCTTTCTTCAAATCTCTGTGTAGCATGGCAAAAGAGAAAACAACAACAAAAAACCCCAAAAAGTTACTTCTGCCTGCTCCAACTACTAATTAGCTTCATAAAGCAGCAACTCTAACTTGAATTCTAACCAGGATGGTAATTATAGTTGACTTCAAAAGATTTCGATGAAATATTTTAGAAAGACTTGGAATTTTCAGGTTTTTGCTTTATCCCTAAAGTCTGCCTCTTTTTCTCGCCTCTAGAAAGATTAACAAAGAAAGGTCAGCTTAGCCTCCACGGGGCAATCTTTTGATCCGGTGCTATTTTTGAGACAGGGAATCGGAGATATTTTTCAAACTCTACTGGCAAAGGACTGGCTTGCTGACTATTTTAGATCCCCGAATTCTTCAAGGTGTTCCCACCAAGAACAGGTGACCATAAGGAATTAAGGGCAAGCTAGTCCTCTAAAAATACTTTTCACATCATTGTTCTTTCTTTTTTTCTTTCTGTTTTATAAGTGACATCTAAACTAATGCTATGGAATGAACATGTAAAGAATCCAAAATAGGTGTTTATTTAACACAAAAAAATTACACCAAAGGTAGTCCACAACATAAGTAGGCAAAACGTTGAAAGCATGCTTGCAAGGCCATTGGGCAGATGAAGAAAGGGAAAACGAAGTTCCTTCCATGAAACCTGTCCAGACATTCATCCTTCCATTTGAGGAAGAAAGGGTAACATTAAAATTCAAGCGGGGACTGGAGAAATGGCTTAGCGGTTAAGGCACTTGCTTGTGAAGACTAAGGACACATGTTCCATTACCCCGGGACACACATACACCAGATGTACAAGGTGCATGTGCACTACCATGCCCATGTTTTTTGTTTTTTTTTTTAATCTTTTTTTTTTTCAATTAAAAAAATATTTCTTTATTTAGAACTGGGTGTGGTGGCGCATGCCTTTAATCCCAGCACTCGGGAGGCAGAGGTAGGAGGATCATTTTGAGTTCAAGGCCACCCTGAGACTACATAGTTAATTCTAGGTCAGCCTGGACCACAGTGAGACCTTACCTTGAAAAACCAATACATATATATATTTTTAGCAAGTAGAGCAAGAGAGAGAGAGAGAGAGAGAGAGAAGGGAGACAGAGAGAGAGAGAATGGGCACGCCATGGCCTCTAGCCACTGCAAACAAACTCCAGATGCATGTGCCCCTTGTGCATCTGGCTTACGTGGGTCCTGGGGAATTGAACCTGGGTCCATTGGCTTCGTTGGCAAATGCCTTAACCACTAAGCCATCTCTCCAGCCCAGATTATAACTCTTTAACAAGTAGATGAGATTTTGGAATGTTGCTTGCAACCACACTTCCTAAAATATCATAGCACATCCCACTAGACGATTTCAAAGGGAATTGAATTACATCACATAGAACATTTACTAATTTACCAAAAACTACTCAGAGGTAATATTAAGCCAGAAGCAAGAACAATGGGACTGTTAGTCTATTTATAAAAGCTAGGAAACAGAAAAACTCAAACAATTACCCAATTCAAGTATTTGACTTTATCTTCACATTTGTCAAAGAATATTTTAAGCACTGTAAACACACACACAATATAATATGCATATATGTGCAACAAACATATATACATAAACACATATATATATATATATATATATATATATATATATATATATATATATATATATATATATGGTGGTTTTCATTCAAGGGAAATTACTAACAGAACTCTTGATGTTAGGTCAATCATTCTTGCTATTTCTTCCTAGTGTTGAGATGAAGATGATGATGAAGAGCAAGGAGACCAAGATCAGGCTTAAGATGTGCCAAAGGAAGTCACATAGAGCTTATAGATAGATATACATGTGAGACCTTAGCATGCTTGACAGCTGCTAAGCCATGGCACCTACAGAGGGCTCAATGCACGTTGTGCGTGGGTGCCCTCTGACATCTGGCCTTCACCTTGAACACTGACGCAGTCTATATCTATTTCAGTTTTTTTTAATTAAATTTATTTGTAAGCAGAGGGATAATGAAAACATGGACATGACATGGATTAGGGTTTTCCTAATCAAGATGACCACCGGACAGATCTTCATCCTTTCAAGCTTATCATGTGAATGTTTATCATTTGGAGTGCTCGACTTCCCGACCATTCAAGATGCCATGACTACGCAGTTCTGTTATCTGAGTAATCCCAAGTAATTTTAGACCAGAGCCGTCGTGGAGACAATATAGGGAACCATATTCTAATTCTTTTTCCCACAGCCCACCTTCTTCCTTCTAGAACACTCTTCTTATTCTAAGCCTATGGCAGCAATGAACCCACAGTCTCTACAGCTTTGGTCATGGCACACCAACACCACTTTCATTGTAATCATTACATAAACTATTTCACTCCATTTTTAGATGAGGCAATATGTACACTAGAAAGCACACTGAAGATCATTGATAGGGCCAGAGAGATGGCTTTAGTGGTTAAGGCGCTTGCTGGCAAAGCCAAAAGGACCCAGGTTCGATTCCCCAGAATCCATGTAAAGGCAGATGCACAAGATGGTGCATGTGTCTGGAGTTCATTTGCAGTGGCTGGAGGCCCTGGCATGCCCATTTTCTCTCTATCTGCCTCTCTGTCTTAAATAAATAGATGAATAAATCAGTAAATAACACTGATCAATAAGTGAGCATTGTATAGTTTACCTGAGTAAACCACTTAGTCATTTGTTTTACATTTTCTCATCTGCATAAAGGTAACTTGGATCAGTTCTGAATTTCTCTGTGCTGTAGAGTTCTGTGGTTCATCATCCACCTCTTGGCAACCAGTATGATCTGCCGTCACGCACACAGCTCAAGCTCGTAAGCCAACTGGCTGTTCAATCAACAGAACAAAGTGAGCCCTGGTTTTGGTCACGTCTTAAAATAATTCCCAGAAGTTCAAGGCCACCTTGAGATGACAGAGTGGATTTCGGGTCAGCCTGTGCTAGAGAGAGACACCCTATCTTGAAAAACCAAAATACATAAATGAAATAATTCTCAGAACCTCTAGAAATTCCAGTCTCTGGGGGAAGATCAAGAGACAACCGTTGCTAAATAAAACAGAGATGAGAGTAAATTGCATGATGGTGATATCTGGAAAGAGCTAGCGGGTTTCAACCATCTGTTAGCCACGAGCACAGTGGCTCATGGAAAACATAGTTTGTTCTGTAACAGATGATCAGTAAGTGAAATGAGAAAACTCTACCATCTCTGGGGTATGCAGAAAACGCAGGCTTGGTTATTTGGTTCACCCAATAATTTATGCACTGTTTCAGCCACTTGGCCTTTGTTTTCACTGTATGCCACTGTCACTTATTAGAGCATATGATTGGGCCATGCTTATATACACACATTGAGTTTTACTTTCAAGACATATGCAGAAATTCGGACTTATATTTGTACATAAAATCTGGCTTGATTTTCTTTCTTTTTAAAAAAATATTTTATTTTTATTTTTAATTTATTTATTTGACAGATAAAGAGGGAGTGAGAGAGGGGGAATGGGCACGCCAAGGCTTCCAGCCACTGCAGACGAACTCCAGACGTGTGCACCCCATGTGCATCTGGCTAATGTGGGTCCTGTGGAATCGAACCTGGGTCCTTTGGCTTGGCAGGCAAACACCTTAACTGCTAAGCCATCCCCAGAGCCCTTTATTTTCTTTTAAGGCTTTACCAATAACTAATAAATTCTGACAAACAGTTTCTTTTCCTAAGAATTATACTTTGGAGCTAGGCTTCTACTAAATTTCGCAGCAAGATATTTTATGTTTATTGTATAGGTGACACACACACACACACACACACGTTTCATATATGTCATATATATATCTGTACCGTTATATGCAATCTTACTGCAGGATTGTTTTTCTATAAGAGACATCTTGATTGAAAAATCCAAGAATGGAAAGTTTTTGAATGCTTTCCTATTGCACAAGATCAGAGCCAACATTGTCAGCAAAAGATTAATGCCCAGACCTCCCCAAGACTGTCAAAATGCTACACGAAGAGGCAGGATGCAGAATTGCCTCAGGCATTCCAAGCCCCTGACGTCAGCTTAGATCAACTTAGATCAAATTCAGATAACTTGCTAGGCCAGCTTCTTCTGTTCTCTATAAAATGAGGTTGCCATCTCAATACCATCAAAGCCACTTTGAAAAATGGGCAGACAGTCTAAGCTTTTTTTGTGAATGTCTCACCAGCCTACCATGCACAAGCCTTAAGAGAGAGATCAATTATTTCTGACTCCTCTCAATTTCAGTTACTGCCATGATATAAAATATGGTTTACTGTGTGATATACAGTGAAAAATAATCTAGGTTCTATTAAAATGCAGCCCATAAAGGTCTCAGGCATGATTTCCTGGTAGACTATAAAACACGAGCTAAAACCTATCTACTAAAACCAGCATGGCCTACAAAACCATACTGTGTCACATGCTTCTCTCTGACCCCGACTTGCCACTTCTCATCTTCCCCTTCCTTGGTCTTTTCTCTCTGTCACTATGTCAAAACAGACTTTACATGGTTGCCCTTCAGATATGGAAAGAGACTTTCACGTATTTGAAATTAAAAAAAAAAAAATGATCCTAATGATTTCTCTTCTAACAATTGTAAATTTTCACCTCAGTTACCATAAATCATTCTCTACTCCATCCTGTTAACTTTGCACAAGTTAATAAAAATTGCTCATGTTAATAAAGGACTTGCCATGTACCTTCTGCATGCACACACGCACACACGCACACACACACACTGTATGTATGCTTTCAATTACTTACAATATTTTTTTTTATGAGAGAGAGAGAGAGAGAGAGAGAGAGAGAGAGAATGGCATGCCAGGGCCTCTCAGCCGCTGTGAATGAACTGCAGACATGTGTACCTCCTTATGGGTAAGCATGGCATTGCACCCTTGCGTCACTTTACGTCTGGCTAAACATGGGACCTGGAGATTGAACGGGCATTCCTAGGCTTAGCAGGCAGGCACCCTAACCGCTAAGCCATCTCTACAGCCCTCATTACAATATTTTGATTAAATAGAAATTGCTATCATCTCCATGGTAGAGGTGAAGAAAAGCAGGCCCGCAGCTGTTAAGCGAGTTACCCCGTGTCATATTGCTTGAAAGCCAAGCAGCTGTGTTTAAACCAGGCTTCCAGGTAGAATTGTGTAAGTCCTTAACCACTGGGATATATTGTTTCTATGCCTAAGCATAAAAATGCACATAAGGGACCCTTTAAAGCGTTAAATATTCAATACCTGAGTGACTTTTCTGAAAGTATTGGTCACAGTCAGTACTTATTACAGGTCAGCCCTCAACACACATATTACTGCAGGAAATGAAAACATAGAATGTTCACTCTTTGCATCATGAAATTAATTTCAGAAAACAATTTCACTTCTCCAAAAAAAGAAAGAAAGAAACAGTACTTATTAAGTCGTCTTTTATGTTCCCAGCCTGAGCTGTCTAATTCAGAAATGTTTAGAGGAGAAAGCAAAATGATGAGGCTGGTAAGTAAAACTCACTCCAAAACCTTAAGACCACAGTTTTGGTGCCTGTGATATAAACAACAAAAGGGAAAATCTCAGTCATTTTGGGGGAATAGGAGGGAAAACAGTGCTGTTTCAGAAGACTGGCTTCATGGAAAGGTATTTTCACTGCCCTCAACAAGATGAGTAGAGTCTCAACTAGAATTGAAAGTGGGGAAGATGAATTTAAAGCGGATAGCCCGTTAAGAAGAAAGACCTCGCAGTGCCTAGCAATACCTTCACAAGACCCTCATCACAGGAGAAAAAGATGATGACATCAAATTAAAGGGGAGACTAATGGAGAGAGGGAGGGGATAGGATGGAGAGTGGAGTTCTGAAGGGGCATGGGGGGAGGGGAGGGAAATATCAAGGTTTATTGTCTGTAAGTATAGAAGGTCTCAATAATAAAAAAAAATAAATGAAAATGGGGAAACAATCATGTAATGATTTCCTTTGTGCTCAGATTGTGTGCATTTGATTTTCTCTTAGAATGACTGAGACGTGAAGGGTGAACGTCAAGCCAGCAGGCTGAGTTCACAGCCCTTCACACAAGTGATAACTGGAACGATGTCACAGAAGCTACTTTGTATTTATTTATTTATTTTGGTTTTTCGAGGTAGGGTCTCACTCTAGTCCAGGCTGACCTGGAATTCACTCTGTAGTCTCAGGGTGGCCTTGAACTCACAGCGATCCTCCTACCTCTGCCTCCCGAGTGCTGGGGTTAAAGGTGTGCGCCAACACGCCCGGCTAGAGAACCTACTTTAATTCAGGTTCCTTGTGGGTAACATGATGCTGTCAGCCATATCTTTTTAAAAATAACAACGTAATCAATTCCTTAATTGTAATATATCTTATTAATTGTTAAGTATTTTTTTCTTTGTGTTTGGCATACAGGGAAAGAGATTTCATGGTGATATTTTCATCACTACACTTTGTTCCTTCTCATTCCTGTGTGTTGTGATTTGTTGTTCCTTTAAATTGTCCACATTGGTGTCCCAGAAGGTATTTCACATGGTTTATACAGCTATGTGGAGTTGCATTAATAAGAACTCATCAGGGATACTAGTGCCAAAAAATGACGTAAGTACCTAAAGACAGATCCTGAGTGGGCTGGAGACATGGCTTAGCAGTTAAGGCACACTTGTCTATGAAGCCCAAGGACCCAGGTTCAATATCCCAGAAACTACAGGTAAGCCAGATGCACAAGGTGACCCATGCGTCTGGAGTTTGTTCGTTTGCTCTGGCCCATTCCCTCTCTCTTTCTCTCTCTCCCTCTCATAAATAAATGCAAATATAATATATATAGTATTTTTTTAAATGATACGGCATGAAGACCTACCCTTCGGTGGTAGACTAAACTCAGCTTTACGGCAGCCATTGACCAAGTGAAAACTGGTGAGTTATACAGTATACCAGTGGAAGTACCCACCCCACAAGCATTGTGGGGATCAACTGGGAGCCTACACATAACAGACAGGAATTTTCTTCCAATTTGGTCCTGTTTAATGGCAGCATTAGGACCTGGTGAGGGCAGAAGCCTGTCCAGATTGTCCCTTTAGAAATGATCCCCATAATCCTTTTTTACTCCATCACTTTCCCTACTCTTTTCATTCTTAGCGTAGCACACACATGGAATGTGTACACAAAAGAGGTACCATTCTCCCATCTCATACTATGACTTTGAGCTAATTACGAGATGAGGGCTCAGGTCTGCCACTTCGCCTTAGTGGACAGACCGCCTAGATCACGGCTGTTCTGCTGCCAATAAGAAAGGATAACCACGGGAGCAAAGGAAAACCCAATGGATGTGAAAGTGCTAGAAAGTTCTAAGGCCTATAGCCACACAGGGTATAGCATTCATTTTTTTTTAAAGTTTTGATATTTATTTATTAGAGACAGAGAGAGAGAGAGCGAGAGCAAGAAAGAGAGAGAACGGTCGCACCAGGGCTTCTAGCCAGTGCAAACGGACTCCAGACCCATGCACCTCTGGTTTACGTGGGACCTGGAGAATCGAACTTGGGTCCTTGGGCTTTGCAGTCAAGTGCCTGAACTGCTAAGCCACCTCTCCAACCTCATTTTTTTTTAATCTCACATTTTCATGCTTTACTCGTTGAAAATAATTAGAGCTAGTCAGCTGATGCAAGCAGAGAAAAAGAGCAGCAATGTGCATCTTGGAAGATTTGGAATGTAGCTATTTAGTCTATCGTAAATGAGTTTAGAGTAGATAACTGTTGAAGCATACATTGAAAATAACATTAACGGGAGCCTCTCTTTGCCCTCTGCATTGTGATTTTTAAATGAAATATGGCGATGGCAGAAATTAGGGCAAACATAGCTGTGCACACTGTTCTGAGAAGTTTATTAATGCCAGAATATTCACACATATGAAAAAAAAAAAAAACTAGATATATAATCCACGAAAAAATAGGCTCTAAAATAAAACACCATCTTTTTAGATGTCTTTTTCTTGGAGCAAAGGTCTCTTCAGGGAGCTTTCAAAGGACAGTTGAAAAATTTCAAACCTAAAGTCAATATGTAGGCATTCACATGTTAAATGTATGACCAGGAGGTAACACTTGGGGGATGTGTTAAGATTCTTGATTCAGCTTGTAAGTAAAATATAAGGGTGAGAGTGGGAGAGAGGCAGACGCAGAAAACATCTGTGCTTTCCAAATGAGAAGAGTCAAAAGAGGAGGGAGGAAAAGTCCGTGGCAAATAAGCTTTGAATTGTTTCTTTTTTAAATTCTTTTTTTTTAATTTTAAAAAACATTATCCTAATTTATGAGAGACAGAAATAGAGAGAGAAAGAAGAAAGAAAGGAAGAAAGAAAGAAAGAAAGAAAGAAAGAAAGAAAGAAAAAGAAAGAAAGAAAAAAGCACACCAGAGCCTCCAGCCACTGCAAATGAACCCCAAAAGCATGCGCCACCTTGTGCATCTGGCTTACGTCAGTCCTGGGGAATCGAACTGGGGGTCCCTTGGCTTTGAAGGCAAGCACCTTGAGCACCAAGCCATTTGTCCATCCTGGAACTGTTTCTTATCCAGATTTTAATACTAGTAAGAGCAGATGTTCTGATGGTCCTGCAATACCTACTGGGGTTTCTGCAGACTATTGGTCCTTTTGTTTCTTACAAAACCCGAGAAGCTCTAGGAAATATTAATTAGCCACTCCCTTAATGTGCCAAAACGATTTAATTAAACACAATCTAAATTGCTAAGTGGAACTGTTTTGTATGCAGACATGCATATTTCTGAGGACTCATGTTACAAAGTAGAAAATTCCTAGATCAAGGAATTCCAGACAAGACAGGTTTGTCTAATGGAAGAATCTGAAATGCTTGCTATTTTAATGAAAGAAAATATATAGCATTGCAGTGCTTCGTGTTTTTCCTTTCTTTATTGCTTCAATATCCTCAATATTTGCATTCATAGGATTTGGACTCTCTAGAAGGGTAGATGAATTCCTATTTCCTTTGTGCCCATAGAAAGCTGAGGGGACTTAATATGACTCGTTAATGCGAAAGAAGATTGAAAATGAAAGAATTGATTCATGGTGACGTCTCAAGAGAGAGTTGATAATAACACGCAGTTTTCAGTTTTTTTCTCATTCCTTTATATTTTAATAACCCATCAGTTTCCTAAGGAATTCTTTTTATCCCTATGCAGTTGTTTTGTTGACATATAGAATAATGATAATAGTTTTCTAAGACTTCAACATCTCAAAAGTATGTGTTTAATAAAACCCATGATTTTTCTCTAGAGATAATGAAATTCTAACAGCCGTGCTTTTAAAAAATAACAACAGCATTTTAATTAGCTATTTCCACTAGTAAAATAAGAATATTTCTCAAACACTTTGCTTCCCTTATTGAACTTCTTTCCAAATGCCAATAAAACTGGTAAATTTTCTAAATAAAAATTTCTCATCTGATTATAAAACCAACCATATACGATAAACAAATTTCCAAATAAGAGATGATTGCTTTTAGTCAAATAAAAGCCTTAAAATATTTAGTGCATTACCTGTCTCCAGACCCTGCCACCACAAACAAAAATAGCTTCATTTTTCAGGTAATCAAAACAAATGAGTATGAAGTACCTCCTTTATGCCAATCATCCCACTGAATGCTTTTCTATATCATCTCTGTATGGGAATGTGATGAAATACATATTATGATATTTTATTTGTGAGTGGAGCTGGAGAGATTATTAATAAATGCAGGAAAGCAATAAAGCCAATTACAAACAGCTCAGAAATCACGGCTCCCTCTGACCTTACTTTACTCAATTTGAGGAGCATGCAGGGGCTAGACAGTATTTCAAAATTACCTATACTAATTTATTTATTTTTATTTTTTGAGGTAGGGTTTTGTTCTAACCCAGGCTGACCTGGAATTCACTCTGTAGTTGCAGGGTGGCCTCAAACTCACAGTGATCCTCCTACCTCTGCCTCCCAAGTGCTGGGACTAAAGTTGTGCGCCACCACACCCAGAAAATTTATTTCTTTTTAAAAGTTACCCTGAAGCAAGTTTGACTTGTGGTAAGATATAAGCAGTAGCTGAACTTTTGGGTAATGAGTATAAATGAAATTTTTACATTGCTTTCTGTGTCAATGTTTACTTATTTATTTTTAAAAAATATTTAATTTAGCTGGGCATGGTGGTGCACGCCTTTAATACCAGCACTCGGGAGGCAGAGGTAGGAGGATCGCTGTGAGTTCAAGGCCACCCTGAGACTACATAGTTAATTCCAGGTCAGCCTGGGCCAGAGTGAGACCCTACCTCGAAAAATCAAAAAAACAAAAAAAAAAATTTATTTATTTGAGAGAGAGAGGGGAAGATAGAGAGAAAGAGAGAATGGGCGCACCAGGGCCTCCAGCCACCGCAAACAAACTCCAGACGCATGCGCCCCTTGTGCATCTGGCTTACATAGGTCCTGGGGAATTGAACCTAGGTCTTTTGGCTTTGCAGGCAAATGCCTTAACCGCTAAGCCATTTCCCCAGCCTAATTTACTTAGTTTTGATAAGGCAGAAGGAGAGAGAGAAAGAATATGGCCACACTAGGACCTCTTCCTGCTGCAAATGAACTCCAGATGCATGGGCCACTTTATGCATCTGGATTTAAGTTGACACAAGAGAATCAGATGTGAGCCAGCAGGCTTTTGCAAGCAAGTTCCTTTAACGGCTATGCCATGTCTCCAGCCTACGTTGCCTTTTGTACTTTTCTAGATGTTAGAAGTCTCCTATTGTGCTTTATGAAAAGAATAGCATGCTTAGGTAAATAACATGATAATTGATAGTATCTGCTTCTAAGGAGAAGGTTTATATGTCATTAAAATAAAGATTATATACAAATGGCTTACACACAGTAAGTACCTATTAACTCCCTTGTGAAAAGTTTACAGTTCTTTTCTTGGCAAGGAACCACTGCACCCTACCTGACTAATTTAATTCACAGGAGTGAACAGGGGCATCCACAGATGTTGGTAGTAGTGGATGAAATGCTAACTATCCAGTAAACAGAGGGAAAAATCATATAACAATAATAGAAATTCATTTAAAAAATTTGAGAATATGGGCTCTGTCCTTGTATTTAAAACTGCAACTAATGGCCAGTTTATAGAAAATTCAAGTATTTTTCTCAGTTTCTTCCGAGTAAGATGATGCTTAGGTTTATGGCATTTTCAGTATCACCGTTTACTTGTGTTTTATTTATACAGACCTAAAAAGCTCTTTCGCACATCGAATTTATCTTATTATAACAAAGAATATTGTAGCTAAACATTATATATAAGTTACAGAGGTTGATCTTCATAATGATAGGAATAAGACAGGAGCTCAAAAATCTTCTCTGACATGACCCAAGACAATGGACAGAGTTTGGGTTGACCAGAAAAGAAGTGGGAGAAATAAGTACAAGCTGTAGCTTTATTAAGTTACAATGTTGTGTGGTGGACACTCAGGTGTGTAGTTCATATATCCATCCATTCATGAAAAGAATGCCTAGGTAAATAACAAGATAATTGACAGTATCTGATAGAAATGATGAAGTCTTAGAAAACTATTATCATTATTCTATATGTCAACAAAACAACTGCATAGGGATAAAAAGAGTTCCTTAGAAAACTGATGGGTTATTAAAATATAAAGGAATGAGAAAAAAAACTGAAAACTGCGTGTTATTATCAACTCTCTCTTGAGGCGTTACCATGAATCAATTCTTTCATTTTCAATCTTCTTTAGCGTTAATGAGTCATATTAAGTCCCTCAAAGGGACTGCCTCAAAGGCAGAAGCCCCAGTAGGTATTGCAGGACCATCAGAGCATCCGCTCTTACTAGGGACAGGGGCGCTCATCTTTCCACTAGTTGGTTGAGCCTTCAGCTGGAGAGAGCTGAGTCTCGCTGCCTTCACGCCTCCACACCTACTGGTCTTGACAGGCGTCCCAACAAATTTCCCATAAGCGATCCTCTGCCTCCAAGTATGTTTCCTTGAGAATCTGACACAGGACACGCTGCCTGGCCTGTCTCTTCAAGGGATGCTCTCAAAGACTATCTATGAGGTATCACTTACCCTACATAGGGATTTGGTTTCTACGCAACTTCATTGGGATGATAAATAAAATAGGACTTTCGGTGAAAAATGACATGACACTTTTACCTCATCGGAAAAATCTACTCTCCATTCGTCAATTATGCAAGTTACATGAAATAAACTATATGAAAATGTTTGCTTAAGTGATGTATCACTTACCCTACATAGGAATTTGGTTTCTACACAAATTCATTGGGATGATAAATAAAATAGGGCTGGAGAGATGGCTTGGCAGTTAAGGCACCTGCCTGCCAAGCCTAAGAATACAAGTTCCAATCTCCAGGTCCCACATTTAGCCAGATGCAAAAAGTGACTCAAGGGCGCAATGCCAGCCTCACTTGCCCACAAGGGGGCGCACGCGTCTGGAGTTCGTTCACAGTGGCTGAGAGGCCGCTGGCACACCCATCTCTCTCTCTCTGTCTCTCTCAAAGAAAAAATAAATTAATTAAAAAGGCCAATCTGTTGGGTTTGCCTCAAAAAAAAAAAAAGGTGTGCCATCAGATTACCATACTGATCTCAAATTAATGTGGAATATGTATTTTCACTTTGACTGCCTGTAACTGAATTTGTGATTATCGATAGCTAAGTTTTAGGTATTTTGCACTATGCAAATAAACACAGGGAAGATTTGTAGCTTAGTGAATTCATAAGCTTACATATTCAACCTAAGGAGAGGTTTTCACTGGCTAATGTTGTTTATATACACTTTTCTTAATATAGTATCAGACTAGTAAGTCACTATAATTTTTACTTTAATAATATATTTCAGGAATTTTGGTATATGTAGATGAGGGACTCAGAAAAAAATTCTGAAATGAATAGAAACCTTTTCTGAAGGCAGCTAAAATCTTTAAGATTGAAGAATTCATGGAAAGTCACTGAGAAGTGAAAACTTATTTTACTTTGTCTGTCATTCTTAAGTTAAATTGTCCATTAAATGAACAGCATTTCATCCAACTATAAATAAGAATTAAGTAATTATTTTTCTTTAACAAATGCAACTCAGTTCTAGAGAGCAAATGATAGTGTTCTGGTGATTAAGTGTGTAATTGCAATAATCTAATATGTAGGTAAATTACTAGGATTGACAGTGAATGAATAACTAGAGATTGACATGGAAAATTATCATTAAAAATATATATTTTATTTATGTGAGACAGAGAAAGAGGGGGAGAGAAAGAGACAGAGAGAGAGAGGAAGGGAGAATGGGCATGCCAGGGCCTCCAGCCACTGCAAACAAACTCCAGATGCATGTGCTCCTTGTGCATCTGGCTTACGTGGGTCCTGGAGAATTGAACTGGGATCCTTTGGCTTTGCAGGCAAACACCTAAGCCATCTCTCCTGCCCAGAAAATTATTTTAAAATACACCCTAACAGAATGGTTGTATTTATTTATTTGTGAAAATACATTACTGTTTGCATTAGATTTCCAAAAATACACACTCTCAGAAAGATGTGCATAATGCCAGGATGTTGCAAGAATTTGAAAAAAAAATATGGAACATATGTTTGTACATTAAACAAATCACATCTAATCATATTTTAGGATAGTTACTAAGGCATCAATAAATAAGTCACAATAAAATAAGTCACAATTCACCATAAAACCAATGCCAATTTTAAATGGTTTAAAACAGATGCACGATCGTGAGATTCGACACAAGATGAGCTATGTGACGTTGCTTTGCCACGCTTAACCTCACATACATTTGAGAAATACTTCCATTAACAGTTTGCCGCGTGATAGCAAAGACGCAATGCAATCACTAAAGCACTACCTGGTGATTTCAGACCAGAAACACCAGGCGAAATACCCTCTATGCTGCTAATTCCATTTCGGAACACCACAACGCGTCTGACGGGTAAATGAGAGAGCTCCTGAGAAACCGTGTGGGGATTTCACTTCAGAGACACGGCCATGTGTCATAATAACGAGGAGCTGTAGCCCTCCAAACCAAATACCAGCTAGAATGAGGAAACAACGTGATCTTCGGAGCATCTCTTAGGGTCAGACTCCTGATTTGACGAGAAAAATTAGATCTATTAACTGAAGCCAAAACAACAACAACAAAAAAATGGAGACTTTTTTTTGGGGGGTGGGTCCCCAGATTCTTACCAAAATGAGACATCAAAGGAAATTTGAAATATTAGTCTTCCAACTGCTATGGGTTTGAAGTGCTGATAACTAAGCACTAATAGTTACTGTCCCAATGCCCAGCTTCAGACACGATGCAGTTGCAATAGGACCACAAGCAGACACAACAGCAGCACGCTTCCCCAGCCAGAGGCACCGATAACTGTTTCGTGAGTGTGCAAGATTTCAGTGTGTTGACAAACCGGATGCCTCACTTGGAGCCTTGGAGTGAAGGGGTTTGTCCCTTTTTTTTTTTTTTTTTTTAATGTCTGCATGCTTCTTCTAGCCCATTAAACTGACTCCACTCTTCAACGAGTCTTCACCTTTGAAAGTCACTTCCTGCATTAAAACATTAAAACGATTCTCTCTGGATCGCTCATTTAAACAACGCTGAACCTGTGTCTAACTTTTACTGTAGAAGCTACCGTGAAATTTAAGCACGCATCGTCACACATCGTCCACTCCCATCTCTCTATTCCGTGTCAGCCCTTCAGAAATGCAGGGGTCTCTACTCCCCTGTGGATGACAGAGGCGTCAGTGATGGTGAGTTCACAGATTCGAATCTGATCTCTCTTTCTTTTGATTCCAATCTTTCTTATTTGTTTACACATGTCACTTTCAGTACTGTTGCTTGTTTCAAGTTTTCCATAGTATATCTTGACTTGCCAGACGAAAGTATTTCTTAAATAGTTTAATTAATTAATTTACTTATTTATTGGGGAGAGAGAAAGAGGCAGATAGAGAGACTGAGCATGCCAGGGCCTCCAGCCACTGCAAAGGAATGCAATCTGTGTGTCCCACCTTGTGCATCTGGCTTTACGTGGGTATCAGGGAATCAAACCTGGCTTGGCAGTCACTGCCTTAACGGCCAAGCCATCTCTCCTGGGCGTTGTGTACACCTGTAATTCTGGCACTCAGGAGGCTGACACAGGAGGACCATTAAGTTCAAGGGTGTCCTAAGATACACAGTGAAACCCTATCTACAAAAAACAAACAAAAATAGATTCCATAATTACATTTTCTAACAGAGAAAGAGGGAGGGAGACACAGAGAGAATGGGCATGCCAGGGCCTCAAGCCACGGAAAAACAAACTCCAGACATGTGCATCCCCTGGCTAACGTGGGTCCTGGGGTATCGAACCTGCGTCCTTTGGCTTTGCAGGCAAACACCTTAACTGCTAAGCCATTTCTCAGCCCAGGATTGAATACCTTATACTTGTTCTTCAGAACTCCCACCATGTGGCACAAACCTTTTGCTCAACGTCAATTTTTCCAATAATGCCCAAATTGCATCTCCATGTGTGTTATTTCTGTCTTCCTCAGACTATTGGTATTATTTGAAGTTCATTTAATATTATGGTTACCTTTCCATTATTTTTGGTTTTCAGATAGTGTAATCTGACAGTGTTTTCTTTCCAGGAAAAAAAAAAAAAAAAAAAAAAAAGACTATTAAATAACTTTAGCTGTGCTGAAACTCAGATTACAGAGATGAAATTGGAATTCACATTTGATGACTTCAACAAATATTTGGTAAACACAACTATATCAGAGCTGGGCGTGGTGGTGCACGCCTTTAATCCCAGCTCTTGGGAGGCAGAGGTAGGAGGATGGTCATGAGTTCCAGGCCACCTTGAGATTACATAGTGAATTCCAGGTCAGCCTGAACCAGAGTGAGGCCCTACCTTGGAAAACAAAAACAAACAAACAAACAAATAAACAAAAAGTATATGAGTTAGTGAGTGGATATGTTGAAGAACAACTCCTGACCTTCAGGAGGTCACAATGTGAGGGTCAAAATGAACACCTGGGCAACTGATTTCAATATTACACAGCAAGTTCCAGGACAGATGATGAACAGAGAGGGAGGAACAACAGGCATGTTGGAAGACAGAAAGGGAGGGTATGCATACAGAAAAGCAGAGTCTGAATTGAAACACAAATGGTCAGAAAGAAATAGCTAAGGAGAAGACAAGAAATTGATATTCTAGACCAAAATGAAAATAGGTGTGGAAGGAGAAAAGGCAATGTGACCAGATCTCTAATTGTCTCTTGCCCCTATCCTCCCACTAGAAAGATTCAGTGCCCCTTCTTTGCTTTCAATTAAAGCCTATCTCAATACATATTAACTCATATTAAGAGTAACACACAGGGGCTGGAGAAGTGGCTTAGTGGTTAAGGCACTTGCCTGAGAAGCCTAAGAACCCATGTTCCACTCTCCAGGTCCCACGTAAGCCAGACACACAATGTGATGCAAGCGTGCAAGGTCACACATGAGAACAAGGGGGCACCGGCATCTGGAGTTGGATTATAGTGGCTGGAGTCTCTGGTGCACCAATTCTCCCCATCTATCTGTCTGTCTATCTATATCATCTACCATCTATCAATCATCTATCTATCTACTATCTATCTATCTATCTATCTATCTATCTATCTATCTATCTATCTATCATCTATCTATCTATCTGTCATCTATCTATCTATCTAACATCTACCTCTTGCTCTCTCACATTAAAAAGAATAATACACAGGAAAAAACTGGAATAAATTGGTTTGGAAGAAGTCACTATAAAACTTTGTGTAGTGTAGAGAGCTGTCCTTTGAGCTCTGGAAATCACAGAGGAAATGTAAGTGATCTTGCATGTTTTCATGTAAAGTTTTGGGAAGGTTTCTCCAGTGGCTCCGATGTAAGCAAAGAGTTGAAAAGAATGCAAAAATAGAGGAAAGGGAACAGCTGGGAGCAGCGATAGCTGAGAGAGACCTAAACTTGTGCGATCAGAATAGAAATGCTATGAATAATATAAAGGGTTGGACAAGGACTTCTCAGATACAAGTCCCAGATATCCTGGTGTTGGATCTAAGAAGCACACCATGTGAGCACACACACCACGTGAGCACTCTGAGGAAATGCATGTGCTATAAGCGGCCAGGGCACTCAGCCGTGACAGGGTGAGAAGTTTCAGTTGCTGATCGGAATGTCGAGTGGAGTGGGCAGTAGAGAGTCTGCATTTTAAGGAATCAGAGACACAGGGCTAACACTTGAAGCTATGTGAGAAGGTTCGTTCAGCTACAATTCTGAACTTGTGATTTCTCTGGGAAATTAGTAAGTGCCTTTAGAGAGCCAAAGCAGTCTCTGGTTGTATTGCACTGTCTGTGTTCTTTCATTGGCGGACGTTCACCTGTACAATGATAATCTCTCAGGGGATGCACTCTGAGCTTGTTACGTATCCATATTCCTCAAGTCTTGTGAGATGGGGCATTGCTCTTAAAGGAGAGCTGTCATTCAATAAATGTCCATTGAATTAAACATTTGATTATTCATGTTTATTGAATTAAAAGGAACTTAATAGCATGGGCATATAGCTAATGGATGGGTTAAAGTTATGTTCATCCCCAAAGGACAATAAAATGCCTATATGCAAAAATTCCATTTATATTTAAGCCCAGAGCAAAAGTAAAGGGTCAGACGTTCATGACATGACTTGCAATGAAACACTGTAACAGATGCCTGAACGAACAGATTTCTGGTTTTAACCCTATAACCAACAGATGGGGGTCAGGTTGAAAGCAATGTGGCTCATCTTCAGAAAGCCTTGAACATGGACCTGAACATTAGGCAACTATTTCCTACACTCACACCCAATTTAAACCAGGAGCAAACATGGAAGAGAAAACATTTTGTTGTTTTGCCTTCAAAAATGAGATACATTATACTTGGGTAATTATTTCACTTCAACTAGGAAAGAGGAAAGGACCATTATTTTCTACTTAGATAACTTCTATCTTCCAAAAGGTGTTATTATTATTATTATTATTTTGGAGAGAGACAGAGACAGAGAGAGAGGAAGACAGATAGAGATGGGTGTGCCAGCAGCCTCTCAGTTGCTGAGAATGAAATCCAGATGCATGTGCCCCCTTGTGGTCAAGTGCGGCATTGCACCTTTGCATCACTTTGCATCTAATTTGCTAACCGTGGGACCTGGAGATTGGAACTGCTGGAGATTGGAACCAGCGTTCTTAGGCTTAGGAGGCAGGCACCTTAACCACTAAGGCATCTCTCCAGCCCAAAAGATGTTATTTTTTTTTTCTTGCAAAGCTCTCACTGAAAAACTGCAGTAATTGTTTTTCTGCAGTAAGGATTCCACTCTATTCCTAACCTGTTGGCACACTGCACTGATGTCATGGGAGTGTTCTGCCACCGACTAAAAGGCCTTTGATGTTTATTCATGTGTTTCCTGATGTTACCTGTGTTTGCTTCTGTAGAGCTGATTTCAGTGTTTTGTGTGTGTGTGTGTGTGTGTGTGTGGTGTGCATATGTGTACACATACAAATGGAGACCAGATGTTGGCGTCCACTGTCAATCACTCTGCACTTTCTTTTACGGAGATAAGTTCTCTCACTTGAGCCCAGAATTTGCTGATTCAGCCTCTGGCCAGCCAGCTTGCCTCTTCCCTGTCTTTGTCTCAGAAATACTGGGGTTACAGAGGATTCACTAGGCACACCGTGCATTTACTTGGGTGCAGGGTGTGTCAACTTCTATCCTCAAGATTTTACAGCAAGCATTGGACCTACTCAGCCCTTGCCCCATTCCCAGTATGAGAGACAGAGAGAGAAAGAGAGAGAGAGAGAGAGAGAATTGGCACACTAGGGCCTCAGCCACTGCACTAGAATTCCAGATGCTTGCACCACCTAGTGGGCATGTGGGAGCCTGAGCTTGTCTTTCCTTTGTGTGTCTGGCTTATGTGGGATCTGGAGAGTTGAACATGGGTCCTTAGACTTCACAGGCAAGCGCCTTAACCACTAAGACATCTTTCCAGCTGCTGGTTCAATCTTTTAATTGTCTTTTAAATGCACTTAAGTTGTAAGTTAGGAGGAAAGATAGTAGAATGAACTATAGTCTCCATAAGGCATCAGAAAATGTAATTTTAAAAAAGAATGGCCATGGAAGATGTCATTCACTGTATCATTCACAGTAAGAGAAAACAAAGAGGTTACACCACAATATTTAAGAGAAAACTTTATAGAATTATATATATAAAACTTTATAGAATATGGCCAGTGATAAAAACTCAGAGCGAGAGAGATGGCTCAGCAGTTAAGGTGCTTGTTTGCGTAGTCTAATGACCAGAGTGTGATACCCTAACACCCACATAAAGCCAGAGGCACAAAGTGGCATGCATCTGGAGATCATTTGCAATGGCTGGAAGCCCTGGTGTGCCCATTCCCTCTGTCTGTCTCTCTTCTCACTCTCTCTCTCTCTGCATGCAAATAAATAGATAAAAATACTTTTAAAATAAACTTAAAATCATGCAATACATTTGTACCGAATGGCACAATCTAGTGGTGATGTTTGCAGACCTACAACTGGGCCTTAAGAAATATGAAAATATGGGGGTTATATGAATGCCAACACTGTTTTCTCATCTCATTTATGTAAGCAGGTTATATACTGTGTTATTTCATAGCAAAATTGGAGTAAGTATCAGTTATAATTATACTCACAGTTACCCATAATCCTTTTTGTATTTGCTACTATGAAATAATATATTATGTTTAGCAACTTAAAACAAAGTGGGTTTTTCCTAATTGTGTATCTGAGTTTCCTCAGGAGAACATGACAGTTAAATGTAATTAAACAGTGTGTGGCAATCAATACAATTATATGATTTTTAAGAGCAACACTATTTCTCATTCCTCAGAAAAATCAGTTCTATATCACTCAGGTCCATTTCTCTTTTCAGATGCATATTGGTCTCCATAGTGAGTCTAAATTCATTTTATTGTTTTTATTTTTATTTTTATTTTAAACACTTTTTCTCCTTTTTATTTTAGAGAGAGAGAATTGGCACCCCAGGGCCTCAGCCACTGCCATAGAACTCCACATGCTAGTGTCACCTAGTGGTCATGTGAGACCTTGCACTTGCCTCACCTGTGTGTCTGGCTTATGTGGGATCTGGAGAGTCGAATATGGGTCCTTAGGCTTTGCAGGCAAGCACCTTAACCACTAAGCCATCTCTCCGGCCCTTATTTTATTTTATTTTATTTTATTTTATTTTATTTATTTATTTTTTGGTTTTGCGAGGTAGGGTCTCACTCTGGTCCACGCTGACCTGGAATTCACTCTGTACTCTCAGGGTGGCCTCGAACTCTTGGCGATCCTCCTACCTCTGCCTCCCGAGTGCTGGGATTAAAGGCGTGTGCCACCATGCCCAGCTCCCTTATTTTATTTTTAACTGCTGACATCTTTTAAGCATCATATCTCTCTTTTACCCGCTTCCTCACACCTGATAAAGTCCAGGGCTTTGTAACTTTGGTGCATGGGCAGGTATCAACCACACCTTTCTCTACCAATGCAGAACCCTACCCTTGGCCCCATGTGAAAACCATCAAACCCACATATGTTCCTACTCTCCCAAGCCCCCATATTCCTCAGCAGATCTGTCCAGCTCCCTATAGTGAAGCCTCAATTTTCTAAGGAATATTTTCATACCCCCATGCTGTGTATGTGGAGGCATGATGCTTTGTACTGAAGTTCATCACAATCTACACAATGGCTTCAAAGATCCAATCTTCTAGAACTTGGATGGTTGGTTTTCCTTTTCTTTTTTTTTTTTTTAAACTTTTTATTTTTAATTATTTTTTTGGAAACACACACACACACACACAGAGAGAGAGAGAGAGAGAGAGAGAGAGGAAGACAGAGATGGGCGCGCCAGCAGTGTCTCAGCTGCTGCGAACAAAATACAGATGTGTGCGCCCCCTTGTGGTCACGTGCGGCATTGCGCCCTTGCATCACTTTGCATCTGGCTAAACGTGAGACCTGGAGATTGGAACCGCTGGAGATTGGAACCAGCGTTCTTAGACTTAGGAGGCAGGCACCTTAACCACTAAGCCATCTCTCCAGCCCTGGTTTTCCTTTTCTATTCATCTCTCTCTCTTTTGGGGGGGAGGGGTGGGAGGGACTGATCAACAGGTATGAGTTCTCATGTCACACAGAGAACTGAGACCAACTGCAATTTTAAAAGAGCCACGAGAACACATCAGGAGGGTGTGGAAGTGATACTACCATTAGCTGAAGTTGAACATATCCACATGTTGCATTCTGAACGGTTTCTGGCATTCATTTTTTTTTTCTTTAAGACTATGTTCAAACTGCTTTATGAGCAGAAGGTTCTGGAATAGCAGGAATTACTCTCTCCCCTCTTACATTTGATTGGCCTCTTGCAGTGCATTAATGTAAGGGTGTGTAACACCAGTTCCCAAACTAAGGTTCAGGAAATTAACACTGAGAGGAGAAAAAGAGACTTTTCAAAAGTTAAGTAGTATATTCGCAAGAGGGGAAAATGCTAAACTTAAGTTAAGTAGTATATTCGCAAGAGGGGAAAATGCTAACCTGTGTCTTATTCAAAGCACAAAGGCTGTGCAAATTGCAGTTCAGCATTCACTGTGTGCCAAGCATCGTGCTGAGCACTTTCATAAACATGACTGTATTGGCCTCCACCAATCCTTGCCAGTTAGATAGCATTGCTGTGTTCCTTATGGAAAGCAAAAGGTACTGTCAGAGATGGAATTTCTTTGTGCAGCTTTGTAATTGGCACATAATATTTGTATGTGCTTAGGGGATAATTCAATTCATGTATGAAAAATTCCAGGATGATAACTATCTCCATCTATTTTTATTTATTTAAGAGAGAGATTAGCTGGGCGTGGTGGCGCACGCTTTTAATCCTAGCACTCGGGAGGCAGAGGTAGGAGAATCGCTGAGAGTTCGAGGCCACCCTGAGACTACATAGTTAATTCCAGGTCAGCCTGGACCAGAGTGAGACCCTACCTCAAAAAAAAAAAAAAAAAAAAAAAAAAAGAGAGAGAGAGAGATTGAAAGACAGAACAGAAAATGCAGATAGAGAGAGAAATGGGCATGCCAGAGCCTCTAGCCACTGCGAACGAACTCCAGACATATGTGCCACCTTGTGCATCTGGCTTTCATGGGTACTAGGGAATTGAACCTGGGTCCTCAGGCTGTACAAGCCTTAACTTCCAGCCTTTCTCTCTTCAAACACTGATCAGTTCAAATACACTGAAATCTTCACGCTCATTTGCAGCTCAGACATATTCTATCCACACTACATGTTATGAAATACTTATTCTATTGTTTCAAACCTACACTGTTAAGTCCACCAAATTCACCACTTCCTAATAAATTTTGAAGGTACAATTAGCCTTTTGGAAACTAATTAGCTGGCAAACTTGGGCAAGGAGCCCACTATTTTCTAGACAAAAGTCTGTCAGAGCTGTTAGGATAAAGAAAATATATGACAGCTAGATAATATGCATTCTTCATTCAACGAAATGCATGTAACAAACCATGAAATAATCATATTTAGAGGTTTTTGATGGTTAATTACTAAATTAAGTCAAGGCAAATATTCTAAGAAATGTGAGCAACTAGAAGGAGATGGAGTTAAGGACTCATACTGAAGCTTACAATATACCCAAGAAAATCACATATACGACTCAGAGATTTGTCTAGTGTTTAATAATGGGAAGTATAGTATAAATTCGCTTATACTACCAGTAAAACTGGTACCTGGCAGTACCTGTTTGTGTTTTTGTTGTCGTTGTTTATAGTGGAATGGATCAAACCCAGGGTCTCCTACCTGCTAGGCAAGTTTTCTGCCATGAGCTATATAACTCAAGCTCTGTAGTACTCTTTTTTTTAAAAAAAGGAAAATGATTTAATTTGTAAAAGTCAAGTCGGGAATATACATATTGTTTCAATGTTTCTTTTTTTCCCGAGTCAGTATCTAAATTTCTTTCACATCCTCATTATGTGAACAATGGAGAAGCTTTTGTTTAAAGTAGCCGATCAACCAGGAATCCATTATTTTCAGCTAATTTTGTTAAAGAGGTATAAAATTTTAATCGAAAACAGCAGGGGGAGCTCAAAGACAGGATGGGCAAGTTAATCGTTTCCTTCAAGTGTACTGAAATCATTTTAATGCAGTTTGGAAGACAAGGAAAAAACAGGCAGGAACAGAGACACACCATGAAAATTGCTGGAGGATATTTTATGTAGTCGTTTCTAGCAAATATCCAGCTTCAAATAGTTTCCTCACAAACCACTGCAGGTCAGATAAACTTTTTAAATTTATTTTTAAAATTATCTTATTTTTATTTCTTTCTTTGAGAGAGAGAGGTAGAGAGAGAGAGAGAGAGAGAGAGGGAGAGAGAGAGAGAGAGAGAGAATGGGCGCACCAGAGCCTCCAGCCACTGCAAACAAACTCCAGACGTATGCTGCCACCTTGTGCATCTGGCTTACGTGGGTCCCTGATAATTGAACCTAAGTCCTTTGGCTTTGCAGCCAAATGCCTTAATGGCTAAGCCATCTCTCCAGCCCAATGAACTTTTTTTTTTTTTTTTCAAACATCAGCAGATACCAGAAATGTTGGAAATGAGAAATAAACAATTTATGCATCCTCACTAGGAGGGTTGAAATGAAAAAGTTTCATAACATTGAGTCCTGTGAAGAATGTAGAATAACCAGAAAGCCGAAACAATATAGTAATCTATGTTGTAACAGCTACTTCATAAAACTGGCATATATATTGCAATTAAGCAACTCTTCTGACCACGTGCTCAACAGAATATTTAGTTATGTATTATGTGCAATAATTCTCATACCTTCCAATGGAAACCCAAATACTTATCAATAATAAACTGGGCAGTTAGGTTACACAAAAGGAACACCAATGAAAATGGTGTCACTGTTGATCCAATGGATGTGACAAAGAGCTCAAGAAATGTAAATCCATTTTCTGTTACTCAAGTCTTTGGGGGGGGGTTCTGTTTTACTATAAAACATAAATATACATACTTACCAGTGATAGTAGGATTTAGTTTGAGATAGAATTTGACTCATTTATGTTATAAAATAAAATTTAATTTTTTAAAAAAATAACTAGTCAGGCTGGAGAGATGGCTTAGCAGTTAAGGAGCCTGCCTGCTGAGCCTAAGAACACCAGTTCCAATCTCCAGGTCCCACATTTAGCCAGATGCAAAGTGACGCAAGGATGCAATGCTGCACTTGCCCACAAGGGGGCGCACACATCAGGAGTTCGTTCACAGCTCTGCGAGGCTGCTAGTGTGTCCATTTTCTATCTGTCTCCCCCCCACCGTCTCTCTCCAAAACAAAACAAAAAAAATAAGCAGGTCATTTAGATAAAGCAGCATTTTTGGTTATAAGAAGAATTATGATGGCAGAATATGACCTGTTAACTTCACCACTGAGATTTCAGGCAAAGAAACTCATTAACAATATGAATAAAACTACTAAAGGTGCTTATAGAATAACTGAATAGCAGTCAATGAGGAAAAGTGCTTGAACATACAGAAATAGTTTAAATCAATTCAGATATCAAGTACCGAGTGAAATGTAGTATGTGAAGAATATGTCAAATGATATAAAGTTGTTAAAAGAAAGATGTCAAGGTTTAAAAGAAGCAAAAACAGAGCTGGAGAGATGGGTCAGTGTTTAAGGCACTTGCCTGCAAAGCCTGACAACCCAGGTTCAATTCCCCAGTACCCAGCATCCTATGTGATTTTGCAATGAACGAATGAAAAAAAAAAGTGTCCTGCTGGTTCCATTGACTTGGCTGTTGTATAACAGGGCAGTTTAGTGACGGTAGGAGTGCCCGACATTGGAGACTTTCCCCCGTCATGTTCTCATTAGCAACAAATACAGCAAAAACCCACATGGCTTTCTGTTTCACAGACTCAACATTTGGTATGACATTTACAACAGCGCTTTTAAAAAACGTGGTTATTTGTGGTCTGAATTAGATTCAAAGATGCAAGAGACGTTGATGCTTTAGAATATAAACAAAAAGTAACATGGATGTCTTAGATTTTGATGAAAATTAACATTTGCTCTCCTGTGTTCTAATTCACAGCATTATATGAGTCAAAATTGAATGAAACTATATTGAGTAAGCTTTGATATTAAATAGCAGATTTTTTTAAACCCAATCATTAAGTGTTCCAAAAATATTTATAAACAATCCTCTTTGGAGCTGATGTGGCAACTTATCAACTGGTGGTTACAGTGACCTAATGAATTTATTCTGTCGCTATTTTATGAAGACTATAATCCTCATGACAGTAGTATCAAATTAACAATGTTCACTGATAATACTGACTCCTATCTATCGGCAGACTCTTCCTTGTCTGCTGAATATTGGAATTGCGTATGACTCATACATAATCTTTGTAAAAGCCCAGTCCCCAAAGCCACTAACAATTAGTGAAAACAGTTTTTCAAGCAGAACTAATGAAGGAGAAAACAAACAGATGTTTGAATGGGAGGTAAATGCTTTGAAATGTCTCTGAAATTTTACTTCAAATATTTTGACCCACCATGGAACTGATAAAACTCAAATTCTCAAACACACAGGAAGAAGCTTCGTTTTTATTGTAAAACTTAACATTGAATTTCCCATTTCAAAGACATGGAAGAGGAGCAGATAGCATTCACTCAAAGATCAGTAAATAAAAGACAAGGAACACATGTTGAAAAGAAGATATGTTAACATTCAATGAAAATGGGAATATTCTTTCTAACAACATATTATGTTAGAGGAACAATAAAACTGGAAAACACATATGAAGGCGTACCAGGGACAAAGAAAAGATACTTTTGTTTCTGGACAGGAACTAGGTGGATGTCTCACTTAGAAAAAAACTTACTGAAGCATAAAGTGCAGTCTTGTTTTATATTAAAATTTAGGTAATGGGGCTTGAGAGATGACTTAGCGGTTAAGGCACTTGCCTGCAAAGCCAAAGGACCCAAGTTCGATTCCCCTGGACCCATGTTAGCCAGATGCACAAGGGGATGCACACATCTGGAGTTCATTTGCAGTAGCTGGAAGACCTGCTGTGCCCATTCTCTCTCTCTCTCTCTACCTGCCTATTTCTGTATTCCTCTCCCTCTCTCTCTCTCTTGAATGAATGAATAAATAAATAAATATAAAATATTTTTTAAAATTTAGGTAATGTAAATCACATTACATGCAGTTTCTAAAGCCTATATGTGTTTTTCTAGTGTTTGTTTTTTTAATTTTTGAGAGGGAGGCAGAGAGAGAGAGAAAGAGAGAGAGAGAGAGAGAGAATGGGTGCACCAGAGTCTTTCAGCTGCTGTGAATGAACTCCAGAGGTGTGCACCCCTTTACATGTATGTGTGACCTTGCATGCTTGTATCACCATATGTCTGGCTACATGGGACCTGAAGTTTCAAACATGCATCCTTAGGCTTAGCAGGCAAGTGCCATAACATCTAAGCTATCTCTCTAGCCCCTAAATGTGTTTCTAAGAAACCTGTGATAAATATGAAGGGCACATGTTAAATAATGAGATGGATGTAAGAAGTTTCTCATCCCCTCATACATTTTGCTACTCAGTGGTTGAGTTTATTGTTTGCTTACTGCATAGACATGTAATAACACTTATCTTTTCTTAGGAGAACTGCTGAGTTACTATTGTATTTCACCCATTAAATCTTTTATTTCCAAATTATCAATAGGAATATGACCAAAAGCATGAAAAAAGCCTGGAAATATTACACAGCTGTATCCATGTTAACATGAGATTTTATATATATATATATATATATATATATATATATATATATATATATATATATATGAAATTTATTTATAAGCAGCAAGATAGAAAGAGAGACCAAAAGAGAGCGATAGAGAGAGCAGGGGCTCTTGCTGCTACAAATGAACTCCAGACACATGTGCCACCTTGTGTAGGTATTGGAGAATCAAACCCAGGTCATTAGGCTTAGCCGGGATGTGACTTAAATGCTGAGACATCGCTCCAGTCCCAACATGAGATTTTTTTTCTATTATTATTATTATTAACAACATATTTTGTATGGATCCACCATGAGTTGGTACCCTCCTTTCCCTTGTTCCTGCTTAATTTTGCTGAAGAGGGGGCAGAAAGATTGTAAGAGCCAACGTGAGATTTTAAAATGGAGGCAAGAAACGGATCTGGCGAGATGGCTCAGCAGTTAAAGGAACTCGCCTGCAAAGCCAGCCTGACTGGGTTCAATTCCTCACCAACCACGAGAGGATAGATGCGAAGTGGTGCATGCATCTGTCATCCCAACATGCTGGGGCAACGGGAGGTGGAAGCAGAGAGCCCGAGGATGGATGACCAAGTAGTCTGGATTTCTTTTAAAATCTGGCTGTTCATTTGCAGTGGCAAGAGAGTTTGTCTCAGAGAAGCAAAATACAAATACCTCCACATCGTCATCTGATCTCCACACGAGTGCTGGGGCACATACGGCCGCAAACACACCCACACACACAGTAACGAATCAGTAAATTAATTAGTACTTTAATTAACTTGTCACTTCTTTAGTCATTAATAAATTTTTAAATTGTATTGATAACCATGTTGAGCACATTGTCTATAGAGTTTTCCCAATGTTCCTCAAAAGCAATATATTACAGTTGTGCATGCTCAGGTTCAATAATTCTGACCAAACCCCTAAGCATTGGAGCCGATGGGGAGGCAAGAGACTGCTCAGTTGTTCCTCTTCTCATAGAGGAATGGCACAGTTGGTACACCTCAAGAGGAAGATGACAAAAGTTATTTTCGTTTATTTTTTAAATTTTTTTAGAGAGAGACAAGGAGAGAGATAGAGAGAGAGGGAGAGGAAGACAGATAGATGGGCATACCAGCAGTCTCCCAGCTGCTGTGAACGAAATCCATATGTGTGCGCCCCCTTGTGGTCAAGTGCAGCATTGTGCATGGGACCTGGATATTGGAACCGGGTTCTTAGACTTAGCAGGCAGGCGCCTTAACCACTAAGCCATCTCTCCAGCCCAGTTATTTTCCTTTTTAACGTCACTTGCCTTTAAAAAAACCAAGTTATCTATGGAAAGACATGGCTCTCATGAACAAAGTAATGCACTAAACTTTAAGAAAGACCGTGTGAAAGGAATTACACGCTGAGTGGTGACAAAATAAACATATTTCAATGTCTGTTACAGGATTTCATGAAGTACAATGACACATCATCCCATCTGGGTAGAGTCTAAGTATGAGCAAGAAAGACTGAGAGAACACACGAGAGTAAATCATCCTGTATAGTTTATGAAAAGATACAGGCATCCACTGGTTATTTAATAATGTGATTTACTACTGGGTTTTGTGCAAAGTCTATCTGATAAGTGAAATTACGGAGTAAAGACAGCTTTAGGTATAAGCCATGATGGTAGCAAACTAAGGAAGAAGGTTTCCATTTCTCAGTTGAGAAATTCAGGGTCCGCCGTCTCTTCATAGGAGAAGGGAAGCTCTTAGAAATCACCAGGGCCCTTTGTAACCCTGCCAACATCCTTCCAGCAGAACTGAAAAGCATATGCAGGATTGAATTTCTGAGATCAGTTCAGGTTTCCGTTTGTGGGTCAGTGGCGACACGGAACACTTTCATCTATAGCATGCTCTGTAACTTTGAACAAGGTACTTTTGTCATATTCAAATGATGATAATGATAGGATGTTTACCAAAAAAATATTTTAGGGCCTGGAGAGATGGCTTAGCGGCTAAGGCGCCTGCCTGCTAAGCCTAAGAACGCTGGTTCCAATCTCCAGCTGTTCCAATCTCCAGGTCCCACGTTTAGCCAGATGCAAAGTGATGCAAGGGCGCAATGCCGCACTTGACCACAAGGGGGCGCATGCATCTGGATTTCGTTCACAGCAGCTGAGAGACTGCTGGCGTGCCCATTCTGTCTCCCTCTCTCTCTCTGTCTCTCTCTCCAAAAATAAATAAAAAATAAAAAAAATTAAAAATATTTTAAAGAGATCAGGATAGATGACTCAGCAGTTAAGGCACTTGCCTGAGACTACATAGTGAATTCTAGGTCAGCCTGGGCTAGAGTGAGACCCTATCTTGAACAAAAAAAAAAAAAAAAGTTCAAGGTTGGGCAGCAGACATGGCTTAGAGGTTAAGGCGCTTACTTGCAAAGCCAAAGAACCCAGGTTCGATTCCCCAGGACCCACATAAAGCCAAATGCACAAGGTGGCACATGCATTTGGAGTTTGTTTGGAGTGGCTGGATGCCTTGGCATGCTCATTCTTCTGTATCTACTTTTCTCTTTCTCTCTCTTAAGTAAATAAATATTACTTTTTTCATGTTCAATATCATCCTTAGTGTTGCAGTGAATTTGAATATAGCTTGGTATACATGAGTCTGTGCCTCACAAAAACAAACAAACAAACAATAATAATAAAAAATGAGAAATATTGAACAAGTTGGAAATGTTTCCTGGATATGCAAGTAACATATAATTTTATTTGATTAATGAACCATTGCAGGAAATGCTTAAAAAGCATGACTTTTAAGGCTGCTCTATGGTAACAGAAGCACCCAGTGTTCACAAGCAACAGATACACAGAATCCTTACGAAAATAAAGTAATGAAATGTACCAACAGAAGCATAATTGAGAGAGATGCGATGACTATGGATAGATCTATAATATCTTGAAAATATTACTTGGTCAATTGATCTGTAAATTTAATGAATTTCCATCAATACCATGATAGTTTACCTCAAGGAACATATGACTTTTAAAATTCTTTTTTTAATAGAGGTGATAATAGTCAAGATATGACTACAAAACAAAAGCAAACAAGGCTGAGGCACAGAGAACTTCTTATGTGGCATGGATTATGATAATCCTATAGGAATTAAGACCATGTTAGTTTGAAATCGACAAAGAAGCAAAAGAGGCACATGAAACAGAAAAATAAACAGAAGAAATAGATCAGAAATAGTAAGCAGCTCTGTTCATGTCAAAGGCATAAATACAGTGAATGGGAAATGATGGAGAATTTGGTTGTCTATGCTGGACTAAGTGGCTGGCTATAACACACTGGATTCATCTCACACTACATATAGCATTCAATTCCAGAAATCAATTGATTTTAACATAAAAGGCATCATTCTTCTCTTGATGCGAAAGTATTTCAAAATACTCATGATCAACAGGAAATTGATCCATACAAAAAGCAAAACCTGGGGCTGGAGAGATGGCTCAGTGGATAAAAGCAGTTGTTTGCAAAGCCTGCTGGCCCAGGTTCAATTTCTGAGCCACTCATGAAAAGTCAGACAGGCATTTGTTGCCAGTGGCAAGAAACCCTTCCCCCCTCCCACACACATGCATGTACACACACATATATAAATTAATTTAAAAAATGTGGGCTGGAGAGATGGCTTGGTGGTTAAGGCGCTTGCCTGAGAAGCCTAAGAATGCATGTTCGAATCTCCAGGTTGGTGATGCAAGCATGCAATGTTGCACATGCACACGAGGGGGTGCACGTGTCTGGAGTTCGTTCCCAGTGGATGGACCGTTCTCTCTCTCTCTGCCTTTTTCTTTCTCTCTCTCTTTCTCTCAAAAATAAAATAATTTGAAAATGATATTTTAAAAATTAAAAAAAAAAAATCAAAGGCAGCCAAGAAGAGAAATGGTCAAGACTGGGATAATATGTTTGAGAAGAAAAAGCGTGAATGACTAATAATAGCCATAGTAAGAGAGTCTCCCTGAGTTTGGGGTTCTGCATGAGCAAAATGAGGCTCATAAGGGCATGTTAACCTCACAGGCCCATCACGACATGAGTGTACACACATCAAGTGTCTAGGCAGCACCTGGTGTCCAGTGTTAACTACTGCTCTCCACACAGTCCACATTTCATAACAAGGCATCCTGCAGTAAATAATGTGGCTGCATTGTTCATTTCAGGAAGTGTTAGCACCTTTTAGCTAGGATAGAATTTTATATCTTTAATGTTTCCAGTTAAAACACAATGTTAACACCACTGACAATAAGACAACAGCGGGGCCGGAGGTCTTCCTTGAGAATTACAACCCATTAATGCATGAGATAGAAAAACATTCTTTTGTTGTCTCCCAGTCCCATTAAAATGCACCTGACTAATAGCTTTATGAATGGTTTCTTATCCTGATCAGTATTTTTAGCAGTTTTAATTTGTAAGCATTCCAATTAGCTGTGCTGGAATTTGGCTCCTATTAACTGATGATTTTGCCCCAGTGCTGAATTTTCTCTTATCAGAGTGAATAAATATGCATTTTTTTCACAAGCATCCAAACAGTGGCTTCAATTTTATAATATAAAATATATGTTCTCTATTATCTTTCTTGAATGAACTAATAAAATGTAGATTTTTGTTTGCTGATGTCTGAACATTCATCTCATGTTGTATGGAAGAGTCATTGTGTATTCTTAATTTTCTGTTACATGGATGCTGGGCTATGTGTTGTGGAGGTTGCTAGGAAGAGGGTATGAACACTCATGACAGGGTCTACATCAACTTAAGAGAGAAATAGAGCTGGAGAGATGGCTTACCAATTAAGGTGTTTACCTGCAAAGCCAAAGGACCCCAGTTTGATTCTCCAGGACCCACGTAAGCCAGATGCACAAAGGGGTGCATGCATCTCGAGTTCGTTTGCAGGGGCTGGAGGCTCTGGTGCACCCATTCTCTCTCTCACTCCCTCTCTCTGCCTCTTTCTCTCTCTCAAACAAATAAATAAATAAAATATATTTTTTAAAAAAAGAAGAGAGAAATAAAAGACACCAGTTGACAGTGAGCAATGGCAAGCAGTTTCAGGTCAGCGCATGATAGGTTACAGGAGTGCAATAAAAAGAAAGGGCCACGGGAGGTGAGGAGCGAGGAGGGCAAACGTCGGCGAATGCTCGATGGCTGAAATGGGATTTGCAACACATACTGAAGAAAGGTAGAATTTTCTGTATGTTGGTTACCACCGGTCGAGCATTAAACTACCAGGTTCATAATTTTCCTTTATCCATATTCCCATTTCATGGCTTTTATTATCTGAGTTCCCTCAGTGCTACTATTTATTTCTTATTCAAAATCTAGAGGGCTTAAAAAAAAAAACTCTTATTTAAAGGAAAAACTTAATCCTACTAATGTTTGGAAGGTCAATACCACTTGTTATATAAAAACTGGGGTGGGTATTTGAAAATAAATACAAGGCCTGTAGTGCAATCTTATTAGCTGCAATCCAGAAAATGTTGCCTTCCTAAAACTTTGGGCTTGAGGTCAGCTTTGTTTAAAAGCAATGGGTATAAAGAACTGTTAGAGAGCTGGAGAGATGGCTTAGTGGTTAAGTGTGTTTCTGTGAAGCCTAAGGAACCCCCCAGTTCAAGGCTCGATTCCCCAGGGCCCACGTAAACCAGATGCACAAGATGGCGCATGCATCTGGAGTTTGTAGCAGTGGCTGGAGGCCCTGGTGAGCCCATTCTCTCTCTTTCTTTGTCGCTTTCAAATAAATAAATAAAAATAAACAAAATTTTAAAAAAAGAATTATTAGAGACTTCATAATAACGTAAGACTTTTTTCTCTCTCTTTACTTTGTTCTTTCTTTTTGTAAATATTTATTTTTATTTATTTATGTTTTTAGAGACAGAGAGAGAGTGAGGGAGAGAGAGAGGGAATGGGTATGCCAGGGCCTCTAGCCACTGCAAAGACCTCCAGATGCATGTGCCACCTTGTGCTTCTGGCTTATGTGGGATCTGGAGAATCAAACCTGGATTTTTAGGCTGTGCAGGCAAGTGCCTTAACCACTAAGCCATCTCTCCAGCCCTACTTTGTTCTTTCTATTAATACTTCTTTCCTCTCCTCTCCTCCCCCTTTCCCTATCCCTCTTTCCTTCCCTGCTTGCTTCCTTCCTTTCATTCTTTTATCTTTAATTTATTTTAAAAATATTTCATTTATTTATTTATGTGTGATAAACAGAAAGGGAGATAGCGAGCGAGAGAGAATGGGCACCCTAGGGCCTCTAACCACTGCAAACGAACTCCAGACACATGTGCCACCTTGTGCATCTGGCTTTATGTGGGTCCTGGGTAATCAAACCTGGGTCCTTTGGCTTCGCAGGCAAGCATCTTAACTGCTAACCCATCTCTCAGCCCTGAAATATTGGATTTTTGAGGCAAGGGCACCCATTCTCAACAGCCCAGCCCAGCCCATCCTTATTACACTAATGCCATAGGGTGCTTAGAAAAGGCGCTCAAAAAGGCCAGTGCAGCTGGACCCGGTGAATGGAAGAGAACGCACAAGGGCGGGGAGGTTTGTCATAGGCTCACGGGAACAAGGAACGGCTTGTATTTGCTGGGACAAAACATACAACCAGGAGCGGCTTATGCAAAAGAGTTGATTTCCACTTCCAGTACCAGGAGGGGGCGTCCATCATGGTGGGCAGAGCATGGCAAGAGAAGGAAGTCCTAGGAACTTCGTCTCAGCAGGGAGGCAGTCGAGTAGGCAGCAAGCAAGGCTGGGCCGTGAGACCTCAAGGTCCACCCTTTCCTTTAGCCCTTTAGCTCCACTCGCTAAAATTCCACAGCCTGCTCAAACAGCGCCACCAGCTAGGGATTGAGTGTATGGAGCATACTGTTATCCAAACCTCCGCAAAGACCTACAGGAGAAGACGAGGGAAGGGCGCCGAGAGTGGGGGCAAGTCCCTCCCGGGGAAACTGAAGCTCAAAGGAGAAGACGTTTGCATGCATGGAGGAGAACTAAGGGAAGTTTAAGAGGGAAATATATTAAAGGTGATGAGGAAGAGGATAAATCTCCTGGAATCTTTAAATCTTTATTCAGATAGAAATCCAATATGTTAAACCCGCTCTGGAATTATATATATATATATATGTATAAAATTATAATTTTACATTTCACTACCAATTCACTGATTGTCAATCTTTTAATTTTCTACCTTTATGAGTTGAAAAGAGTTCTGCATAGCCAACCACTCATTAGAAACCCCTCTTTTAAAAACTACTGCCATAGAATGGTTACCTTAGGTATTCAAGGAAACGTTTACATCTTTTCAATTTAAATTTACATTTTGAAACTTCACTAATTTTTAAAAATGATTCTTTTAATGCCACCAATGTCATGAGGTCCAGTGCGGTGTGATAATGAGGCTCAGGTGTACCATGTGCAATAAACAAATCAGGGTTGTTACCACAAGACCACTCTGCCCTTCTGCAGTGGAGAAGCTGGCTGTGTCATGAAGGGGTGGCATGGATAAGGAGGCACATTTTAGAGAACTCAAGGGAACAATAAGGCATAACTACTGAAAAAAGAAACTTTGTCTGCAAAATAAAACTGATAGGAGGGTTGGAGAGGTGTCTTAGTGGTTAAGGCACAAGGCCAAAGGGCCCCAGTTCAATTCCCTAGGACCCACATAAGCCAGATGCAGTGTTTGGGGTTTGTTTGCAGAGGTTGGAAGCCCTGGCACTCCCATTGTTGTCCTCTCTCTCAAATAAATCAATAAATAAAAATAGTTTCAAAAAAACTAATAGGAAACCAAGGCTAGACTGGGACAGGAAGAAAGAAATTCTGTAGAGCTGTGAATGGGGAGGAGGAAGGTAGATGGAGGGGAATATGTTTCAGGGGGCATGTGTCTGACTTTATACAGGTGCTTTCCTTCAACAGGGCAACGTGGCCCATCTTGCTTAAAGAAGATGCTGGAGGGTCAAAGACACTAACAGTCATTATCACCATCATCATCATCGTCGTCGTCGTCATTGTTATTGGTATTATTTTGGTGCAGATGGGACCCAGGACTTTTGTCCCGCTCCCAACAGTCATTAGTGCAGGTAGAAAACTGAATTATTTTGCTTCCTAACCCAAGCCATCCTCATCTCCTGCCTGCATATATTTTCAGGGTTTCCTAATTGACCCTGAACTTCTATCCTTGCCTCTCTGCATTGTGTTCTTCATGGTCCAGTCATAAGGGTCTTGAATTTGTCCTTGGGTAAATACTAAATCCTGTATTAGCTGCCTCTACTCCCTTTCCTGACACTCCCTTTCCATCTTCCAGCAACCCCAAACGACGTAACTTTCTGCTTAATTCTCGAAAAGTTACTTGTCCCAATGCCATCTATACCTCTTCCTCCCTTGCAACTGTGCAGTTAAGTCTGTAGCCTGATATTTGACCCCGTGGCCCTTTATCTCTCTGTCATAATAATATGTTTTCCACTTCTAACTCTACATCTGCCCTCCTCCGAATATAGAAAAGTGACTAGTATATAGTAAGCATATTTATTTATTTATTTATTTATTTATTTATTTATTTATTTATTTAACAGAGAGAAAGGGAGAGAGAGAGAAAGAATGGGTGCACAAGGGCCTCCAGGCACTGCGAACAAACTCCAGATGCGTGCGCCCCCTTATGCATCTCGCTTACGTGGAATGGGGAATAGAACCTGGGTGCTTTGGCTTTGTAGGCAAATGCCTTAACTGCTAAGCCTTCCCTCTAGCCCCATAGTAAGCATCTAAATATCTGTTAACTGTTGAAGGCTGTGTGGACTATTGATGAACATAAATATATGAAAAAGGATTGCCCTTGTGAACTGAGAATATAAAAGGCTTTAATTTGCATTTCAAATAAGGAGCAGGTGGGCCACCAGATACATGAAAAAGAGGGTTGAGTAAGAACAAGCCTTCACTGAGACAAAAAGGAAATATTCTAGATTGTACAGTCCCATAGCTAAGTATCTTGAAAGCACAATTTACTGAAAACAGAGGACATATAAGGCACATTTGAGAATCAACACAGTTCCTTAAAGGGAAAAAAAATGTTAAATCAGACATGGTAGCTCATGTGTAAAGTTTCAAACACAAAAGTCTAAGGCAGGGGATTGCCATACGTTGGGGGCCCGCCTGAGGTACATGTCTCAAAAACAAAATTCAAACAAACAAGAAAACAAAAAACCAATTAAATTTATTTGGAAAAGTCAATTGCCATGACTCTGTGATGATGTAAACATTTGTTCTGGAACTACCATTACGTAGAAATGTGAGAAAAATTAAATTTAAAGAGGTGTTTCTTGGCAATGTAGGCTTAAAACAAGTGCTATGAATCAAAATAAGTACTTTTCATATACGCTCATGCTCCTGGAGTGCCCTTTACCCTCCCAGGATCCTGGAGACCGTTGCTAGCCACGCACACAAACAACAGCTTAGAGCCCTGTTTTACACAAATGACATTCCTGAAGCTAGGGAGGGTGCTTTCCCCAGGGCTGGGCTACTTCCGGGAATGGGTTAGATGTTTAAACTCACATTAACTAAGTCATTTAGCCCGTGGAGTAACCCTTGACGCACCAAAGCTGGAGTTTGAGGAGACCATTTGCTTTCCAAAAGAGCTAGGAGAATTCCAGCAATGTTTTCCTGCTTGTTCTGGTCGAGGCATCAGTTTTAAGCAAGGGAACTTGTCTGGGATGAAGTTGCATGTACCATTTCCTTTAACTCTCCTCAGGACATAAGTCTGCATTACCCAGGACCTTTGTGTAATGTTTTGTTTCATTTATTTATTTGAGATAGATAAAAAAGAGGGAGAGCGAATGAGAGAGCAGAGGAGAGAGAGAGAGAGAGAGAGAGAGAGAATCGGTGTTCCAGGATCTCCAGCTACTGCAAACGAAATGCAAATGTGTGCACAACCTTGTACATCTGGCTTATGTGGGTCCTGGGGAATCCAAGCAAGGTACTTTGGCTTTGCAAGCAAATGTCGTAACAGCTAAGCCATCCCTCCAGCCCTTATACATGGTCTTTACACAATGCATATGGAGAACTATGACAATATACTTTGGGGGCTGGAGAGATGGCTCAGGAGTTAGGCGCTTGCCTGCAAAGCCAAAGGACCCAGGTTCTATTCCCCAATACCCTCGTAAAGCCAGATGCACAAGATGGTGCACGTCTGGAGTTTGTTTACAGTGGCTAGAGGCTCTGGTGTGCTCATTCTCTCTCTGCCTCTCTCTCTCTCACACACAAATCAATCAATAAACAAACTAGTTAAGGGAAGAAAATATTTGGGACAGAAAAGGTCAGGCATGGAACAACACTTACATTATGACTCACAGAGCTTACTCTTAAACAGAACTTTTTTTTTTTTTTTTTGGAGAAAGACAGAGAGAGAGGGAGAGGAAGAAAGATAGAGATGGGCGCGCCAGCAGCCTCTCAGCTGCTGAGAATGAAGTCCAGATGCGTGCTCCCCCTTGTGGTCAAGTGTGGCATTGCACCCTTGCGTCACTTTGCATCTGGCTAAACGTGGGACCTGGAGATTGGAACCGCTGGAGATTGGAACCAGTGTTCTTAGGCTTAGGAGGCAGGCGCCTTAACCGCTAAGCTATCTTTCCAGCCCAAAGAGAACATCTTTTATCTGTTAATATGAAAACTTCTGAAACACTTTCAGTAAGCTTTCTGGAGTCCCGTGTCCATTTAGCTAACAAAAAATTAGTCCTGAATGTAAAGCTTCTAAATCGGGTAGCTGGCTTTTGAAATGGAAGCCAGCTGAGGCGAGGGCCAGTCTTCCTCTCTCCTCTTCTTTCTCTCTTTCCTCGTGTTCCTTTTCATTTTGCTCACACACTCACTCACTGTTTCTCTCCTGTTGTTGTTTTTTCACTGAAAAGATGTAAGTCAAAGTACATCTGCAAAGCAGGAGCCTTGTCCACACAGAACCTCAACACTCATAGTATGGTTTGCCACTTAAGATAATGGACATTTGGGGGGAGCTGGGAAATGGCTTAGCAGTTAGGGCATTTGGCTGCAAAGCCTAAGGACCCCGGTTCAATTCCCCAGGACCCACGTAAGCCAGTTCCACAAGAGGGCGCATGTGTCTGGAGTTCTTTTGCAGTGGGTGGAGGCTTAGCATGTCCATTCTCTCTCACTCTTTCTCTCTCTTTCTCTCTCTCTCTCTCCCTCTCTCTCCCTCTCTCTCTGCCTCTTTCTCACTTTCAAATATATAAATAAATATAAATATTAATATAATATAAATAAAATAAATATAAATAAATAAATAAATATAAAATATTAAAAGGCACCAATTCCTCAGTTGG
Source organism: Orientallactaga sibirica (assembly GCA_036365145.1). Classification (NCBI taxonomy): domain Eukaryota; kingdom Metazoa; phylum Chordata; class Mammalia; order Rodentia; family Dipodidae; genus Orientallactaga; species Orientallactaga sibirica. The sequence goes on along the minus strand of JAEOAD010000054.1, from coordinate 9,315,489 downwards.
GCATATAGCTAACAACAACAACAAGAAGCATTGTAAAAGCTTGAAAATCCTCTGACTTCATTTTGCATCTGTCTCTTTGGTCTTAAGACCTTGAGTGAAAGTCCTGCATGACTTTAGCACAGGCATGATAATTACTCAAGGAGAGTCTCTGTAAAAACCACTGTTGCCTAGCCTATTACCCACCCCCAAGTTGAGGGCAGAGTGAAAAGAACATCTAAGGTATCTCACTGCCAGCTTTTATAGTGCCCTGCAGTAGCCAAGGGTCTCTTGTGGTTGGCCTGTCCCTGCTGTCACCTTGAACTCAAGAGCACAGCCTCCAGTCGCAAGGCCCCGCCCTTCATGAAATCAGCCCCATGCAGAAGCATTGATCTCATGGGATCTAGGTGGTCCCCTCCACATTAAAAAAAAATTCTTGGAATCACCTTGGCAAACTGGAACTGACAGGTGGGTCAGCCAAGACACGTTTTGATCAAGATTGCTTTATTTAGGCATAAAGCTCAACTCTGCTTCCCCAGATATGGGCAAGTTTGCTAATTTCACGTGTCTTTCCTCTCACACACTCTCTCTCTCTCTCTCTCTCTCTCTCTCTCTCTCTCTCTCTCTATATATATATATATATATATATATATATATATATATATATATATATATATATATATATATATATATATATATTTGTGTGTGTGTGTGTGTGTGTGTGTGTATGGAGAGAGAGAGAGAGAGAATAAACCCTTTCCTTGTTACTTCTGCTCCTTTTTGGCAGTGGCTGGACCTGACATGTCGGAACCCCCACAATGCAGCATGTGGTTTGACCCTTTAGTTATATAAACACCATCACAGAGAGTTGGTTGCTCATAGAAATTTGAAAGCTGCCTACCTTTATAAAAACTACTTGATAATTTTAACGGGCTGTTTTTTTTTTTTTTAATTAACATGCATTTCCTTTCACCCAGGATAAACTTTTATGTTTTTCAAAAACATTTCCATTTCTTTTTTTTTTTTTTTTTGAAGTGCTGAGGATCGAACCCAGGGCCTTGTGCTTGCTAGGCAAGCGCTCATCCACTGAGCTAAATCCCCAGTCCCATCCATTTCTTGAGCACATGTACAGAACAGTTCTCATGCCCTCTGTGCCCTGTGTCCTGTGGAGCCTTATGAGCATTCTGAAGGTCCCACTGCCAGGTAAACATTCTCAAAGGGACAAGGGAACTGCAGAAGCGGAACAAATTGTGTTGTAAAAGCATCCTCCGCAGCCTAATGCACAAACCACACTGCAGCAAGGGGAAGCCGATGACCACTCTCAATACTAACTATTCCTCCTGAGCCCACAAATCTCTAGGTGCTTCTCCTCAGGCACTCACGGTGACAGCTAAGGTGCCATGTGAGGAAGACAGGGAAAGACGTGATTGGACTTTGCATGTTCTCTTGGGAATTTGATCACACATCCCCAAAACTGGGAGGTATGATCTGAAACATAGTTGGATGCTTCAATAAGGTTTTTTTTTTTTTATTTTTTTAAGTCAGGGAAAAAAAAAAACCCTTATGATTTTAAAAATTTTAATTTATTTATTTATTTATTTGTTTATTTATTTATTTATTTATTTATTTATTTATGAGACTGACACAGATAGTGAGAGAGAGAATGGGCACACCATGGCCTCTAGCCACTGCAAATAAACTCCAGATGCATGCACCACCTTGTGCATCTGTCTTATGTGGGTAATGGGGAAGTGAACCAGGGTCCTTAGGCTTTGAAGGCAAGCACCTTGATTTTTTTATTTGAAAACACTGAGAGAAAGACACACAGAGGAGAGAAACAAAGAGAGAGGGCTGGGGGGAAAAGATAGAATGGGCCCACTAGGACCTGTTGCCACTGCAATGAACCATAGATGCATGAAACATTTTGTACAACTGGCTTTACTAGGTACTAAGGAATTGAACCAGTGCCTTCAGGCAAACACATTAACCACTGAGCCATATCTTGAGCCCTTACTTATTTTGACCACTGCCAATAATTACGGACCCATTAGCTTTTCTAGTAATGTTTGAACCACAGAACAATATAAAAGTTGATCAACTTTAAAAATAGAAACAGGGCTGGAGAGATGGCTTAGTGGTTAAGGTGCCTGCCTATGAAGCCTAAGCACACCCATTTGGATCTCCAGGTCCCACATTTAGCCAGATGCAGAAAGTGACACAAGGGTGCAATGCTGCACTTGGCCACAAGGGGGCGCACATGTCTGGAGTTCATTCACAGCAGCTGAGAGGCCCTGGTGCACCCATTCTCTCTCTGCCTCTTCCTCTCTGTCTCTCTCAAATTAAAAGGAAAATAGAAACCAGAATATTGCTTAGCTTTCTTTCTTGTCCTATTTTGTTAACATTGCCATTTCTTAACAGTAGACATTTGGTTCATTTTCAGTTTTCGTTTCCATTTATTTTTGTTTGTTTGCTTCTTTTTGGATTTGTTGACCAGGTCTTCTTATGTAGCTCAGGTCAATCTTGAACTCCTGATCCTCCTGTTTCTGGTTCCTGAGGGCTGGGGATCACACTCAGTCATCATCTCAGCTCATTTTTTTTTTACTAGGCCACAAGATATATATATATATATAGTCATTTTTCTTCAGCTGGAGATATGGCTTAGTGATTAAGGATGCTATCCTGGGAAGCCAAATAACCCAGGTTCAACTCCTCAGAACCCATATAAGCCAGATGCACAAGGTGGCACACATGTCTGGAGTTAGTCAGCAGTGGCTACAGGCCCTGGTGCACCCATTCTCTCCTGCTCCCCCCATCTATCTCTCATAAATGAATAAATAAAAATAGAATATTAAATATATTTTTTTCTTCTTTCAAAATAAGAGATTATAATGTGACAAAATACAGACAAAGATATGAATATTTACAAGGGTCTGTAATCCTTACCCTGAAATACTCATTGAATGGCTTGGTGGTGATGTGTTGTGTGTAAATGTGAGAGTATGTGTTTACAAACTTACTCCCTTGGATACAGAGAATTAATAAATCTGCAAGTTAATGAACATTGAATTGTACTAAATTTACTTTTTATAACTGATTCACTTAAAATATTTTATTATATTATTAAACAATCCACAACACTACACATTTTCCAGCATTCATTATCATTTTTGTATTTTATTTATTTATTTATTTATTTGCAATCAGAGCGAGACAGAGACAGAGAGAGAGAGTGAATGGGCACGCCAGGGTCTCTAGCTGCTGCAAAGCCACTCCAGTTGCATGAACCACTTTGTGCATCTGGCTTTATGTGGGTAGTGGGGCTTATGCAGGCAAGAGTTTGAACCACTGAGTCATCTCTGCAGCCCCAGTGTTAATTGTCTTAATCACCAAGAGAATCACAACCTAGTAGGCAAAAGTTTTCTTGAAATTTATTTATCCTGTTAGCATCTGAGAGGGACTTGAAGAGATGAAAGTTGATTGTATAATCTTAATGAGATAAAGTAAAATCAACCGCCTAGTATTTTAAACATCCATTACAAAGTTAAAAAAAAAAAAAAGCCCATTCTTATTGCTTCACGGAATGTTATATGTTAGGCAGTTGGTGTCTCCAGCTGAAAGGAATAATTTCATGGACGCGTCTCTAACTTGCACACCGATTCCTCCTGTTTTGATTATGCTGTCTTGGATATTTAATTAACAAGAACCATTTGTAGTGAAGAGTTTGTCTGGGATTTTCTTGAGTCACCCACTTCTGACTCATCGATTTTGATTTGTTTTAAAATCCAGCGCAAGCTATGAAGTAACAGACAGTTGCCAAGAGTTAAGAACACTGGAGAATAAGCCTTAAAGGGGAAGCCTTCCTTGATGCGCTCCTATGTTCTTATGAGCCTTCTATTGTTGCTAACAAGTGTGGGGGTATTAAATAAAAGGTGCTTCCTCAGCATCTTTATGCTAACTAGGAGATAGTATTTCTTTTTTTAAACTTTTTATTGGCAGCTTTTAAACGTGTGTGTGTGTGTGTGTGTGTGATAAAACATTAGTTATTCTTTTTTGTTTGATTTTTTTTTTCCCTTGGAGGATATTCCATACATAAAACATTAACAAGGTTTCAATCAGGTTAGTTGAAAGGAATAACAGATGGTGGTTTCAACATAAAGAGAATGTTGCACTGCATGACCAGTCTGCTTTTTTTTTTGTTGTTGTTTGTTTCTGTTTTTGCTTTTGCTTTTGTTTTTATGAGAGAGAGAATTTATGCATCAGGGCCCCCAGCCACTGCAATCAAACTCCAGACATGTGCACCACCTTGTACCCATGCACAACTTTGTGCATGTGGTTGCTTGTGTGTCTGGCTTAAGTGGGATCTGAGGAGTTGAACATGAGTCCCTAGGCTTTGTAGGCAAGCGCCTTAACCACTGAGGCATCTCTCTAGCCCTTGTTTTTTTTCAAATATTTTTTATTTAGAATTTATTTATTTATTTGCTAGGAGAGAGAGAAAGGGAAGCAATACAGACAGAAAGAATGGGCATGCCAGGGCCTCCAGCACTGCAGACAAGGAACAGGCACCACGTTGCGCATCTGGCTTTTCATGCGTACTAGGGAATCGAACCCAGGTCGTTATGCATTGCAGGCAAGCACCTTAAACCATGCAGTCACCTCTCCAGCCCTGCTTTTGTTTTCACTTATTTAGTAGAGGCAAATTAATTTCTGATGATAAAATAGTTACAACAGCCTTTTCACCCAACACTAAATTGAGGGCAATGATTCGGATCAGGTATGGTCTGAAATGTCTTTGCAATGCTGTGAGATATTGACTGATATGACATTGAATAAGCAGTTCCAAAGTCTGATGCAGGTCAGAATGTCCTCAACTTGTTTTCTCTTGACCAAACTTTCAAGTATGCAAAGCACTCATATTCTTTGAATACAGTGTGAATGTAATAGTATTATTTTTTCATATATTGTCTAGTGGAAATATATATATATATATATATATATATATATATATATATATATTTATTTCCATTATAAAAAGATCATTAGCAAAGCTGTTTATTTCCATTATAAAAAGACATCATAGCCGGGCGTGGTGGCACACGCCTTTAATCCCAGCACTTGGGAGGCAGAGGTAGGAGGATTGCCATGAGTTTGAGGCCACCCTGAGACTACATAGTGAATTCCAGGTCAGCCTGAGCTAGAGTGAAACCCTACTTTGAAAAATCATAAAATTAAAAATAAAAAAAAATAAAATAAGACATCACATAGTTATTGGAGGGGAACCTGGACATTTTCCTATGCTTATTGTTTTCTAAAGATGATAATTAGCAACTAATATAACATCATTATGATCTGGATTTGAAATATCCCCCACTCCCCAAACTCAGGTGTTTAAAGTTTGGTCCTCAGTTCATGATACTACTGGGAGAGGATTCAAAGCATTATGGGTCTAATTGGACGTAGGCCACCAGGGTTGCCCTCTATAATGGTAGCGTTAATAGCTAATACTGTGGTAAACATAATATGCCAGCAAATACTCGTAGGAAACATCTTGCTGAATTTTCCTAACATGTCTTTAAATATCTGTGCGAGAAAGAGCCCCTCTCTGTATGTTGACAAATGGACAACATTGGTCAACTTAATTAAGTTTTCTTAAATACTTGGATGCTGCTTGGAACTCACATGCTTTTAGTTGACAAATGAAAACCCACAAGTTTAACATGGAGTGCTCCATTGTTTTCAGAAATATCTGTGATGACGAATTTAGAAAAGTGTTCTTCCTCCTCAGGATTGGTGCAATTAAATGTACCGAGGTTAGTCCACAACAACCAGACAACCTTAATATAGTTGTGGCTTGTTTCTCTGGTCTGTGACTATACATGGATCTTTGAAAAAACATTCGAGTGTTTGGTGCAAAGCAAATTATTTGTTGTCATTTAACACATGCGTGACTGTAGTAAGAGCTCAACGAAAAAAACAAAGCACAGCCACTCTCCTCCCACTGTAGACTCTGGGCAAACAGAATTGGATTGCCCCGGAACTCATCACAAATGCAAACCCGGGTCCTCCACCATAAACCTCCAGGATTCGATTTTCAGGCCCAGGAGCTTAGCAATGTGCACTTTCCTCTCAAGGGGATTCTGATGGTAGCTGGGTGACTGACCACTGATCAACTGCCACTTCCTTTAAGATCTCTCATCACTTCACTTTCTTAAAAAATATATATTTAATTTATTTATTTGAGAGAGAGAGAGAGAGAGAAAGAGAGAGAGAGAGAATGGGTATGCCAGGGCCTCGAGCTACTGCAAACAAACTCCAGATGCATGCGCCCCCTTGTGCATCTGGCTTTTGTGGGTCCTGGAGAATCTAACCTGGATCCTTTGGCTTTGCAGGCAAACGCCTTAATTCCTAAGCCAAAGCCATCTCTCCAGCCCAACTTCACTTTTATTACAGTAATTGTTATGCAGGTAAAATGGGAATTCTAGTTACTAAAATCAAATTATAGCCACTGAATGGTTTGATTCAATATATTTATTTATATGATTATATTTATATAATTGATTATATGAGACTATTATTTGTTTGCTTGGTTTTGCTTTTTTGTGTTTCCAATAAAATTCCTGCTCAGGGTGAAATTTAATCTCTGGGAAATGTGGCTATGTTATAAGAGAAAAAGGCCGCTAGTGTAAATCATATTTCAAATAATGTATGAAAAGTATTTCAGAATATCAGATGCTGGTCTGGAGAGGTGACTTAGTGGTTAAGGCACTTGCTTGTGAAGCCTAAGGACCCTGGACCCACGTAAGCCAGATACACAAGCTGGAACATGCATCTGTAATTCATTTGCAATGGCTGGAAGCCCTGGTGCACCAGATTCCCTCCCAACCCATCCCACTGTCTCTCTCTCTCTCTTTCTCTCTCTCTCTCTCTGCCAAATAAATAAATTTAAAAATCATATGCTAATATGAATTTGCATATTTAAATTAGAGAAGAATAAATGATATTTTTGGAATTGGGTTTCACAGGAGGGTATCCCATGCTTTGGTCTGACTGAAATATCTACAGCCATCACCACAGAGCACCATGGGGTGAAACTGCGAGTGATGGAGTTACAGCATGGAGAGCTTCATGCATTCAGAAGCCCAGGCTGGGGCTGGAGAGATGGCTTAGCGGTGAAGGCGTTTGCCTGTAAATCTAAAGGATCCCAGTTCGATTCCCCAGGAGCCACGGAAGCCAGATGCACAAGGGGGCACATGAGTCTGGAGTTTGTTTGCAGTGGCTGGAGGCCCTGGCATACCCATTCTCTCCCCCTCTCAAATAAATAAATAAATAAAATATATTTTTAAAAAAGAAACCCAGGTATTTTTGTAGGCCATATAGAATCAGTACATTTTTAAGTTTTGGATTTACACACCACAGTCTCTTACAAAGGTTAGCTATGGTAAATGTATAAGCTCTAACTTGATCTAACTTGATACAAGGCCAGACCCACATAATGGTGGTAGTGATGGGGGGGGGGCAGACATGAGAGTCAGGTTTCATATGATCTCTTTTCTTTTTTCTTTTTAAAAATATTATTTATTTTATTTATTTATTTGAGAGAGAGAGGAAGATGCAGAGAGAAAGAGAGAACAGGTATGCCAGGGCCTCCAGCCATTGCAAATGAACTCCAGAGGCATGCACCCCCTTGTGCATGTGGCTTACTTGGGTCCTGGGGAATCGAACCGGGATCCTTAGGCTTCGCAGGCAAATGCCTTAAGTGCTAAGCCATTTCCCCAGCCCTTCTCTTTTTCTTTCTTCTTTTTTTTTTTTTTTTTTTTCTGGAGGCAAGCCCAACAGACTGTCCTTTTGTTATGCAAAAGAGTGAGAGAGAAAAAGAGAGAGAAAGAGAATTGGCATGCCATGGCCTCCATCCATTGTAATTGAATTCCAGATTGATGCACCACCTTGTACACATGTGCAACCTTGCACACTTGTGTCACTTTGTGTCACTGGCTTATGTGGGACCTTGAGAGTCGAACACGGATCCTTAGGCTTACCAGGCAAGTGCCTTGACCACTAAGCCATTTCTCCAGCCCTCTTACTTCTTTTATGTGTGTGTGCATGTGCATATGTGTAGCATTGTGGTGTGGTCTGTGAAGTATGCGTGTGTGTGTGTGTGTGTGTGTGTGTGTGTGTGTGCAGATGCCTGCATCCTATATGCACATGTGGAGGCCAGGAAATGTGTGTGTGTGTGGGGGGGCATTCTCACAATTCCTTACAATGGAGTCTCTCACTGAACTCGCAGCTGCCCTTCATAATCTCTCTGCGACCCAGGGACTAGGGTTACAGGTGTGCGTTGCTGTGCCCAGCTATGTATGAAGGTGCTGGCAAGTTGAAGTCAAGGCAAATCAGGAACTCCCTATTCCTCATGTCTGCATAGCAGGCAACCACTTTTAGCCACTGTGCCATCTCCTCAGCTGCCTTGTTATTTAATTTTTTTAATTTTTTAAAATTATTTTAGTTATTTTTGGAGAGAGACACAGAGAGAGATAGACAGAGAGGGAGAGGGAGACAGATGGGTGCGCCAGCAGTCTCAGCTGCTGTGAACGAAATCCAGATGTGTGCACCCCCTTGTGGCCAAGTGCGGCATTGCGCCCTTGCTTCACTTTGCATCTGGCTAAATGTGGGACCTGAAGATTGGAACTGCTGGAGATTGGAACCAGCGTTCTTAGGCTTAGCAGGCAGGTGCCTTAACCGCTAAGCCATCTCTCCAGCCCACCTTGTTATTTTTTAATGTGTTGTGACATTTATTTTGCATTAGTTGTTAGTTAGCGCTGTTGTGTTTATATTGGGACAGGAATGTTGATGCCTCTATCATATCTCCAACTGTTTCACATAGTGACTGTTCAGAATGACACAGGGTGGAGAGTGGTCTGGCAGGCAGTATGGTGAGGTCTGTTTCTTTCTTTTAAAAAATTATTTATTTTGAGAAGGAGAGAGAATTGGCACAACAGGGCCTTAAGCTGCTGCGAACCAACTCCAGACACGTGAGCCCCCTTGTTGGCATGTGCAACATTGCGCACTTGTGTCCACTGTGCATCTGGCTTATGTGAGACCTGGAGATTGCCAGGCTGGCAAGTGCCTTAACCGCTAAGCCATCTGTCCAGCCCGAGGTCATAGGTCATAGTTCCTAACCAGCAGTGCTTCAAAGGGCAGGTCTGAGATCCTAAATATTGGCAGAGTCACTGGAGGCCTTAAAAACACACACAGACACACTTGGTTTCTGTTCCCAGAAATCTCTGAGTCATGGATCTGCGGATCTGACCTTGGCCTTGACCTTGACCTCAGCTTTGTTAATGTTCCTCAAGCGATTTCAAGTGAAAGAGAACTACTGCCCGAAAGAAAATACATGGAAGCTTTTCACACATTCAGTAGTATACCTTTACATTTCATTCTGTCAATTTGTATAAGAATCTGTGATCACGTTAGTACGTTCACCTTCTAAGGGTGATGTGAAACCACAGGAGACAATATGCGTGAACGTACATAGGGCTGTACCTGCCGGGCCTTAGTATTAGCACCAGCATTTCCAATGTTTCCTACGAGGAGTAAACAGTTACATAAATTACCGAGAAAATCCAACAACATGAGCTCAATTTCTTCTCATTTGTCTTCAACATGAAGGCTATGAAATTGCCAGTCATGAACACCATCTGTTACAACTCACAATAAACATATCCTCTGTGTTGACATAAAATGAACATATATATTGAAAAAATCATCAGAAGGGCTATGAATACAAACTGAATACCAATGTTCATTTTGGAGATCTTGAGGGTTATTTTTGTTGTTGTTGTTGTTGTTGTTTTTACAGAAGTTTATAAATGGCAAGTCATGAAAATCCTGACACATGAAGTTGAACTTATCTCGCAATCCCTAATTTGGAATCAATGTTCTGCACGTGACTGAACGTGAGCATTTGCGGAGCACACGCCATGTTGATGTCATGAGGTGATATCACGTTGCTTGAGCTGAGTTGTGAGCAAGCTGCTGAATTTCAGCCAAGCCTCACAGAACAATCAGATAAACTTAGCTGCTGGAAACTCTAGGCAGACATGTAAATAAAGTGCCCTGCGATGGTTAAAAAAGTATGAACCAGGACTGGAGAGGTGGCTTAGTGGTTAAGGCATTTGCCTGCAAAGCCACAGGACCCAGGTTCAATTCCCCAGGACCCAGGTTAGCCAGATGCAAAAGCGGGTGCGTGCATCTGGAGTTCGTTTGCAATGGCTGGAGGCCCTGGAGCACCCATTCTCTCTCTCTCTTCTCTCTGTCAAATGCATAAATAAATAAATAAATGTATGAAATAAAGGATAGAAACATTTCTTCAACATGCCAGTATAATCACTTTTAAAATCCTGAGGATAAAGAAACCATAGAGAGAGGGGAAACAAATGCATCAGAAGCCATTGAGAAAAATAAATAAGAAAATATTAAAAGTCAGAGCTTAAGTGAATTATAGATATACATTTTTGCATGTCTGTGTCCATATTCCCCATAGTACTGGGAGTAAAGGCACGTGTGGCCATACCCGGCTGTTGACATGGGTGTTACAAATAGAACTGAGTGGATCTCTTAGTCCCTCAAGCTTACACAGCATGAACTCCTAAGTACTGATCCATCTTCCTGATTCTCAAGTGGATTTTCTTTTCCAGTAAGTCAAATTCAAGCAACAAGGACAGATCATGCACGGTGTTACTTTGAATTCACACATACGGCATACATTCAATACACATAAAGAACAGGTAGCTACCTGTGAAGATTATCAATATGAATGTCAGAACTCTTACTGGTCTGCCTCTGATTTAGGTTTCATGGCTTGCACATCAACACTGTTTAACTCTTCCCACTTTCATTCATATCTCCAAGAATTAATTTTTTCACACATTTCTAAGGCCTTTATTCATCTCATAGACTCTAAAGAATATATTTCATTCTCACAGTATTCTTACAGCATGCCCACTTTAATAAAGGATTGTCTAGGAAAAGAAGACACAACAAATTGACATTTCTGCAGTCTTTGTGAGTGAGCTAGATCTAAGGTTTGCCATCATGAATTTGGTACACCCCATAAGAAGACCTTGCCTCTAAATATAACAATGGTTTGTGTATGTATGACAAGTATCCAAATCTTGTATGAACATTGAGCAACCTACAGAAAGACCTACCCAAATTTTAAGCTGGCTTATCTAAAGTTTACAAATTTATTGTAGTCCATTGGACCGTTGTATGTGTGTCTGTGTGGTGGGGGGGGGGAAGGGAAGAAAGGAGGAAAACAGACAAGAACCTTTATTGACTGGATCCTGGCTGCGGAGTGGTTAGATAAGAGTTATAAGAGGCCATGAAGTAAATGCTGAGAGTAGAGATTCTGAGGATTTGCCTTAGAATAGAGAACATGGGGGGGGGGATAAGACCTTCAGAAGATAAGAGTTGACATTTTTGATCAATCGCCATTCTGTCCAGCTAGCAGGAAGTTTGCATTTTAAGTAAGAACCTGCTTTGTACAATGACACAAAAGGAGCTTCACTTATCCATCTACTAGAACAATGTAAGGCAGGTATGAAAAATAATGTACATTCAGAAGTAAATTACTTGTGCTTTCTAACTTTTCTAATTTCATCATTTGAATATATTCATCTCAGTCAACCCTTCTGTGGCAGACAGCTCCACACTTCTGGGATGAACTTCCAAACCAGGCACCGTTTAGGGGAGGAAGGAATTTATCTGAAGCTTACAGAGATCCAGGGGAAATTCCATCCGAGGCAGAAAAAGCTGGCCCCCTTTCACAGATCCAAGTAGAGAGAAACAACCAACCAGCCCAGCAAGCAATCACAAAACCAGCCATAAACAGCCGGGCTCAAGCAGAGTGCACACTTGTCTGCATACCTTTGGGCTAGAACTCAAATCTGCCCCCAGTGACACCTCTTGCAACTGGGCAGCTAGAAATCCAAGTTTTTAAAAATATATTTTATTTATTTATTTATTTGAGAGAGAGAGAGAGAGGCAAAGAGAGAGAATGGGCACACGAGGGCCTCCAGCCACTGCAAAAGACCTCCAGATGCACGTGTCCCCTTGTGCATCTGGCTTACATGGGTCCTGGAGAGTGGAACCGGGATCCTTTGGCTTTGGAGGCAAACGCCTTAACTGCTAAGCCATCTCTCCAGCCCTGGAAATCCAAGTTTTAATACAACAGCTGAGTCTATTTGGGGAACATACATTCAAACTACCTACTAGGCCTTCTACATTTTGTTTTGTGGATAACAATTCTTGCAGACTCTGGGCGACTGTCCACTCAGCCCATGTTCAACCAAATGGAGCTGTGTTCAGTTAAGCCATGGCAGGAATCGTGTCCCACCTTTGCCCTGCGTGTGACTCTTCTGAATGTCTGTTCTGCCCTTCATACGCCTAATTTCTACTCAGCAAGCACGCTATAAACTTTCCTATTGCACCTTTATTTTACTAACAGTCATGGTTGCATCTCACTGACGGACTTGTAAACTATACCGCACAACGGGGAAAAGCCCACAGTAGAAAAGCCAAAGCCATTTTATTAAATTGTTTTTGTTTGTTTGTTTTTTGCGGGGGTGGGGGGCGTTTTCGAGGTAAAGTCTCACTCTACCTCAGGCTGACCTGCACTTCACTCTGTAGTCTCAGGGTGGCCTCGAACTCACAGTGATCCTCCTTGGCTCACAAGTGCTGGGATTAAAGGTGTGCAACACCACGCCCGGCCTATTTATTAAATTAATGGATCCAAATGCACGATTGTATAAAGGTCTCAAAGTTCAAATTCTTTTTTTTTTTTTTTTTTACTTTTATGGTCATCTATTTTAAATACTTTTATTTTTTATTAAGAATATACTTTGGGGGCTGGAGAGATGACTTAGCAGTTAAGGCACCTGCCTCCTAAGCCTAAGAACGCTGGTTCCAATCTCCAGTGGTTCCAATCTCCAGATCCCACATTTAGCCAGATGCCAAGTGACGCAAGGGCGCAATGCCACACTTGACCACAAGGGGCACATGCATCTAGATTTCATTTGCAGCAGCTGAGAGAATGCTGGAGCATCCATCTCTGTCTGTCTTCCTCTCTCTCCCTCTCTCTCTTCTCTGTTTCTGTCTCTCGCCAAAAAAAAAAAAAAAAAAGAATATACTTTGGGTCAGGAGAGTTGGCTTAGCATTTAAAACACTTACCAGCCAAGCCTGAGAACCCAGGTTCAATTCCCCAATACCCATGTAAACCAGATGCACAAGGTGGTGCAGATGTCTGGAGTTCGTTTGCAGTGGCTGGAGGCCCTGGTGCACCATTCTCTCTCTCTCTACCTGCCTACTTCTGTATCTCTCTCTCTCTCAAATAAAGAAATAAAAATAAAATGTATTTTTTAAAAGGATATACTTTGTATGGACATGTCGTGTGTTGGTACCTTCCTTTCCTTCCTCCATGCCCCTGTTCCACAGGGTCTCTCCTCAGTGGGGTTGCTGGTATTCCCTATGGAGTTGTGAGCTATTTAATTTTTTTAAGGTAGGCTCTGACTCTGGCTAAGGCTGAACTGGAACTCACTTTGTAGTCCCAGGCTGGACTGGAACTTATGGGGATCCTTCTAGCTCTCTTTCCCCAGCGCTGGGATTAAGGGTGTGTGCCATCACACTGGCAAAAAGTTTAAATTTCTACTTATGCTCTTAGCTATTTGGTCAATCTGCTGCACGGGATCAAACATGATAATTAGTGCCTTACCACTAAGTACCCTCCTACACTACACTTTCTTTCACCTCACCCCAGCCAAAACAAGCCAGTTGCTAGATACATGTAATTTAAAAAATATATTTTCTTTATTTATTGGACAGAGAGGGGGACACAGATAGAGGCAATGGGCGTATTAGGACCTTCAGCCACTGCAGATGAACACCAGACACATGGGCCACCTTGTGCATCTGGCTTACATGGGTATTGGGGAATTGAACCTCGGTTCTCAGGCTTGGCTGGTAAGTGCTTTAAGTGGTAAGCTATGTCTCCAGCCCCTAATTTTTTTTTTTTTTAACTTTGCTTCTTTCAGGCTTGGTAAGAACTCTAGCAGCCATCATTACTTAAGAAGTGAATTCAGTTACTAATATCACTCTTCTCATTTCTCCAAGAAAATAAAATTTCTTCTCCACAGAATTAAAAACATCATTTTCTTTGAGCTTGAAGAAGAAAACAATTTTCTTTTGTATTCCAGACCCCCCAAAGAATATATAGTCTAGAGAGAATATTAGTGAAGTTTTTTTTTTTTTTCATATTTTCTTACAGGGACAAACTTCATTATTCCTACAAAATTACATAAGCAGCTCATTGTACCACTTCTTAAGAGCATAAAATAAAATCCAAAGAAGGGAAAAAAAAGACAAGTATATTTCCTAACACAGAATGCTGTTAACATGTATACAATTATACACACTGTAGATCCTATACTCTCCCTTAAATTTCTAAGGATTGCCAAATTCAGCCTAAGGGGAATAGAACAATTTACACATCGTAATTTTCACCAGAAGGTCTCAGAGTACAATACATACCAGAGTCTCCTGGAAATCTTTTATAGATGAAGATTGCTGGACCTACCTCCAAGGCTTCTGCTCCTTAGACTTGAGATGGGGTCAGAGACTTTGCATTTCTAATTAGGTCACAGCTGATGCCAAAAATTGCTTGTCTGAGGTGTGGCTTACACACTTACTATACGGTATACAGGACAACTGTGTGTCTACGGATTCCACGATAGCCTTTGTCTCGTCCTGTCACATTCTCCCTTCTTTGATTTTTTTGGTCAGTGGTAACTAGCTTAATTAATGCTATCTAAATATGTGAAACATGCCCCCCCATGCTGAAAATTAGTAAAAGTATCCATCATTTTCTTGGGGGGGGGCGGTGAAAGGGAAAGAAGTGTCAGAGAGACAGCTTAGTGGTTAAGGCATTTATCAGCAAAGCCAAAGGACCCAGGTTCGATTCCCCAGTACCCACATAAAGCTGGATGCACAAGGTGGTGCAGATATCTGGAATTTGTTTTCGTGGTTAAAGGCCCTGGCATGCCCATTCTCTCTCTATCTACCTCTTCCTCTCTCTCTGAAAGAAAGAAAGAAAGAAAGAAAGAAAGAAAGAAAGAAAGGAAATAAGTGTAAAAAATTCTCCTAAGAGGTTTTACCTTCCACAAAAAAAGATGTTTCAGGGCTGGAGAGATGGCTTAGAGGTTAAGGCGCCTGCCTCCTAAGCCTAAAAATGCTGGTTCCAATCTCCAGGTCCCACGTTTAGCCAGATGCAAAGTGAGGCAAGGGCGCAATGCTGCCCTTGACCACAAGGGGGCACACACATCTGGATTTCGTTCGCAGCGGCTGAGAGGCTGCTGGTGTGCCCATCTCTATCTGTCTCCCTCTTCCTCTCTCTCTGTGTCTCTTTCCAAAAAAAAAAAAAAAAAAGATGTTTCGCTTTGACTGTAGTATCTTTGTTCAGAAGCCAATCTGGCAATTAAGCTGGCATAAGGCATAAGAGTCATTTGTTTAACATGATGATAGTGCAGCCCTGCATGTGCTCTGAAATGAGGGCACCACACACAATCACACAAGCTGAAGTTCTAGTTCCTTCTCTCCTGTGTTGCTAATTCTCAATGCTCATAGCCACAAAAGCAAGGGGAAGATTTTCAATCCTGTCACCCCCTCCCCATTCAACCCATTTATACTCTTAATTTACAGGAATGATAAGTTACTCTCTTGGGATACTCTGTAGACTTGGTCGCAAGCCCACTAACAAGCCAGAGAGGTTTTATATCTTGCTTGTGCCAAAGGCTTTTCATGAACATCTATTCTTATGCTATCATATCATGGAGAGAAAATCAACAGGAAAATCTAGTTTAGAAGTGGACTGAGGGGCTGGTGCTGGAGAAATGGCTTAGTGGTTAAGGCACTTGCCTGTGAATCCGAAGGACCTAGGTTTGATTCCCCAGGATCCACCTAAACCAGATGAACAAGGTGGCATATGTGTCTGGAGTTCATTGGATGTGGCTAGAGGCTCTGGTGCACCCGATATGTGAAGTAGACTTGGGAGGAAGGTTATTTTCTTTCTGTCTGATAGACATGTTCCAATTCCAATTCCAATGTTATTAGTAGGAAAATTTAACTCTTATTATTTATGGAATAGGCTAAGTTTAGCAAGAGATCTCAACATGTTAAAAAATAAAAATGGCTTCAGCTTCTCTTTTCAGATGGTGATGACCACTGAGATGACCCAAAAAGCAATATAGTGCTGAGAAGAAGTGACAGAAGAGTGCTCAGCATTGAAACATCTCTATCACACCCTCTAAGAGCCAGGGTCCATCGTAGAAGAGGTGTCAGAAACAGCCAAAGGAAGGGTACCACTCCTTACAATGCAACTGCCCAGATTGAAATTTGCCTTGAGATCCATGACCTCGCAGTGCCTAGCAATAACTTAATAACTTCACAAAACCCTCATAATAGGAGAAAAAGACGATAACCTCAAAATAAAAGAGAGACTCATGGAGAGAGGGAGATGAGCAGTGGAGTTGTGAAGGGGAAAGTGGGGGAGGGCAGAGAAACATCTGTTTTACTGTCTGTAAGGATAGAAGTTGTCAATAAAAAACTCAAAAAACAAGAAAAGAATAATGGCTTCAGAAGAACCTAGGCTCAGTTTTCTGTGATCTTGACAGAATGTTACATATGTTCCCACTCTTCTCGGATTTTTTCTTGTAAATTAGCATCCTATTCTATCTTATTCATTATTCTTTATTCATAGAATTTAAAACAGTTCTCAGAAGATGTAAAATCCTTGCTATGTAGCATTTCATGCCAGACTCTCACTATAAGATTCATGGGAAATAACCATTAAACAGTAGGGTGTCACATGAGAGAAAAGGTCGTAAGTTAAATAGTACCAAGGCCGAAGCCATTTCTGCAGGTGAAAGATGTGACCCGGATAAGAAGCTGTAAAGTCCTCTGACACTGCGTCACCAAGCAGAAGGCAAAGTGAAACGCAGGAACTATTTCCTTTTCCTTGTTAAGAGTCCCAACACCTGCTTTCACACATGAACAATGCTCATATGAACGATACATTTTCCACTTAAATTGTCACGTTATATACAGGAAAGAATTCCTCATGAGGTACCGCCCACACCCCTGTTTCTATTGGGTCTACAGTTTCGGCTAAATGTGTTCTTGGGTTGTCAGATCAACATGTGTGATCTGTGTTTCGTTTTAACATTAGTGCTTTTCTGAAAGCCTTCTCACTATTTGGCAGGGGGATCCATGTACGATTCTTTACATCCTCTTCAGCTGAAATGACTCACTGTGGCTTCAGCCTGCCTCATTCCTTTAAGTCTTGACAGGGAGGGAACTGTTATCAGTGCTTCAGGCACCCAGGAGACATGCCACTGACTCTTCGCCTAGGCGCTACTGCTGGCTTCTACCTAACGTGCCTTTCTCCTCAGGGTACTGAATCCCTGAGATCTACTTCACAAATGCTAAAACCTGCATTGGAAATGGGCATTGTGGTTGTGTTTCCACTTCTTTACATCAGCTGTAGCCCAAGTCAAAACTAATCCAAGCCAGACTCTCTCATGCCCTTTCTTCCAATGACTCGCAGCAGTATTCTCCATGGGCAAATCATTTTCCAGATATCTTTGCTATCCAAGAGCAATATTTCTTTCCTGCAAATTTCAGATTTATTTACTAGTCCTTGTTGCTGAAATCCTATTGGATCCCTCACAAACACGCCAAATCCTGGGTAGTACAATGTTGCTGTCTCAAGTTCATTTTCAGGGCTAAGTACATGTCAATGACTAGTCATTCAATGCCCAACCCACACGGTGCACAGTAAGTATAGACACTGAAAAGGAGGAAGGGAAAAGGATAGGTCCTCAGTACAGATATATATATATATATATATCATAACTGGCGAATTCTCATATCTAGGGAAGATAAAATGGATGTGTTATTTTAGCACTCCCCCCAAAGAATTCTCCCACCTCTTTTCTGTACAGAAATTTCATTTTATGGAAAAAGTTCTGCTGTTTTTAACATATGATATCATTCCATGCCAAGTAGTTTGTTATTTTAAGCATTAAAAATGCACTCATCAAAAAATGTTGGCACCTGATGTGCTGCATGTTGCGCGCACACACACACACACACACACACACACACACATATTTTAAATACTGGACAGATCTCTCTTGAAGTTCTGTTTAAAATACATCCACAAGATTAGAGGAGCAGAATAAAAAGTCGGTGATCAACTCAGACAACAAAACTTGCCCTCCTGGTGCTAAAATCTGACATTTAGTTAAAATGAGTTTGGAAATTAATAATGCAGGATATAAGTAAAAAAAAAAGAGAAGAAGACTACAATCTTGCCTACTATTGAACACTATGTGAGCCTCAGACATGCAGTGCCCCGACTCCTCTGGAAATGAAAATCAACTGGGACGAGCAGCCAGTAAAGCAAGAACACAAATCAAGTCAGAATGCTGCCCGCTTGTTGACAACCCGTGACAGGCAAAACCGAGCAAGAATATTCACATTTATTCTGCTGGAATAATAGAAAGCGGAGTGAGTGGAGAAAGGATCTGCTGAGTCAGATCACGTGGAGATAAGGAGTGACCAAGCAGTTCTCTTCAATTAATAGCCAGCTGCGTAATCTGGACTCATGCCAGTTAGGCTTTTTCACCGTCACGCAGAAATAAATCATTCCCAACTCAGGTGCTGGCACGGTGATGGGAATTAATGTACCCAAAAGTTGAGAGAAGGACAGTAGATTACACTGAGTTTGGTGAGTATCTGTCAGTAATCGCTTCTAAGAACATCGAGTCCAAGGCTAATGGTAAAGATGTCCCACTGGGTCCACTCTGGCTCTCATTTTTGTCTGGAGGGACAGATTCTTAGAAGGGAGGCAGCAAACAGTGGGCCTGGCCTTAGCCAGGTCATGTCGCTTTTCTTCACTAATGAATGAGACCCACACTCAACTCACACAGTGAAAGGAGAAGTGGGCAAAGCGGGTGGATTAAGGGCATTCATTCATCTATGAGAATGCACGACAGGGAGAACCGGTATAAAAGGTCAGTGCAAGGTCACAACAGAAGTGTCGGGGAGGGGGCAGGAGGGAGGCTACGATTGCTCAAGTGACTGCTTGTTCATTCAGAAAAGATGAACAGGCCCAGATGCTAGGATTCTCTAGCTAGGTGCCTGTCCCAGCCATCACAAGCCCGTGTGTCTCCTGGCAGACTTACCACATTCCCGTCTGTCTGGATGGAAGAATGCCCACCCACAGACCAGACCTTTTCATTATGGGAACTGAACTTCCACGTCAGGCAAACTTCACTCCCCCATGGCTTCATGTAAACACCTCTACTTTGAGGATTTTTTTTTTTTTAAGAGGAAAAAAACAATCTACTTGAAGGCATATTGAACCCGGGCCAAAGATGGTCACAAAAATAAAATATCTATGAATAAAGATAGAAATCGACAGACATTGTGTAAATGAGGAAACAGTGGCCGTTCATCCTGGGAATTGTCGGTTATCTGTTCCATCCCTTAATTTTCAAACCGTAGCCCTGGAAGTATGAACACAGAAGTGTAATCATTGCCAGGCCTGGGTCAACCAGACTACGCAATGGCTTTGCATCTGAGGCAAGCGAGACCATAAATCCTGCAGCAGAGACAGGAGCCGAGCTGTGGAAATGGACCATCGTCATTCCACTCCCAGCCCCAAAGGAAACTAGGCACAAGGAACAGACAACTGACAGCAAATTCCTTGCTCTGCCCATTCACCCAGAGAAGGATCTCATGGATTGAATTACCCAGTTGACGTGAGCTAGTCCCATGCCAGAGGGCAGAAGTCACAAGACTGCCAAAGATCAAGGTGGCTTTGATTTAGACAGAACTGCCTAGGCTCCAATTGGAACACAGAGACATGCTGCAAAAGAGGGCTCCCCACCCTGTCTGGAGATGACCACTCACATCTGGACGTCCATTTCTGAGGCGCTCTTGGGGACCACGGTCCCAGGACTGACCCATTAAAGTCTGTCAGCACCAGAATGATAGAAAACTGTCTTTACTGCTGTGGACACAGAAGGAAAAGAGCAAAGCAGGCAGCCAGCCATGTTTAGTGACCTTCAGAACAGCAGAGAGAAATTCCCTCAAACCACAGGATACCTTGTTCTACCGGTCAGTGGTCAGTTAGCCCGAGTGATCCCCAGCTAGTAATTGGAAGCACACTACATAGTGCAGGTTGCAGGGAGGAAGCTGGCATGACACATACTTCTTAAAGGTCATGTGCAGTGTAACGCATGCCCTAAGTGTGACTCTTTTCCCAAGTTAGTTACTCACATGCAGTGCATAGGTAGAGTCTTTTGATAGGAGAGGACATTTCTCAAGTAGGACTTTATTTCTTTTTAGAAACTGACACTTTTATCTTCAAAATTTTTATTTTATTTCATTTAGAGAGAGAGAGAGAGAGTTGGGCACCCCAGGGCCTCTAGCCACTGCAAAGGAACTCCAGATGCATGCGCCCCCTTATGCAACTGGCTTACATGGGAAAATGACTCTTAACATGAAATTTTTTTCTTTTTGTTTCCCAGAACTCTCAACCACACCCAAACGTGAAGATGAAAATATAAAATTTTGACCACTGACCGAAGTGTTGTCTTGTCTTTGTATATTTTGTCATGTAGCTGAAGGAGCATCTATTTCAATGGATGGACTAAAAAATGCATAGGAATAGAATAACAGATTATCTTATTAAAGTGTTGATGCATTTAGATATAATCATATCTCTTTCACTCAATGATGAACTGAATAATTGATAACATTATTCTTTAATCTTTCCCTTTTCATCTGTTCCATGAAAGAAAATAAGAAGTGTGACAGTTTCAAAATGCAAAAATATCTTAAGTTCTATGCTACATAATAGCCACGTGTTCTCATCTACAAATGCAACAGTCCTCTGGGAGCAAAATCAATCACGCCTAAATCAAACATCACTAGCTGTATCTGGAATTTTCTCTCTTGGGGGAGGGCTTCATTTGGCCATGTTCCTTTCACACTGTAATTTCTTTGAAGGTAGGACCCGCATTTCATTTATGTCTTCATATTCATTTTGGGACACAACATCTGACAGATAGTCAATAATGAGAGCAAAAGGGTGAGAACCGTTCAGACAGTGGGCAACAGGGTGAGCTGTCATCCAGACACAACTCATCCCAACAGCCCCTGGGTTAGAAAAACATCGCAGCTCGTCAGCCATGCTCTGTGGAAGAATGGATGCACTCGGGAGGAGCGCTGTGAGTGGGAGGCCACCCTGAGACTACATAGTGAATTCCAGGTCAGCCTGAGCTAGAGGGAGACCCTACCTCGAAGTAAATAAATAATTAGCTTGCTTGGTTCTGTTCTAGAGAGTTCTCTCAATCAGGCGTTTCTTCAGAAATATTTGCTTGCAAAGGATTCACCCATCCCAAGTTAGCTGGTTCCCCAAACCATAGATAACTAGAAGCGATGCATTCAGATAAAAGTCAGCCTCCGTTGGTGGCGCAGGCATTTTTACTAAACGTGAAGGAGCGTTTACACTGTTGCACCATAGCCTGTCTTTTCACCTGGATTTTAGGGAAAAAAATAACCCCTCATCAATTTTACTTGGCAGAATAATTTCAAGCAAAAGTCTAAGTGCTCTCTGCATGAAGAATTCTAGTTTCTCTTTGTTGTACAAATTCACAGCATAAATGCCATCATATTGCCATTGCTTTGCATAGAGCAAGTCAGTTAAGAAGACAGATGTATGGCAAACACGGTTTTTCTAAGAACCTGAGTGAAAGAGTTTTATATTCTGAGAGAATAAATATTAGAGCCCCCAAACCTGAGGATTTTCAGGTGTGGCTTTACTGGAACTGTGGAAAACTTCCTTTCACCAGCTTATTATTATTATTATTATTATTATTATTATTATTATTATTATTATGAGAGAGAGACACAGAGAGGGACAGAGAGAGAGAGAGAGAGAGGGAAAGGAAGACAGATAGAGATGGGAGCGCCAGCAGCCTCTCAGCTGCTGTGAATGAAATCCAGATGCATGCACCCTCTTGTGGTCAAGTGTGGCATTGCACCCTTGCGTCACTTTGTGTCTGACTAAACGTGGGACCTGGAGATTGGAACCACTGGAGATTGGAACCAGCATTCTTAGGCTTAGGAGGCAGGCACCTTAATCGCAAAGCCATCTCTCCAGCCCTCACCAGCTTATTTTTATTTTTAAACCCTGGCCCTATTCAGCTTGTAGTAAGCAATGTTAATAGTTTAACAAAAAAAAGAAAGGAAGGAAGGAAGAAAGGAGGGAGGGAGGGAGGGAAGAAGGAAGGAAGAAAGGAAGGAGGGAAGGAAGGAAGGAAGGAAGGAAGAAAGAAAGAAAGAAAGAAAGAAAGAAAGAAAGAAAGAAAGAAAAATTAAACCAGAGAATTGGATAATAGGCAGCAAAACACGTGTTTAGTTTACTACATTGCACTAATTACAGATTCACATGTAACCAATAGTGAAGAAAGCCAGTTTAGGCTGCCTAATAATACAATAATCACTGTGCCCAGGGTTCATGACATTTCCAAGAGTTTGAATGATTAAGCATCTTTCTATGCAGAAGAAAAATGATTCTAAACCAACAGAGATTACATCTACCTTCACAGCAATGCTGTGGTCAAAGTTTTTATTATTTTGTAATGGACAAGGAGACCCCCAAAGCCACTCTGAACAGAGTCCATAAAAGGCACAGTCTGGTCTTGAGCTGTATCGTATACAGCTCCTCTTTGTCAGTTTAGCATGGCATTACACTTTTTTGAAATGCCAGAAACATATTAATATTATGTCCTTTTCCGTTTTCTTTCCCACCACAAAATCCAGTCTCTGGAGAAAGATTGGAGATTGTTGTCGGCTGGATTGGATATGGGGACAATATCAATCAGAAATTCAAGTTAACTGGGCGATGACGAAAGGGATTTACTAAGACACGCAGGCTGTGCTTTTTCTGTTCTATACCCCACTCCTCTTACAGGAACAATTTAGAAATGACTGCAATTTCAAGGGCATGGAAGAAAAAAGGACAAACTGCATTAGAATCGATTGCACTAATTTATAATTATAACTGCTTACCCAGTATGCTTCTTTAAAAAATAGATAAATAAATAAATTCACTGATTAATGAATATTGACTTGGCTGTCTCTGCTGAGTAATACCTGGATCTTGGGTGACACTTTGGTACGTGGTCATATCAAATTGCTGAGTCAATACTGAATTTGTAACTTACACTCAGTCAATAGTCAAAAAGGCTGCCATAGCACTCAGGGAGATGGCTCAGCTGATAAAGCCCTTGCCAGTAATTGACACTGGATACCAGGACCCCATGTAAAAGCCAGAAGCTGCAGCGAGCTTCTGTAATTTCAGCACACCTCCCAGGTGAGGTGAGAGGTGGGAAGTGGAGACGGCATTTCCTGCAGGCTCTGGGCCAGCTCACATGCTAATTCAGGAGACCTGATCTCACCGGAGGTGATGGGCAAGGAGGACCTGTTGGGCATTGCTAACCACGGGCTGGGACTGTGAGGAAGCTGCCCTGGGCTGTCGGACATGGCCGGGGACCATGGGCTGTGGGGGTTGCAGCCTGCCTTATTGTAGGGAACCCACTCTGGTGACAGAGCTGGCCCTCCCTTTTCACAAGGTCATAGTGTGCTCCATCTTTATCCAGAGGAGGAGGAACTGGCAGGCCCTCCCCCCATCACAAAGCACCTGAGCATTCCATAATCAGGTTTTGCCCCCCACCACCACCACAGTTCCTGACCTTGTGGCCAGCTGCCCAAGAGACCCTTATATGGTAGTAAACAGTCTCCCTGCAGCTGTAGCCCTCCAATATGTGGCTGAAGTCACGTAGCTTTTCCCGCCACTTCTGTTAGCTCCCTTGTAGCTTCTCCTTCTTGACTTCTGCCTTCCAACACCAGCCAATCAGATAGCAACACGTAAACCTATGTATCCATTCACCTTATGATCAACCTTTTCCAAGTATTTATAAACCCACTCTCCTTTTGAATAAACGAGAGCGCAGTCCATCAGACTCTACCAGGTGGTTCACTGTCCACTACACTCACCCCTCCAAGACCATGCACCCCCCAACTCCTCCTGCACCCAGGACGTAGGTGGCCAACGACCCCCAGGAATAGCGAGGACCCACACTTAAAAAGTTGTCAGCAGTGAAAACAGTGGACGCTGAATATTCAAGTTTGGCCACACAGGCCCAATGACTGAATGGGTGCAATAGTGGCATGTCTGCTCTTGGGGTAACCAACTGCTCCATAATTGGATTGAAGGCCCTCTCTATGGGAGGGAATACATACCTGGTACTGAAAAACCTAAGCAAAAGTCTATGGCAGGGGAGGTCATGAGCCTTAGGGGTATAAAGCCTGCTCTTGTCTGGCTAAATGTATATATTATTTCCACCAGGCTGCCCTGAAAGCACTACACTTAATGTTCATATTCACATATTAATGCTACTTTCACTTCTGGTTAGAGAAGCTTCTCTTTCAGATGGCGATGACCACTGGGATGACGCAAAAGGCAACATAGTGCTGAGAAGAAGGGATGGAGAGATGGCTTAGCAGTTAAGGCACCTGCCTGCTAAGCCTAAGAACCCGGTTCCAATCTCCAGGTCCCACATTTAGCCACATGCAAAGTGATGCAATGCCGCACTTGACCACAAGGGGGCGCAAACATCTGGATTTTGTTCACAGCAGCTGAGAGACTGCTGGCACGCCCATTCTCTGTCTTCCTCTCCCTCTCTCTCTGTGTCTTTCCAAAAATAAAATAAAATAAAATAAAATAAAATAAAATAAAATAAAATAAAATAAAATAAAATAAAATAAAATAAAGGAAAGGAGGGAAAAAGAAATAGAAATAATGTAGTATTCTTAAAATATGAATTACTTTTCTAGTTCCTGTGTAGGTCTGTATGAATCTCATCTTAGTTTGAAAACAGCACTCAAAATTTCCTTTAAAGAGCCATCCCTATAATTGATAAGATTGCCCACCACATCCATGATTCTCAGTGGTCAATTGCAGTGGATTCATTTTTTAATATTTATTTTTATTTTTATTTATTTATTTGAGAGAAAGAGGTAGACAGAGAGAGAGAGAGAGAGAGAGAGAGAGAGAGAATGGGTATGCCAGGGCCTCAGCCACTGAAAATAAACTCCAGACACATGCACCACCTTGTTCATCTAGCTTATGTGGGGTCAGGGAAATCAAGCCTGGGTCCTTTGGCTTTGCATGAAAGCACCTTAACTGCTAAACCATCTCCCCAGCTCAAATATTTAATTTACTTCATTTTGAGAGAGAGAGAGAAAGACAGATAGGGAGAGAGAATGGGCACACCAGGGTCTCTAGCCAGTGCAAACCAATTTCTCTTGTGCATCTGGCTTCCATGGTTATTGGTGAATCGAACCTGAGTCCTTAGGCTTCACTGGCAAGCTCCCTAACCACTAAGCTATCTCTCCATCCCACGATGGTGCATTCTGGATTGGCATTTGACCTGAGTCTGCCCATCTCAAGTCAGCCCTGAATCTTCCTTGGAACCACTGGGACAGAGGCTCTCATGGTTCTGGAATTATGTATAAAAATGGAAATATGGAGGGGCTGGAGAGATGGCTTAGCGGTTAAGGCGCCTGCCTCCTAAGCCTAAGAACCCGGTTCCAATCTCCAGGTCCCACGTTTAGCCAGATGCAAAGTGACACAAGGGCACAATGCCACACTTGACCACAACGGGGCACACGCATCTGGATTTCATTCACAGCAGCTGAGAGACTGCTAGCGCGCCCATCTCTATCTGTCTTCCTCTCCCTCTCTGTCTGTCTCTCTCTGTGTCTCTCTCCAAAAGTAAATAAAATAATTTTAAAAATTTAAAAAATGGAATTATGCCCCATGCTTTTTTTTTTTTTTTTTTTTTTTTTTTTTTTGTAGCTACCACATTTAAAAAAGTTTGAAAAAGACAAGGAAGGAGAGGGAGGGAGGGAGAGACAAAGACAAACAGAGACTAACGTTCTGATCACATCATGAGAGGGTCTGAAACAAACCATACAACCATTATAACCAGCCAGACAGCTTAGACTTACCTTTCTTTTCCTTTTTTTCTTCTTTTTTTAAATATTGTATTTATTTCAGTTGCAAGCAGAGTACAGAGAAAGAGAGTGTGTATTGGCATGCCAGGGCCTCTAGCCTCTGCAAACAAATTGCAGATGCATGCGCTGCTTTGTGCATCTGGCTTACGTGGGTCCTGGGGTATTGAAGCCTGGTTGTTCGGCTTTGGCAGACAAATGCCTTGACCGCTGACCCATCTCTACAGCCCTTTGGCTGACATTTCTAAGACCGCATTGGCTGCCTTTTTGTTCAAATCTGTTTCAATTTGATTTCTATTACTTTCAACGAACGAGGGAGTAAACTAACAAATGCTCTGTTTTGCTTCATGGATCTTAAGGAACACAGTAGAAATCTGGCCATGCACGGTCCCCCACTACCCCACAGGGACTGACAGATGCCTTCATAAACTCACGGTGAATAACATCACCTCAATAAGGAAGGCCCCCAGGTAATGGGAGCTGGGACGAGGGGTAAAAAGAGAATAGTGTATTATAATTTAGATAAAGTAAAACTAAAATAAAAAATAGACGAGAACAAAAAAGAAAGAAAAAAGAATACGACATCCGGCCATGATGCAAGTCTATTCTCTGTTACTTCGTCTTGGCTGCCTTTGTGTTTAAGAGTAAAGGACTGAAAAAGTTTCTCATACAATTTGGACAAAGTCCTTTATTCACCAAAAATGTAACTGTGCTTCTACTATGTGTCAGGCACCCCACACTAGGTACTAGAGATTAATAATCGGACACAATAGGCCAATGCTGTATGTTCACAAAACATGCTATTTAATGAGAGGAGTCAACCATTATTTAGTAAAAGAAGAGCTACACCATCTCAGTGTTTAAGATAGCCATGGATACAATAGAAAGTGTTAATACCGGCAAGGAAATGTAGGATATTTGGCCTTGGGTGCTGGGGAGATGGTTCAGTGGTTAAGGCGCTTGCCTGCAAAGCCTCAGAACCTGGGTTCTGTTCCCCAGTGCCCATGCAAAGCTGGGTACACAAATTGGTGCATGTGTCTGGTGTGCACTTGTACAGGCACTTTTCCCTGAAGCACCCATATTCTCACTCTCTCTCTCTCTCTCTTTCTCTGCTTGAAAATAAATAAATCAAAAAAAATTTTTTTTAAGTATATTTGAGCAGGGCGTGGTGGTGCACTTTAATCCCAGCACTCGGGAGGCAGATGTAGGAGGATCACCTTGAGTTCGAGGCCATCCTGAGACTACAGAGTGAATTCCAGGTCAGCCTGGGCTAGAGTGTGACCCTACCTCAAAAAAAAAAAAAAAAAAAAAAAAAAAAAAAGAAAGAAAAAAAAAGGAAAAAAAGAATATTTAGCCTCATGATGTGTTTTATTTCATTAAGGACAAGATGTTTAAGCAAACACACAAAGAGCTTGGAAAAGAGTGAGTCTTAGCTTAGCAGGTTCTTGCAGCTCCACAGGATGTCAAATTTTCCTCACAGGAGTTTACTTTCTTATACAAGATAGAAACTTTTCCCGTTGATTTGGCACTGGAACTTTTGTCTGCCAGGTTTCTGAGGACAGTGGGCATGCTTATTTTGTTTTACTTGGTAAATGGAAGCTTTGGATAGGGATGCTGTGAGATCCACGAATCTGCTTTATTCATTCCCAGACAAAGGCTGGCATGTGAATTGATGATTAATTTTATAAAGCACCCGGAGCTCCTCGGGGCAAAAGCAGTATGTCAACACCAACACTAAACAAATAGCAGGGATTGGCTAAGTCCTCCGGTGGTGTTAAGCAAATAAAATATGTTCCCTCTTGGAAGTTCATGACGTCTGCCAGGTTAAGCAAGAATGAGACACAGCATTTTTTTTTTCCCAAAGCCACATTTGTACCCATAGTATACGGCCTCCAAACAATACTGTGCAGTGTTCAGTATTTAACAGCAAATTAAAAACGCGTGATTTTCATTTCAAGATCACAATGGGTACTCAGAACCACTGGACATATTTCGTTTTATCAGTCTCCAGGGAGCTGTTCTATTCGTCAGAAACAACAGCAGACTTACGTCTCTTCTACAACAAAGTAGAACCCTCCCCAACAATTTCTAGAGCACACACAAATCTCTGTCTGTTTTCAAACATCCCAGTCCTTAAAGCTCCTCAGTGTGAATTCTGATAAAAGAAACTTACCATTACCAAGAGTCTTCTACAGGGTTTCAAATAGTACATAAAATGACAGAAGGGTATGAAAGTATATAACCTGACATGACTTTGTGACTCAAGAGTTCCACAGGGATCTCATTACATTTCAGTTCAATTCTTTATCTACTTCGTTACCCGCTTTACCCCACTCCAAAGCAGAAGGGACATTTCTGACAGCGAAGGGATACTACACACACACACACACACACACACACAATTGGTAAACAAATTCCAACATGTATATTTTACTGAAACAAAGCATAAACTTGGGTCATGCCTGGTTTCACTCTGTTCAGTACAAAGCACCATGGGGAAAACTCAGATATCGCAAGGTAATTAACAATCACCTGTTCATGGAATTACGAAGCAGCTTTGCTGGGAGCCTTTAGAATGCATTGATGATTTGTTATTAAATTCACAGATGAAGAAAGTATGTCTCCAAGAGGTCAATTCATTAGGAATATAAAAAATAACCATAGCAGGGGGCTACAGAGATGGCTCATCAGGCCAGGCACTTGCTGAAAATGTAAAAAAGACCCTTCCTAAAGCACCATGGGGAAAACAAGTGCCACCTGCACATGGAATGAATCTCCGTTCCAGAGAAAAATGCTACAAGAGGTGGTGTGTGTGCTGCATCTGGAGTTCATTTGCACTGGCTGGAAGCTCTTGTATATCCATTCCCTCTCTCTCTTTTTTCTTCTCTCTATCTCTCTGCATGCAAATAAATAAATGAAGTAATTAATAAAGATCAACCATAACAGCTTCAAATATAGCTACTAATATTTACTTGGGATAGCTCCTGTGTAAGAGAGAGAGGTGTGTGTGTGTGTGTGTGTGTGTGTGTGTGTGTGTGTGTTGAAACAAGGTCTTCGTAGGCCAGGCTGGCTTCAAACTCATAATTCCCTTGCCTTGCATCCTGAGAGTTAGAAGTATAACCATGTGATAGTCACGTGTCACCTTGACCGACTTAAATGTATTTCTTATTTTAAAATAATGACCTCACACTTTATTCTCTTTATTTGAGGGGATTGGTGCTCTAATTTTTTAATATTTTCATTTTATTTTGTTTATTTATTTGAGAGAGAGAGAGAGAGAGAGAGGGAGAGGAAGACAGAGAGAATGGTCACACCAGGGCCTCTAGCCACTGCAAATGAACTCCAGATGCATGCACCACCTTGTACATCTGCCATTATGTGGTTACTGGGGAAATGAACTCAAGTTCTTAGGCTTTGCAGGCAAGTGCCTTAACTGCTAAGACATCTCTCCAGCCCCATCACAGTGATGGAGTTAAATCTTTTCACACTTTCTTATTTCTTATTTTGCTGGTAAAATTCTTACCATTGAAATTGCTGGTTTATAGAATGTTACCTTTAAAAAAATTTAGTGATTACTGATAATGTTTTTAAACGATATTCAAATTTTCCTTGCTAGTGAATGTATGAATGTTAACCTGAATCAATATTTCTTATATGGCCATGATTCTTAATATATATACTTTTATTATAATCCAATATGTATTTGTTTGTAGTTGAGATTTTGGTCTTGTTATTGGCAATGTCTCTTTTAAGAATTAATTACTTTCTGTGAGGTCATTAAATTTTCTTAGTGATTCCTTAGAGTTTATCATACATATAACATACATACATACATACATACATACATACATACATATGTTCATCATACATAAATATAATGTCCCTCTGGCAACACTGGAATTGATCATCTTATATGACATTTGCTTTTACATTTTATTTATTATACTTTAAAGTTTCCGGCATATTTTATTTTTAATGTACATGAATAATTACTACCCATTTTCTTAATGCTTTTCACTTCTGGTGAAAAATTTAGAAATGCTTTCCCTACTTGAAAATTTAAACAAACATCCCTTTATGCCCTATTTTAGTAATTTGACTAAATTATTTTTATTGGTTTTATTTATAAAGTTCATAATTACATTTTAATCAGATAGCATTTTAATTGTATTTCCATTAAAACTTTGTTCAATATGCATTTTAAGTAACATGTAAAATAATCCAAGTTTATATTACCTTCTGCAATGATTGCTATTGTCTTGACGCCATTTGAAAAGACATCCTTTTATTCACTGATTGAAGTGTCATTTTAATCATAGCTTTAAATATACATATATATGCATATATATTTCCACTTGTGCATAATACACACAGTACACTGGTTTTATTTACACTTTTCAAATGTCCTTTAGCTGATTTTTTTCACCCAAATCACTGTCAAAATTCTAACCTTTTTTTTTTTTTTTTTACAATTTAGTTTCTGTCGGGCAAAGTTTACATCTGTGCATACTTCAAGTATTGGGCATCTTTCCAAATTTGTCATGACTATTTCTCCCCCTTTTAATGTCTTCATTTATTCTCTTAGTATTTATTTATTTCTGTTGAATTTACAAGCGAGCGAGAGAGAGAATGAATGGTGCTCCAGGGCCTCTTCCCACTACAAATGAACTTAAGATGAATGCACCACTTCATGCATATTGATTTAGATGCACAAATCTAATCAAACCTAGGCTGGATAGGTTTTGCAGGCAAGTGTTTGTAAGCACTGAGCATTATCTCCAGCCCAGTGTTCCCATGTATCTTGTCCTTTAGATATTTTTTTTTTGTCCATATGAGCATTGGTATATACATTTTCCATTATGATTTCTAACTAGTTATTACTATTATTGAGAGGCCAGGGAATTACTTATAGGTATTTTGTAATTGGTCATCTTACTGCATCACCCTTTTTTTTTCTAATATCTTTCAGCTAATTCCTTTGCCTTTTCCAGGTAAATACACAAATTATTGCAAAGTTATGTTCTACTCTGATGTTTCAAACTTTTGGCCTGACTGAACTTTTCAAACACATGATATATAGTAAATGATATCATAGTGCTTATACTATGATCACTTTCATAGAAATTATTCACACTTTCAACCACATTTAAGGGTCTAGAGAGATGGTTTAGCAGTTAAGTACTTGCCTGTGAAGCTTAAGGACCTGGTTAGAGGCTCAATTCCCCAGGACCCACGTAAGCCAAATGCACAAGGGGGCACATGCACCTAGAGTTCATTTGCAGTGGCTGGAGGCCCTGGCCTGCCCATTCTCTATCTATCTGCCTTTTTCTCTCTTTTTCTGTCTGTTGCTCTCAAAATCAATCAATCAATCAATCAATAAATAAATAAATAAACAACTACAAAAATACATTAAAAAAACAACACATTTGAGCCTTGGAAAGCATTGCTACAACCTGAAGACCTATAAAATATTGAGGTCATCAAAATTTCAACATACATAATTAAGGAGGGGAAAGAAGAAAGATTGAGAAATCAAAACAGAAGAGGGACCACACAGAAGGAGGAGTGAGTTTACTATAACTGGGAGGAGGAAAAGAGAAAAATTAGGAGAATGGGAGGGGATTATGATTAGATTACAATATATGACACATATTAAAATCCTCAATAAAACATGTTTGGCTATTGAAATAGATGCTATATTCCTCCAATGTCATTTCATTTGGTTCTCTAAAATAAAAGCAACAAATGGATATTAAGTTTTTGTCCAAATTCCACTCTGCCATTTGTCATTAAAAACTGATTGCTGGGCAGGAGAGATGGCTTAGCAGTTAAGGCACCTGCCTGCCAAGCCAAAGAATGCCTGTTCAATTCTCCAGGTCCCATGTTTAGCCATTCACAAAGTGATGCAAGGGCACAATGCTGCAGTTGCCCACAAGGGAGAGCACGCATCTGGAATTCGTTCACAGCCACTGAGAGGCCACTGGCGTGCCCATTTTCTATCTGTTTTTCCCTCTCTCTCTGACTCTCTCCAAACAACAACAACAACAACAACAAAAATTGATTGCTTTCTCCTTTGGTTTGTCAATAGGATGACTTCTTTAAGAAAAATTTCCTTGCACTGAACCATGAGCATTTATGAAATCAACCATTTTTTTTAATACAGTAGGAATCTTTATCAAAACTCTTCATTCTAGCCAGGTGTGGTGGCACATGTCTTTAATGCCAGCACTCAGGAGGCAGAGGTAGGAGGATGGTCATGAGTTTGAGGACACCCTGAGACTACATAGTGAATTCAAGGTTAGCCTGGACTATTGTGAGATCCTACCTTGAAAAAACAAAAACAAAACCAAACAAAATGTGCATTATTCTATCTATTAATATAATAAACTTGAGCTGACATCTTTAAAAAAATTATTTATTTATTTGAGACAGAAAGAGAGAGAGAGAGAGAAAAGGAAAAGAGAGAGAGAGAGTGGGCATGCCAAGGTATCCAGCCACTGCAAGCAAACTTCAGATGCATGTGCCACCTTATGTATCTGGCTTACATGGGTCCTGGGGAATCGAACCTAGATCCTTTGGCTTTGCATGCAAGTGCCTTAACTTCTAAACGATCTCTCCAGCCTGAGTTTACATCTTTATTTAAAACAAAGTAATGCAGTATTACAATTATGTCTCCTTTGCATTGAAATGACAAACTCATGTTTTTTTTTCCTTTAACAAACTCTAAAACAATTTAAGTAATATAATATTTGCTTATGACAAATCTTGAACACTTTCTCAATTTTTTTCTGGGCCTGATGTCTTTTTGAGGACAATTTACTTAAAGCAATTTTTTCTACGGATATTGCATTATTGAGGTTATATATTTGGTATTTTTAGAAATGTTTATTTTTTATACAAATACGAAATTCGGTAAATATTCTCTCTTTCCATACATTTATCTTTCTGACTTATTCTAGGCTCCATTGTCCTATATCTTGTAAAGCTTTTGACAACTGTTAGATATTCCGGTTTTCTCATTAGCTCTCAAAACAGAAACTTAGAAACAAAAATTAGGAGACGAGAAAAAATGTCTCTCTCAAGTTTTCAATATCCCCACCGGAGAAACACTGGGGCTCTCCATGCCGAAAGTTTACCCCTCTGAGATCACTTTCACTAACCACCAAGGAGTAATTTTCCCTTTTAGCTCCAAAAGAGTGAGCAGGCTCCATCCTCATAATCTGGCTATTAGGTGACTTAATAGGCAATCCATGAAATTCAGAAACGGTTGTAAGATTTATAACAGAAACACCTCTCAACTGTCAGTTTCCATTTTCACAGCCTGTCTCTGAACACAGGGAGCTCTTTGAGACTCACTTCTAAAAGAACATGCAGTTTTAAGTATTACGTAACATTCTCAGCAACATTTAAAGGAGTGCTTAATGGGAGTGTCAATTACATATAAATGTTATGTTATGCCACCAAGAAAGATGAAGAAAACAAAAATAATTTGCACTTAATATTTCAAGGACCAGTGTGGTAACCTATTGTTTAATAAAGAAAAGGCCAATTAAACCTAAAGGGACCAAAGCATCTTAAAATAATTAGAATTTCCCCCAAGTAGAACTTCATAGCTTTCTCTCAATTCCTGAGTTTGCAGTCAGTGGGAGAGAAGACAGAATAGAGTGTAATAGAATACACTAGCTACATATTTGTGAGCACCTACCATCTACTTAGCAATATGCTACATGTGACACACCTCAGTTCTGTTCAATAGCATTTTCTTTCTTTTTGGGGGAGAGAGAGAAGGGAGAGGAAGACAGATAGAGATGGGCGCGCCGACAGTCTCTCAGCTGCTGTGAACAAAATCCAGATGGGTGCGCCCCCTTGTTGTCAAGTGCAGCATTGCGCCCTTGCGTCACTTTGCATCTGGCTAAAACGTGGGACCTGGAGATTGGAACCAGCTTTCTTAGGCTTAGGAGGCAGGCGCCTTAACTGCTAAGCCATCTTTCCAGCCCAGCATTTTCTTTTTTCAAAAAGTATATTTTTTTTATTTATTTATTTATTTATTTATTTATTTATTTATTTATTTATGAGACAGAAAGAGACAGAGAGAGATAAAGAGAGAGGGAGGGAATGGGCCCACCATGGCCTCCAGCCAATACAAACGAACTCCAGACACATGCGCCCCCTGGTGCATCTGGCTTACGTGGGTCCTGGAGAATCGAACTGGGATCCTTTGGCTTTGCAGGCAAAGGCCTTAAACGCTAAGCCATCACTCCAGCCCCCCATAGGATTTTCTAAGCATCTTGGAGAACAGATATACCTACCTTTCATTTCGGAATGAGGAATCTGAATCTCAGACCCAAAAGCTTCACAGCCAGGAGGGATGACACTGAAGTACCTGCCCTTTATGCTGTCTTGAAGCTGAGTTGCCTCAACCTTTTCTTACAAGCGCAGCTGAATCTAGTCAGTTGCTGATCACGTGTCATAACCTGTACTCTCTGACCTGAGTCTCTTTCTAATTCTCTCACAAAATAATGAAAACATCACAATCCTCCCCAATTCCCATTTATACAGGAGAGTGAGGCTTAAAGTAGTTTAACCTATCCAAGCTGGCACAAATGACAAGTGACAAAGCCGGGGCTCACTTCAGACTCATTTCCAACGCTCAGCTCTGAGTTCTCTTTCACGATTCTGTCAGATACAGCTGCCTAGAAAGGTGGCTGGATTTGGCGACTACCATGTATTGACAACAGCGTGAATGCAAACATTTGGAAAAGGCTGCGATTTCTAACTCTCTGAGTGGCAAAATTTGACGGCGTCTAGTCTGCATTTTCCCTGCGGGGGAGGAGGAGGAGGAAACACACTAGAACACCACTAGAAAGGTTTGAGAAGTTAACTGGGAAACCTTCCTGGATGTCTAAGTGAAAGGCAAGTCTCACTTTACCAAGAAAGGCCAGCCATGAATAGCTTCAAAGACTGCGGGATCCTGTCATTTAGAATGATGCAGCGGAGGTAAGAGAAACAAAAGGAAACCAGCAATCTGGGCACATGTATTTCTCTTCTGAACTTCTAAGCGGACAGCGGTGTATGGGGATGAAACATTTCCATGTGGGAAAACGTAGGAAAAGGGAAATAGTGTTTCGCAGGGCCATGTGAAACTCCTTGCAAGAGAACTCCTCATCACGTCGCACCCCCAAATTGTAGAGAAACCAACATTTTAGAGCCTCTGTGAAGTCTGTGTCATCTCTTTCCACTCAGTACCCTGGGACTCAGGCAAATGGGAGTCCCCTGGCAGGGTGACATTTTAAATCCCAAGGTGGGTGTGCACATGAGTCAGTGCCTCACCTCCTCATCTGTCTGAATGCCCGATGCTCGCTCCTCCCATACCCGGACGCCCTCACCGAACACTTGAACTTGTCTCCAGCAAGACAGCTTGGAGTGACAATTTAATGAGTGTGGCCTCTGGAACCTCGGTCAGCTTGTGTTTTTTAGTTGTGGGAGTAGAGTGACCTTAGTGTGTGGGACGACACAGGTGATCTTCCGCAGTGGATCTAAACTCATGTTCACAGTTCTGTCACTTTCCGGCTGGTTTTCTACGCTTCACGCGCAGTGTCCTGGATCAGCATTTAATAATAAGCAATCCATAGAGTTGCATGTAAAGAGGAGGCCATTTATTCACTGCTCCATGTTAAGGTTGATATCAGTACCTTCCTTAATCACTCTCCATCTTATTGAGAGCGAGTCCCTCATTTAACCCAGAACGTGCTGATTCAGCTAGTCTAGCAGCCAGCTTGTCCCAGGAATCCTGTCTCTGCCTCCCAAGCTCTGGCATGACAGGTGGGGCTGCCACATCCATCCAGCCTTTATGTGAGTGCAGTGCTTTTCTCACCAAGTCATCTCCCCAGCTCTATACTATTTTTTTTTTTTTTTGAGGGACAGTGAGTGCCACACTATGTTTGTTATACCCGACTTAAAAACCTGAGCTAGGGCTGGAGAGATGGCGTAGCGGTTAAGGCGCCTGCCTCCTAAGCCTAAGAACCTGGTTCCAATCTCCAGGTCCCACGTTTAGCCAGATGCAAAGTGATGCAAGGGCGCAATGCCGCACTTGCCCACAAGGGGGCAGGCATCTGGATTTCATTTGCAGCAGCTGAGAGACTGCTGGCATGCCCATCTCTATCTGTCTCCCTCTCCCTCTCTCTCTGTCTGTATCTCTCTGTGTCTCTCTCCAAAAATAAAAAGAAAAACAAACAAACAAAAAAACCTGAGCTAAAGCCAGGTGTGGTGGCTCACGCCTTTAATCCCAGCACTTGGGAGGCAGAGGTAGGAGGATCACTGTGAGTTCCAGGCCAGCCTAAGACTGCATAGTGAATTCCAGCTCAGCCTGGGCTAGAGCAAGACCCTATCTCAAAATAAATAAATAAATAAATGAATAAAATAAAATAAAAAATAAAAACTAAGCTGGAATCTCTCAAATCCTGCTATGCAGCTGGAAGAATTGCCATTTAATGGGTGACCAGGGTGCAAAGCTCTGACCTCATATCTTGTCAAAATCCACCCATTTTCTCAATTTTCTCCGCACACACTAGGTGTCTACATGACAAGGGTCTGCCGTGTATCCAGCACAGTCACCCTTTGAGGGAGAAACATTTTGCAGACAATTCTGAAATGGAAAATCCAGGGTTTGAGTGGGTGAGTGGTTGGCCCATGGCTTGATCTTTACCTTGTGGGTCAACACTGTTATGAAGCCATGGTGGGACAGTGGCTCTCCTAGTGTTTATCCACTGAACTATATCCAAACAGTATCCCACAGGAGCTTCAGAGGACGTACAATGACGCTTATTATGAGAATAACTGCTTCCAGGTCAGCTAATTTTGTTTTTATAATTCCAAGTTTTGATTCTTAAAAAAAAAAAAAAAAACTTAACCCTCGGCAGCTGGCTTGGATGGAAGTGCCCTGGCCTGCGCAGAAAGGTAGCAAGACCAGAGTTGTTAAACTACTCCTCGCACTTCAGTCAAGCCCTAGCTGAATCCACAGAAGAATTGGGAAGACGACCAAGAGTGCTGCTTTCTGGGTGAACCTAACAATCAGCGCCAGGATGCAGGAGACAGACCCTGAGGACACTCAACACCTACCAAAGCAGAGATCCAGAGGCTTCTAAGAGCTCATCACTGAAGCAGACTTAAAACTCACCCGCCACGGCTCAGGGAATTTTGCAGAAGAGGGGGCGGAAAGATTGTAAGAGTCACAGGTTGAGACATCATGCCCAGAGGCATTGCCTCCCCCCAAAAAAATAACTGACTTCTGCTCCCACAAGGCATCACCCACAACCCCCTGGGGAACACCTGCAAGCCCACTGAGGAGCGGCACCAACAGAATGAGGGCAGGACGAAGGAAAAGTGGGTACTGACACCTGATGTATCCATACGAAATATGTCGTTAATGATAATAAGCATTTTAAAAAGAATATTAAAAAATGCTTTGACCTTTGTGCTTTTTGTTAGGTAATATGAATTCTGTTTGTAAAGATGGAATGCAGGAAGGAGAAAAGAGAAGAGAGGAGGGAGAAACAGGAAAGGCAAAAAAGGGAGAGAATGAAAGGAGACACAGGCAAACATACAACAATTTACCATTCATGATTTGAAACTATTTGGAAGTTAAGTTTTTTTTTTTTTTTTTTGTTTTTCTAATAAACAAAATCAAGGGCTGGAGAGATGGCTTAGCAGTTAAAGCACCTGCCTGCTAAGCCTAAGAACGCTGGTTCCAATCTCCAGGTCCCACGTTTAGCCAGATGCAAAGTGATGCAAGGGCACAATGCCACACTTGCCCACAAGGGGGCACATGCATCTGGAGTTTGTTCACAGCAGCTGAGAAGCTGCTGGTGTGCCCATCTCTATCTGTCTTCCTCTCCCTCTCTCTCTGTGTCTCTCTCAAAAAAAAAAAAAAAATCAAATAAAGATGCCCTCTAGTTGTTTTTTTATGTAAAGCTTTACCAAATTTTAAAGGGAGTCAGGAAAGCCAACAGAAAGGAACTATTAGTAAACAGAAGACTTTGTTCTGATCCTTGACATTCCCCAGACCTCGAGGGTCTTAGGGAGTGAACATACATCACAAAGATTTTTAAAAATATTGTTATTTATTTCCAAGCAGAGAGAGAGAGACAGACAGACAGACAGACAGACAGACAGACAGAGGGAATGGGCACTCCAGGGCCTCCAGCTGCTGCAAACCCACTCCAGATACATGCGTCACTTTTTGAATCTGGCTTTACATGGCTACTGGGTAATTGAACCCATTTTCTTAAGCTTTGCAGGCAAGCACCTTAACTACTGAGCCATCCTTCCAGCCCCATCAGAAAGATTTTTGCTTAATATGGGCTTAACGTATAGGCTATTCAGAAATTAAACTTTGCATATGTAATATTTATGCTTTTATTCCTAAGTCTACCTGGGTATCATCCTGAGCAATTCTGTAATGCCTTTGGAAAATATCGCATGCCTTCTTTTATATATTGATTTGCAATTTAAACTTTCCCCTCTCATACCTTACATTGGCAGACATGTGTGTCCCTGATAATTCTTGATCCTGGTGACCTCCTGAGATATAGAACCTTAGTCCTGCCATCTTTGGTGACTGGTTGATGAGAGCAGGGTTAAAGCTTGCTGCCACTTTTCTCAATATGTCACATGTTTAAATGCAATGGTGGCTTGTACAATATACTTCAGAGGTGAACTGGCCAAATATCTGTTAGTGGATGTCCTAAGACATAATGTCTGCATTTTGCACTAGCACAGGTAGTGTTATCCTTTTTTTTTTTTTTTTTTTAGTTGCTGATATACTGAGAGAACAAGACATTTCATTTAATTACAGAATGAGCCAAAATAGCAATGTAGAAATATAGAAAATAAACACTGGAACCACACAATGCTAAACTTAGATCAGCACTGCTATATTTGCCAATGAAGTCAGCTAAAGGGAGGAAAGTATAAACTAGCAAGGCCTTGAATACACCAAGGAAAATGACCAACTACAGAACAAAAGAATTCAGCAATCCCTGGGGTCAGCTCTTCCAGTCAGAAAGTCCTAAGGACCGGGTGATGGGAAGACCACCCGGCTAATGTCTGATGCATCATGGTTGCTGGCTGTAGAAAGCATATACAGGGTCACACAGGAACCATATAGTTTCAGAGCATTACAGGTCATCCCGGGACTAGAGATTTAAAGTCAATCACGTTTCCATTTTTCTTCTGAGAGATCTTTATCAAGTACCCACTATGTCCTAAGTGCCGCTCTAGTCTCTAGTGACACACTAAAAAAATGAACAAACACCACCAAACACCATACCCCTCTTCTGTATAGTCAACACTCCAGCCAGAAGGACAGTGATAGTAAACAAAATGCACAGGTAAGTTACACGAAATATTCGCATGTGACCAAGTGCAATAGATAAAAACGTAGTAGGAATGTCTGTGGAAGTGGGGGTAAGGCATGATGACTAAAACTTTCCATCTAATGATTAGAAAATTCTACTCTGGGGCACTTTGAGGTGAAATCTTGAGTCAGGCAGATATTGAGGAGAAATCATAGCACTTCCTTACTTTGATATAATTATACTAAAGAAGATGCATATTTTCACTCGAAGAGTGTTACTCAACTCAGTATGCAGATGACAGAGATTTCTAAAGGAGAGATAACACCAACAATTTGAAGAAAAGTAAACATAGAAAAAAAGGGAGTTAGATTTTTTTTAAGCTATCAATGTGCATATTAAAATATGCATATAGGGGCTGGAGAGATGGCTTAGCGGTTAAGGCACTTGTCTGCAAAGCCAAAGGACCAAGGTTCAATTCCCCAGGATCCACATAAGCAAGATGCACAAGGTGGCACATGCATCTGGAGTTCGTTTGCAGTGGCTGGAGGCCCTGATGCACCGATGTTCTCTCCCTTTCTCTCTCAAATAAATACAGAAAAAGAAAATATTTAAAATATGCATAAAATATTATAACTCCAGGGAGGTTTCATGCTATATTATTTCTGGTATGGAAAGCTCCATGGAAGAGGCGAAGGAGTCCACAATTCTCTGTTGGGACAGTCATGTTGGTGTGACAATTTCAGGGGAACTAAAGGATACTAATAATCATTTCCTTCATAATATATGCAAAACACCATGGATACAATGTAAGTGCCCATCTGAGGAACAGTAAGAAAAGTGAATTACATAAATCTAAGCCATGTGAAGTCAGAAGAATTAATGACAGGTGTGTGTATGGTGTGTGTGTGTGGTGGGGGTACATCTTGGAGTTGTAATACAGACATTTCTTTTTTTCATGTAAGTGCAGCCTTGGCTAATGGCAATCGGTGGAAAGAGAGAAAGTGTGAGCAGAAATACCTGCACTTAAATCAAATCATGCCTCTGTGCTCTGTACTCATGAGACAATGCTATAAGGTTGCTCACTTCACTTCACTTAGTAAATGATTCTCTTAAATGAAAATACATGGAAAATTCCTCATATGGTCCACCCAATAAAAATCTCAAGGGCTTATTGAATGACTTAATACATTTGAAACATTCATAGAAAAAGTTTGTGTATTTGTGCCCATGATGCTATTATCTTATGTGAAAATAAAATGGACACTCGAGAATAGAATTCACAATTCGTATGATCATGCTATGATCCCCATGGGGTATGTGTAGTTGATTGCAATGTTCTAAGGGCATTTATTACCCACCAGTTGTTATCACGTAATATAAGCACTTGATTTAAGGAGATTAATTTTAAAAAGAAGTCTTTGTTTTGGAGATGTTTGGTGTCAGTAACTTCAAAGCACCTGGGCTCCCAGTGGCGTCTTGGACAAGAGTCACAGATAATAGTGTGTACGACGTCACTGGTGGTTCTGCACGATGTTGACTCGAGTGAAAATGCTTCACCTTCAACATCAAAGGTCAACTGGAGCTAATGGCTCTGAAGCACGCTCTCTCCACACTGCATATTTTGGTCAAATACACTTCGAAGGCTTTCAGATACGAGAGGCTAGGAAATACTGGAAGATTTTTCTGTGTTTGTTTTGGAAATTTTGAGCAGTTGCTTACAGCACACAAGAAAAAAGGTTTTGTTGATTTCTGGGGGAAAAAAATGTCAAAGGATCAGTCATGTTCCTTCAGAACTGAGTACTTCCCCCAAATCTCTGTGTCATTATGCAAAGCATATGTGGGTTATTTACATATAAGTGAGGAAACTTGTCACTATTTTTTTTTTTAAATGTCAATTACTTCACACATATTCCAGTGACTTGTTGCAACTTGAAGTGTTTAACAAATTCAAGGTGAAAGGAATGCCCTGTTCTTCAAAAGGGTTTCAGAAAACACAAAGGCAGTCTTGTTTTGGTTTGATCTGTGACACCAGAGGGGCTGGTAATGGATTCTCGGAAGAAACGTGAAGTTTAACAATTCCATGAAAATCAGTCCCAGATGTGACTCCATGGTTTGTGCCTGTTTGCAGTTTTTCTTATCTCCCGTTGCCTTCTCCTGTCCCATATCCCCAGTCCTTCCCGGATCCCCTTCTTCCCAACTAGCCTGTCTTCTATTTGATATCTTTCTGGCTTTCCTCCACTATCCACGGCCGAAGATGTGCAGGCTCAAATTTGTGTAGTTCCTGTGTAGGTAGCAATGGTTGCTGTGAAGTTGTGAATGCAAAGGCCATTTGTGTCCAGAAGACAGTGTTCCAAAGAAACTGTACCTCATCCTGTCTCTTACATTTTTTTTTTTTCTGCTACTTCCATGTATTTTTTAAAATTTATTTACAAGGAGAGAGAGAGAGGGAAAGAGTAAGTTTGAGCACGCACCAGGGCCTGTTGCCACGATAAACTAACACCAGACACCAGCACCATACCAAGCATCTGGTTTTTACATGGGTACTAGAGAATCAAACTTAGCTGGCAGGCTTTGCAAGCAAGTGTCTTTAACCTCTGAGCCATCTCTCCAGCAAGGTTTAAAATATAGTCAACTCTATGACGTCTCAGCACAACAGAGACCGGAAATCTATCTCCATAAAACTATAGGTAGGGGCTGGAGAGATGGCTTAATGGCTAAGACATTTGCCTGCAAAGCCAAAGGACCTAGGTTTGATTCACCAGGACCCACGTAAACCAGATGCATAAGGTGGCATGTATGTCTGGAGTTGGTTTGCAGCAGGCAAAGGCTCCAGCATGCCCATTCTCTCTATATATACATATTTGCCCCCCAATAAATAAATAAAAATATTTTTAAAAAAATACTATAGGTGGGCTGGAGAGATGGCTTAGGGGTTAAGGTGCCTGCCTCCTAAGCCTAAGAACGCTGGTTCCAATCTCCAGGTCCCACGTTTAGCCAGATGCAAAGTGACGCAAGGGCACAATGCCTTACTTGACCACAAGGGGGCACACGCATCTGGATTTCGTTCTCAGCAGCTGAGACACTGCTGGCATGCCCATCTCTGTCTTCCTCTCTCTCTCTCTCTCTCTCTCTCTCTCTCTCTCTCTCTCTCTCTGTCTCTGTCTCTCTCTGTGTCTCTCTCCAAAAAAAATAAAAAATTAAAAAAATTAATAAAAAAATTAAAAATTAAAAAAAAACACTATAGGTAAATTCAAGTCATTTAAACATTTCTTATGTACCTACTCTGTGCAATATCCATATCAGGTCTTATAGAAGGGACCAAGCTGTAAGAAAAACATACTGCCTTAAAGAGTGTAAAGAGCTAGATGCATGAGCGAGGTAACACCATTAACTTAATGGCAATGATTAAGCCCTTTTTCTTGTTTGGTCTTTTGGCACTATCACCATAAGAAATATCTGGTTATTGTTTTCTAGAACATTTTACCCTTGTTGAGGAGGAGAAAAGTAAGCCACTTATATCAGAGAAAAAAAAATTGTGCTGAAATTTACACAAAATGCTACAGATGCTCGGAGAAGGAGCTAGAACAGAATGGGAGTCCTGAGGGTGAGACGCGATGGCATGTGGAGGAACTGCAAAGGAAACAGGTGGGCTTGGATGATCTCAGCAGATGACTAGACTGCAAGTTAAAGAGAAACAAGCAGGCGAAAGGGGACATGGCTGTTGTTCTGGGAGAATTTAATGGAACATTGCAAACAGAGGGGACTCCAGTGAGCAACATGTGGCTGTTCCGAATAGCCAAGAGGCTCTGCTCAATGGTTCCTATTTTATCTTTTATCAAGGCATGAGGGAAATTTACTGATATACATGTATGAAAATGTCCTAAGAATACTCATTGTATGAAGATAATAATGATTAAGGAGATAGCTCAGAGGGCAAGAACAATTGTCACTGAAGCATGGGACCTTAAGTGGGCTGGATTTGATCTTAGCTCAATCCCTGGGACTCACCAAAAAAAAAGAAAGAAAGAAAAGAAAATCTATGATCCCACTTTTCTGGGGAACAGAGACCAGGAAAACACTGGGGGTGGGGGGGCTTGCGGGTCAGCCACTCAGAGTAAAAATGGAAGTTCTGG
The DNA here is from genome assembly GCA_036365145.1 of Orientallactaga sibirica. Classification (NCBI taxonomy): domain Eukaryota; kingdom Metazoa; phylum Chordata; class Mammalia; order Rodentia; family Dipodidae; genus Orientallactaga; species Orientallactaga sibirica. Next base: position 9,271,832 of record JAEOAD010000054.1, on the reverse strand, counting down.
GTTCCGAGACTTGGTCAGAAGGAAACATGCTGATAAGCAATCGAGATGTATATCCAGTGTTCTCTTCTGGCCTTTCTACCTGTGTGCTCAGGGCGCTTGTACCTGCATAAACACGGATACCCACACCAATCAAAAACACTCATAAAAAACAAACCAAATAAATAATAAAGCTTTCCAAAACATTTCCAGTCAAAGACTTCTGACAATGTAAGAAAATACTATGCTCCTCATTTCCAAATTAAGACAAGCATTTCAACTTCTCACCCATTTCCACTTTTCCTCTCCTTGTGACCCCATAGGAGAATCGTATTCCTGCCTCCTGGAGTTAAACTAACCCACACTGCTTCAAAAAAGGAAGCACAATTCATCCTTCGAGATGGAAGAATTTAATTGATACTGTTTGATCTCTTACTCTTTCTTCTGACATAGAGATTGCAGACGGCATTAATGTAAATGTTCCTGCAAAGCAACCCAATGGAGGCACTGGCCTGGAGGATACCCAGCTTCAAGTTCAGATTTCATCTGTTACTGCATTTTACCTGTGCTGATGGTAATACACCTGTCCATGAAGCACTGGACAGATTCACATAGGGAGTCCGGAGTGCCAACTGACAATTTCCACTCTGTTCAAGTATGAGCTTTTTTTAAAATTTTTTTTTCTTTCTTTCTTTTTTTTTTTTTTTTTTTTTTTAATTCTTCTCGTGTCCTTTACCTTCTCCTCATAAATGAAATCATGGCGACAAATGCAAACCTTTCTTCTTTATTTCCTTATGATGAGTTTTTACATTTGGGAATTTGAAAAATACAGAGCACAAGAGGGTACCAACACATGATGTATCCATATAAAATATGTTGTTAATTAATAATAATAATTTTAAAAATATTTTTAAAAAGAAAAAAAAAACATAAAATACTGTTTTTCTGAGCTTTAGAAAGTCAACCAACTACATGGAACAGTATGACTGTGCTTTATAAGGTGAACTGCTGAAAATGAACACTGCATATCTGTACCTTAAAAAAAAAAAAAAAAACACTTTTAGGGTTGGAGAGATGGCTTAGTGGTTAAGGCGCCTGCCTCCTAAGCCTAAGAACGCTGGTTCCAATCTCCAGCGGTTCCAATCTCCAGGTCCCACGTTTAGCCAGATGCAAAGTGACACAAGGGCGCAATGCCACACTTGACCACAAGGGGCGCATCTGGATTTCGTTTGCAGCAGCTGAGAGACTGCTGGTGCACCCATCTCTGTCTGTCTTCCTCTCCTCTCTCTCTGTCTCTCTCCCAAAATAAAAAAATAAAATAAAAATATAAATAAATAAACATTTTTATTGATTGATTGGAGAGAGAGGGGGCAGACAGAGAGTATTATCACGCCAGGGGCTCCTGCCACTGCAAATGAACTCCAGATATGCACCACTTTGTGGATCTGGCTTTATGTGGGTCCTGGGGAATTGAACCCAGACCATCAAGCAAGAGCCTTTAACCACTCAGCCATCTCTAGCCCACATCTGGACCTTTTAATCTTTGCATTTTCTGTGTGCCTCTTGCTCTTTGCCTGCCTCCAGCATCCACTTGTTACCAACTCATGTGCCAATAAATGCTTAGAAGAAAGTGAGAGGTTGGCTTCCTCCAAGAAGCATCTAAAATATCTCTTTACAAAACGGATGAATTCTGTGACTGACCTTTCACTGGCCATGCTTTTAAGGCTTCTCGACCAGCAAATGCTTCATATTACTATTACAAATGGGAATTTGCTTATTCCTATACTTATAAAACCAAATCAGCTCTCTGACCTAAAATTTTACATGTCCTCTGAGGTGGAGTGGCTTGTCTATACACTTTGCAAATAGGAGACTTTCAAAACATGAATCGCAAAGAAAACCCTTCCTGGAATGACAAGATGTAAATGGTGCTTTAAAATGTGAAGCTGGAGCCAATCCCTGGAGATCTATGCAGGATGTTCCCCTGGGGAAAATGCCTAGCCCTTTCAAATTACATGAAAATTAGAAGACAAATGAAGATGCCATGGATAGAAACTTATTTCCAAATAAGCTGTGGGGAAGGGAATCATTAGAATAATGAGTAGTTAAAAAAAAAAGCAAAAATGTGATCTTTCCTCCTCTATCATTCACAATTATTTCAAGCGTGTACACTTCAAAATATATTTTTCTAGCTAGAGTTGAATCATTTTCTACAGATTTTAAAAATTTATATAAAAATGATACCATTTGAAATGGATCTGAACCTTAGCATGTAATTGATGTCAGTGGCAAAAGGGAAAAAAAAAAAATCTTATTTTCTATTTCCTGTATGCTACAGAAGAGAGAAAGGGTGTTTCTCACTTTCTCACATAGGAACAACAGCCTAATGGAATTACGTCCTCGGGACAACAGCGCACGACATTGTGAGATATTTTCCACATGGCTTAACCATTTTTGCACAGAGATGTTGACTGAGCCAGAGGCTCTTACAAATTCCCCTCCCAGTGGCTACTGTCTATTGATAAACGTTCAAGTGCACCTGACACAACTGCCAAGTATCGTGAAAGAAGACGTGGCTTTCTAATTCCAACTGTGTTGCCACTGGGCACCGAGCTGGCACAGCCCCTCTGCGTACAGTCATGTCCCTGAGGGGGGAACTGGGTAGGGTGACAACAGGTGTCAGACATGGGATGATCTCAGCAGGCCTAAGGGTTGACAGGAAGGATTACCGCACAATGTTCTGAGTAGCGACCCCACAGGAACTTCAGCCTCAAAGAACTTGGAGTGGGAAAGGGTTTCAAAGCATTCCCATTCCCCAAGGTAGAACAGCAGGGGGCAGGGAGGAGGAGGAAAAAAGAAAGCTTATAGTGAGCCAAGGCAACTATCCAAAAAGAATCCAATTCCTTGAAGCTACCGTCACCCACAAAATGATATCCTGAGACAAGCGTTCAGCTGACATTTAGGGACATGCTGTGGGTGGAGAGACCCCCTCGGGTTACGCAGGAATTATAACAAATAACATTTACTGAGTGATCATTATGTACCAGATATGGTATAAGCCCCGCCCCCTCCGTTTTTGGACTTACTTCATTGGCTCTTCATAGGAACCTTTACCATATCGTACAGACACAGATGCACAGGCAAAGGAAAGTGAAGAAGGTCGTTCAAGTCGACACACCCATTAAGGAGAAGAGGTGGAATAAAGATTCCAGAAGCGCCCCCTCCACGCTCCAGCCTCCCTCACTGCTGAGGAAATCACAAAGCAGAAACACTCCATCCGGTCTTTGCTTCCCAAAGGAAACGCAACTTACACATACGATAAACAAACAAACAAACAAACAATTGAACATAATGCTTGAAATGATAGATGCCAAGTAAATTCTAAGAAATGCATAACTGGGGCTGGAGAGATGGCTTAGTGGTTTAGGCAGTTGCCTGTGAAGCCTAAGGACCTGGGTTGCATTGCCCAGCACCCACGTAAACCAGATGCACAAGGTGGCGCATGCATCTGGAGTTCATTTGCAGCAGCTATAGGCTCTGACACATCTATTCTCTCTCTCTCTGCCTCTCTCTCTCTCTCGCTCTCTCTCTCTCTGTGTCTCTGCAAATAAATAAGATGACCATTAAAGAAGCTGCCTGGACCCTTGGCAACCCAATAGCTGTCCATCAGGTTCGGGATCATGCAGGTTGGCTGGGTGCATCTGCTTAACCTCATCTCCTCAGTGTGCTTGCCTCCATCTTGACTTTTTGGGCATTCTTTCTATTCATTTATTTTATCTGTTTGTTTATTTTGTTTTTTGAGGTAGGGTATTGCCATAGACTTGGCTGAAGTGGAATTCACCATGCAGTCTCAGGGTGGCCTTGAACTCATGAAGATCTTCCTACCTCTGCCTCCCAAGTGCTGGGATTTCATTAAAAATGAAATATATAACTGCTGAGAGAGGTCCATCATACAACAATAAGGAGAAGCCATGAAGGTGACAAGTGGATTGTTGAGTTGGGCATGAACAAGCAAGGTTGCTTTAGTGTGGAGGGATTGAGCATGGATAGGTTTTAGCCTCAGGTGAGGCCAGGTTCAAATCCAAGGTCTACATTTTATCGTTCATATGCTCTTGGGTAAGTTATATTATTATTTTTCTTTTTAGTTTTATCTATTTATTTGAGAGAGAGAAAGAGAGAGAGAGAGAAGAATGAAGAGAGAGAGAGAGAGAGAGAGAGAGAGAGAGAGAGAGAGAGAAAGAGAGACACAGAGAGAGAATGGGCCATGCCAGGATCTCCAGCCACCACAAATGAATTCCAGATGCATGCACTGCTTTGTGCATCTTTCTTTACATGGGTACTGGGGAACAGAACTTGGATCCTTTGGCTTTGCTGGTAAGTTCCTTATCCACTAAGCCATTTATCCAGTCTTTCGGGAAGTTATTATGTCTTAGTTTCTTTATCTGTGAGTATTTAATGAAAACTTTCATTGTAGAGGAAGTGGCACAGAGAACATGAGTGCTGCTCTCACTGCTAGCCAGCGGAGATTCTCAATGGAGATGGAGGCAGACACTGAGGAGACTCAACACGAACGAATCCAAGCAGAAAATAAGATGCTGTTAGGCCAATACTAATGTCCGAGACCTCTCTCTCTCATGCCAGAAGTGGGGGGGGGGGGTAGAATGAACGTAAGAGCCACAGGGTAGGAAGGGGTACCTTGGGGCACCCTCCTTCAGATACATGCTGACAAATGAATTCCTGACTTCACAGTGGTGGCTGTTAGGCCCACGAGACCTGCTAAGGCCACCAACATTTTTACATAGAGGACTGAGGAGGACAAAAACAAAAACAAAAACAGAATGAGATATCAAAACTGAAACGTGAAGGGATGTTTGGAAAGTGGAGAGTGCTCAGTGGAATGGGAATGGGGAGGCAGACACCAGAAGGTACTAAGACTGGAATATGGGCAGGCGTGAGGGTGTACGTCTTTAATCCCAGCATTTGGGAGGCAGAGGTAAGAGGACTGCTGTGAGTTCGAGGCCACGCTGAAATGACATTGTGAATTCCAGGCCAGCATAGGTTAGAGTGAGACCCTACCTCAAAAATCAAAGGAAAGTAAGCCAGATACACAGGGTTGGAGCATGTATCTGGAGTTGGTTTGCAGTGGCTGGAGGCCCTGGTGCACCCATTCTCTCTCTTTCTCTTTCTCTGTCTGTCACTCTCAAATAAATAAATAAATAAAAATAAACAAAAATTTAAGAATAAAAAACAAAGAAAAAAAAGAAATTAAAGTTCTCAAAAAGAAGAATTCAGAAAAGAATAGTGAAACCTTAGCTTCCAAAGTATTGTTGGAGACTGAGCAAAAATAATTATATTGTGGGTGGTGCCTCTGTCCTAGTGCAAGAAAAGTGATCAGCATTTTTATCCATATTCATTTAGAGAATGGTGGACAGAAACATTCAGATGAGAACAGGGTGTGAAAATTCGGCCCTTGTAAATCCCAGAACCACCTACCCGTTCAGTTCAAGCTGACCCGACGGAAGAAGTGTCTGACACACATTTGGAAGTGAGAGAAAGACTCCCTGTGCTGGTCACAAGGAGCTGTAAAGAGTTGTCACATAGTCTTCTCTGGCCCAGAAGTATTACGCATTTGGTTCAAATCCATGAATATAAGAAAAAATAAATAAATAAATAAAAACTTAGAGCCCCCAGATACATGCAACCCGTTGTTTGTGGCAAGATGGACTGGCCTGAAGCTCTGCGTGTTTATGTGAGCAAAGATAACATTTCACATTTTAACAGAAAAGAAAAAAAAGGGGGCGGGGGATTCATTTATTAATCCAAAGTAATAAGTGGATGGTGGCAGGATTTATGCTGGCTGTTAGCATAAATGAGGCTGAATAACAAGGAGCCCCTAGGAAACCCACTGTGTGTGTGTGTGTGTGTGTGTGTGTGTGTGTGTGTGTGTGTGTGTGTGTGATGTGTGAGAGTGCAAGCACGCATATGCCCCAGGGTGGAAGTCAAAGAACCACTGTGAGATCATAGTCCTTGCCTTCCACCTCGTTTGAGGCAGGGAGTTCTCTCATTCTTCTTCTTGTTTGCTACGATCTCCACCAGTCGATCTGGCCCCTGAGCTTTCAGGGAAAATTCTCGCGTCTCTGCCTTCCATCTTGCCAACACTATGCTGGGATTCCAGAAGCCTGCCCTGGCTTCTGGCTTTTACCTGGATTGTGGGGATCCAGAATTGTATACTCAGGCTTGAATAGTGCTCACTTTATCCACTGCGCCATTTCCCAGCCCTGAACCATACTCTTAGGAGGGCAACTTTGGGGACAATCTTATTAGAGAAGAAGTTATTTGGAAATATGGTTGGTGAAAGGAGGGCTTTAAAAAATTTTTATTTTATTTGTATTTATTTGAGAGCAACAGACAGAGAGCAAGAAAGAGAGAGAGAGAATGGGTGCACCAGGGCCTCCAGCCCCTGCAAAATAACTCCAGATGCATGTGTCACCTTGTGCATCTGGCTTATGTGGGTCCTGGAGAATTGAGCCTTGAACTGGGGTCCTTAGGCTTAACTGCTAAGCCATCTCTCCAGCCCCTGAATGGAAGGCTTTTAAGAAAAGACAAATCTTGGGCTTGCAAGATGACACACTGGTTAAGTGTACTCCCTGTGCAAGCATGAGGGGCTGACTGACTGCTTAAATTCAATCCCCTGGACCCACATAAATAGCTGGACGTGGCCATGCATGCCTGCAACTCCAGCCCCAGGGGGGGGATAAAAATTGGTGGAGGAACAATGAAGTGAAATACCTGTGTTACACACACACACACGCACACGGACGCACACAAATACAAGTGGCAATTTTGTTAATTTTCTTGGACAAATGAAGAAAAATATAAGATCTTGCAGCTGGAGAGATGGCTTTGTGGTTAGGGCATTTGCCTACAAATCCAAAGGACCCAGGTTCGATTCCCCAGTACCCATGTAAGCCAGATGCACAAGGTGGCACATGTGTCTGGAGTTCATTTGCAGTGGCAGGAGGAACTGGTGTACCCATTCTCTCTCTCTCTCTCTCTGTCTCTTCTCTCTCTCTCTCTCCCTCTTCCCCCATCTCAAATAAATAAATATAATAAAAATAAGGCTTTGTATATAAATATAAATACATGTATCAATGTAGCTGAATTAAACAACCATATCCCTTCCATACACACCAATTCTCTCTCTCTCTTTCTCTCTCTCTCTCTCTCTCTCTTGCTTTTCTTTCCTCTGTTAACTCTCATAAATCCTTCAAACTCCAGCTTCAACCACCCTTCCTCAGGAAGGCCAATTCCTAACAGTTTGAATGTTGTTTCCTTGTAAATTGAGCCCTACGTGCCTCCTTACGCAACCTCTGGACACATTTCTGGAGGAAAGAAGGGGCAGAGAGAGGAAGGGAGGAGTGAAGGAAGGAAGTGGAAAAGACAGGGAGGAAGAAAGAATTTCATTACTGTTTCTCTGCCCCACTTTGTTTTAAATTCGACTTTGTCAAGAAGGGTGTTTGGTTTTGTGTCCTGTTTGACCCTCAGTGTCCCCAAATAAATGGAGAATGTGTGCCCATGGGACGTGGTAAGGTGGTAAGAGGCGGAGGGAACTGCAGCATGTAAGGCTGTGCCAGGTCAACATATCTATTTACCAATTTCTCTACACCATGTACTCTGTTCATTTTGTACTTCTCCTTTTCCGGCTGAATGGAGTTTTTTTTTTTTTCCATTTTTTTCCCTAAAATCTTATATTAAAAAGATACCAGTTGTTGGGCTGGAGAGATGGCTTAGGGGTTAAAGGTGCCTGCCCCCTAAGTCTAAGAACCCGGTTCCAATCTCCAGGTCCCACGTTTAGCCAGATGCAAAGTGATGCAAGGGCACAATGCTGCACATGACCACAAGGGGGCGCATGCATCTGGATTTCGTTCTCAGCAGCTGAGAGGCTGCTGGCGCACCCATCTCTGTCTCCCTCTCTCTCTGTCTCTCTCTGTGTCTCTCTTCAAAAAAAGAAAAAAAATCACTTGTAAGGATACTTTGTCAGAGCCCAAGACAAAGTGAATGTGTACCCCATGCCCTATAATTTTTACATTACATGTTTTTTTAATATTCTCTCTCAGCCTAAAAAAATATTAAATATAAATTAGAGACATATTATCCATTTTATAAAAGGTCTTAACCTGATTTTCCTTAGGACATTATTTGAAATTATGGCTCCTTACTCTCCATCAAAGGAAAAATACGATACCTTTTTTTTTTTCCAGCATGATTTTTAACAAGCTAGCCACCTTGAAAAGAGTTATTTTAATATCTAAAATCAAATCTCTGCTTTCCTTTGTGATTACAAGGACCCTTGACAAATCAAAATATGGTCGATCCATTTGCTAAAGGTAGGCATTACCAGTCAGTTACTTCTTTCATTGAGCCTCCAACCAAAGATAATCAACCCATAGTCCCTTGTCATCCTTCTAAAGACCACTGATATTTACATGTAAAAGAAACAGGCTACTCAGTTTTCTTCTTTGGATATTATTGTCACATGAGGAGTATTCTGAGTAGAAAAGAAGGTGAAGACAATCAGAAAACTTAACTTACATATAAGAAGACATCTCCAAGAATTTCCAGATCCAGGACCCAAATTATTGTGAAAAAAATGGAAAGTTGACCATAACAATATTAATGTGCAGAAAAAATCTGGGAATGAAATTCATTCATACCTTATAAGAGCTTGCATAGCAAAAATAATTTTTGAGGAAGATATTAATAGTGGATGATATATGTAAATATATAAGAAATGTGTGTGAGTGTGTGTGCTTTAATTTCTAGGAGAGAAAGAATGAGAGAGAGAGAGAGAGAGAGAGAGAGTGTATGGGTGAGCCAGGGTCTCCTGCCCCTGCAAATGAATTTCAGATGCACGTGTCACTTTGTGCATCTGGCTTTACGTGGGTGCTGGGGAACTGAACCCAGGCATTTAGGCTTTGGAAGCAAGTGCCTTTCACTGCTGAGCCATCTTTCCGCCCCAATACTGTACCAAGCCTTGAAGGAAAATTGAACTTTTATGTACGTATTTCAACCTCGGCCAGGATACATAGGACAACTCCGTGGGAACTGAGTAATTGTGTAAGGAGCTTGTGAACAGTGTTTATGAGGAAAGCTTGGTTTCTTAAATGCAGAGAGGGGAGGCTGTTGAAAGCAAAGGGCAGAGCTAGAATGTTCCACATAGAAATTGATTAGAGACAATGACGTGCATGCATGCTTATCCATCATCTGTGCATCCATCCATCCATCTCTGTACACATATGGCTGCATGGATAAATAGTGCAGATATGTACATATACTGCGGAGTAGCACACAGCCATATACTGCCTTGTTAAGTCACTGAGAGGCCTAGAATGCATGGATAAATAGTGCAGATATGTACATATACTGCCTTGTTAAGTCGCTGAGAGGCCTAGAATGAATGGCTAAATAGTATATGTTCACACGACCATATACTGCCTTGTTAAGTCGCTGAGAGGCCTAGAATGAATGGCTAAATAGTGCAGATATGTACATATACTGCGGAGTAGCACATGGCCATATACTGCCTTGCTAAGTCGCTGAGAGGCCTAGAATGCATGGCACAGTGAGAGCAATGAGCAAGCCAATTCCTCAAAGCATGGCTTTTTACATGATTCTACCACGAACGTGAAACGGGGTGTTAGGGTTTCAGGAATACAGTCCTTGACCCCCAAGAACTGGTTCATGTGTGTTCTAACCAAAGAATTGGATAAAATAAGACCGAGAAGGATAATTATTAAATTAGCATATTTATTGAGAGAAGTCCAGAACCAAGGGAAGGAAAATGAATACAGCCCATGTGGTCTTATAGCCCATGTGGTGGGTCTGCAAGAAACATAAAAAGAGTTAGTGAGGAAAGAAAAGAAAGTACAAAGGGCTCCTGCCATGTGGAGGGCAGGAGTGGGTAAAGAGCCCATGTGGGAAGCAGGGGTCAGGGGGTTCTTCGCTTATGTCAGACCTGGGCTGAGACAAGGGGGAGACTCACCAGAACTGGAGCTTCATGAGTGATGAACAGACCAAGAGAGACCTCCCCTGATAAACGTATTTATAGCTCTGTGGTGGTGGGCCCAACCTTCCAGCTCAGGTGTGTCAGAGGGACAGCCGATTGGTTTGGGCTAGGGGCTGTCTCAGGAAGAGGGTACCCATCATGACCATGACACCAGGTTCTAGGAGCTGAACTTGACCAACCCCACAACGTGAGGATTCAGTCCAGGAAAGGCCAGGTTGTTTGTGGAAAAACAGACTAGATGAAGAGATCAGAGTCAGTCCACACTTTGATCTCTCGCAAAGTGGAGGCTGTAAGGATACTTTCCGGGGCCCAGTCACCCTAACTGCCTAACAAAGCTACCTTAGTCCCTCTCTAAAGGAACCAGAGTTTGTTAGAGATGTACTCGAACCTAGGACGGGGAAGGAAGTATATTTCTGATGAGCTTCAAGTAACTCACGGTGCCAGACAGCAAGAGAAGTAGAAGATAGCATGCAACATACAACATGCAACATACAACATCAGCAGCAGACCCCCAAACGAACATGTGTCTATAGCATACAATGAACAACAGAAAGAACGCCCAAGCTCCTCAGTTTTCTGTTCTTGGGAAACATGTCTTAGAACATCAACGTAGAGAAAGAAATTATTTATTTTAGCTCATGAGTTCCGAAGTCTCAGTCCATCATAGTGAGAGCAGTTCACTTACTGGCAGCCAGAAATCAAGTGAGAGAATGCTTGAGTTAACTGGCTTTGTTTGTTTGCTTGCTTCTTTGTTTGAGGAAGGTTCCCACTCTCTCCCAGGCGGACCTGGAATTCCTATGTAGTCTCAGACTGGCCTAGATCTCACGCCAATTCCCCTCCCTCTTGCTCCCAAGTGATGGGATTAAATGTGTGCAGCACCATGCGGGGCTGGCTTTTCAGATTTTTCCTCTTTTATTCCACAGGGGGCCCAGCCTATGGGGCAGTGCTATCCACATTCAGGATGGGTCTTCCCTTTCAGCGATACTTCCTTGGAAACTCTCTCACAGATATCCCCACACGTTGCCTCACTAATTTTCCTGGCACTTCTCAACCAATCAAGTTCACAATCAACGCTAACCAACACAAGCCGGGCGTGGTGGTGCATGCCTTTAATCCCAGCACTCGGGAGGCAGAGGCAGGAGACTGAGCTAGAGCGAGACCCTACCTCGAAAATAAATAGAAATTAAACAAAAAACAACAAAAAAGATTAACCAACACAGTTGAATGACACAATCAGTAATTATTGGATTATATCCTAAAGTTGAAAAATAAATACCTATGAGTCCCTACCAGTAACAAGAGTGATAGCTACATCATTAGATAAGCTTAATTTAATTAAATAGGACAATATTATATTGAGAATTTCAACTACTTCTTGTAGAAATTTTGCTTTCCAGGAGGTGGGGTGTAACTCTTATTTTTATCTATGGTCTCTTTTGAGGGACTCCATACAGAAAAACAAATATGAAAATGAGGGAAAGAATAAGTGTGTACCAAATAAATAAATAAAAAATAAACCAAAAAAAAAAGGCTAACTTTTCTGTCACTCTCAAATAAATAAATAAATAATAAATCAACAAAAAAAAAAAGAAAAAAGAAAAAAGAACAAGTGTGTGTTAGAAGAACTTGAGCTACACTACCTCAATCTCAGATTGGCATCTTTAGCAACAGGTCATAGGAATAGAGTGATAGTAAATATAAAGTCCTGTTGTAATCATCAGAAAGACTCTACTTGAGGGGAATTGTGCAAGATACCGGACCAGGACGTCTACAAACTAACTTTCAGTGTCTTCTGAAGCAAAGAAAAAATCAAGAAATTGCTAAAGTGAAAAGGATTTTAAAAGATATATATATATATATATATATATATATATATATATATATATATATATATATATATGTCAAATACTGAATTGAGATATCTTTTATGAGACCCTGGCTGGACACATGGATAATCATGGGTTTGATGATAATAAAAGTATTATTATCACTGCACTAATTATATGAGAAGTATACTTATACAAGGTGTGAATAAGTATAGAAAATAGTTTGAGCTTAGTGGTACACACTGTTAATCCCAGCACTCAGGAGGCAGAGACAGGAGGATTCATGTGAGTTCTAGGCCAGTCTGGGAATACAGAGTGAGTTCCAGGTCAGCCAGGATTGACACCCTGTCTCAGAAAAACAAACAAACAAACAAACAAACAAAAAACAAAACAGAAAAAAAGAGTAGAAAATGGCAAGGGGTATATGGAAACTCTATAGTAACTTCACATATCTTTTGTAAATCAAAAAGAAGTTTTTAAATAAAAATCTTATTTTCAAATAGACTTGAATATGTAAAAAAGTAATTTGAACTGGCACTATTCAATGATTAAATAGCAAAATCCAATCATACTGATACGTGCCAAGGTTGAAAACAACAATATATGCTGTTCTTCATATTTTAATGTGTCTGCCCACTTGCTTTCTCTTCACTTCTGTAGAAAATAGTAGGTCATGTTAAAATAATCAATTAAAATCTTACTGGAATATTGTGGGGATTGCTAAGCATGGATGATTGACTTAAGGAAAGCTTCAAAAGAGGCAGGAGGCCCACTTCACATCACATATAATCTCCATGTGAATCTGAATTTTTGTGTGTGTGTTTGTTTATTTGTTTGTTTCAAGAATACAAAGAAGGGCTGGAGAGATGCCTTAGCGGTTAAGGCACTTGCCTGCAAAGCCTAGGGACTCGTGTTCAACTCTCCAGGTCCCACATAAGCCAGACTCACAACGTGATGCAAGCATGCAAGGTCACACATGCTCACAAGATGACTCACGCATCTGGAATTTGATTATAGTGTCTGGAAGGCCCTAGTGCACCAATTCTCTCTCTCTCTCTAATAATAACATTATTGATTAATTAATTAAAGGAAAAGAAGTAAGCAAAACTTAGTTTTCAAAGACAGTAAATATAAGAGGGCCAGCCGGGCATGGTGGCTCATGCCTTTAATCCCAGCCCTGGGGAGGCAGAGGTAGGATCACAGTGAGTTCTAGGCCACCCTGAAACTACCTAGTGAATTCTATGTCAGCTTGGGCTAGAGTGAAAGCCCTACCTCGAAAAACCAAAAAAACAAACAAACATAAAAATAAAAAGGATAAGAGGGCAAACTAATGAAAAAGTTTTAAACCACCCCAAACAGAAGAGACACATATTGGCCAATTGTCACAACACCACATGTTCATGATTTCTAATTCTTGCAAGCAGTGTGCGTTTGTGCATCACTACTGTGACACGGGAAGGCAGGCAGGACATACCACCAAGAAATGCTTAACATGACCATTAGAACACCAAGACCACTTGAAGGCTCGCTCATGCTGATTTCAGAAATCTCCACTACTTACATGGCTGAGCGCTGGCCACACAGAACGTGCCTCTTCCAAGAACCAGTCTCACAAACTCTCCATAGCTCACTTTAACATTCACCTCTTTAAAAAAATTGGTTTTCTATACGAACAACATATAATTTTATTTCCTCCCTTGCCACTCTCCTCTATGACCTATTTGGGTTTCTCTGCGAGTAAGAAGTGGGTTCGGTGCTCCACGGAAGAGGTGAAGGACACAAAGTCAAGTGCACTCATGGCCTTTTGATTTGGGGTCATTTGGGGTCTATGGATGCTGCCCGAGATTTTATACGAGATCTTCAAAATAGATCTCATATTTTACCTTCAAAACCAAATGACAGTTACAAAGCTGACATTCTCTGTGGTTATTGTGAATGAGGTTAACAGCCTTTTATTTGTGAAAATCACACTTTGCTTCTTGGAGGCTTTGAGTACTCAGCTATCACAGCCCTCCTGTGAAGGCACAACCAGGGGTCCCTCATAATGGCGTGGCTCTTAACTTTCTCTTAGTCTAAGAATATAACATGAAACAACACCCTGAATAAGTATATGCTCTTTATTTATTTTTATTTTTTTATTTTTGCAAGGCAAGAGAAAGAGAGACCTGTGCCAGCATGTCTAGCCACTGCAAATGAATTCCAGGTGCATGCACCATTTTGTGAGTCTGGCTTTACGTGGGTATTTGGGAATTAAACCTGGGTTGTTAGACTTTGCAGGCAAGTGCCTTAAGTGGTGAGCCATCTCTCCAGCCATATATATATATATACACATATTCTTTACTTGTTGTACTTATACAGATGTAAAAATAAGATTAGACATAATGACAGAAATGGAGAATTTTTTAATTTTTGCATATAATTTCATGAGAAATATTACTGCTAGCATCATAAAAAAGGATATCATGCAAAATAAACTAATTAATAATTCAAAACACTAAACTTGAAGTGCAAAATAATCTATTTCTTTACTCTTTATGGAAATAATGTAATCTAAAATAAAATTCACTGTAAGTGATATGAGTACTTCCCGTACAAAATGACTTAATGTGGATGAGGGATTTCCTTGAAATGCTGTTAAAGTCCTGTATTGATCCATCTATTTCAGCTCTGTCAATTCTCCTGACAAAGATGCATTTTAGTCATTAATGCTTTCATAAATATACAATGTTGACAATGTGTAAAATGACTTACAAATCTGCAATAAAAAAAAATGAAGTAGTAAAAGTGAGACAAGGGGCTGGAGAAATTTCTCAGTAGTTAAAGGAACTTACTTACAAGGCCTGATGGCCTGGGTTTGATTCCCAGGCACCCACATAAAGTCGGATGCACCGAGTGGTGTGCATCTGGAGTTCCATTACAGTGACAAGCGGCTCTAGTGCCCCTCTCCCTTCCTCCCCCTCCCTCCCTCCCTCCCTCCCTCCCTCCCTTCCTTCCCTCCCTCCCTCCCTCCTTTCTTCCTTCCTTCATTTCTCTCTCTCTCTCTCTTCTTCTCTCATCTTCCCTTCTCTGCTCACAAATCAATAATAAAAATTTTAAACAGTAATACAAATTTCTCTTTGAACTAACTGAGTGACACAGTATGAATAAAAATAATCTTGGGAAGTTTACCTGCCATTATGTGGATTAAACAATGCAATTAGCAGCTGATGAATTTGAAGATCAGAAACGGGAGAAGAAGAAAAATATATTAATCAAATAGTCAGGCTAGCAAAATAATAAATTAGTCAAGATTTTGAATAAACTACTAGCAAAGGAAAAAGAATCACACTAAAGTATCCAATTTTTAGCTCCTCATGATATAAATGGTGCTATTTGTTTTATAAACCAATTTGTGCATTGTTTTGGAAGGAAATAAGAATTTACCTCTTCTCTTGCTATGAACCGTAACATATGAAAGAAGAGTTCGCCCTTCTGAAATAAATTCTTTGCACTTATGGACATAAAGGTTCCTAAAGACGTCATTGTGTTGATGTAATGCACATTTTGCAAATGACACCAGGGACCTCAGATTAAGAACAAGATGCAAAGTTAATGTCGTCTTTGCTTCCGGAATATGTTACTCAGCAATTTTAGAGCACTTCACAGTGATGAACTGGCATAAAGAATCAAGTACTGAAAAGCCATTTTCTTGGGAATGAAGCTTTTTTTTAAAAAAAAAATTTGTTTAGAAGCCAAAGATACAAAAGGAGTGGTAAAAGCATTAAAAGCATATGGAATGCGGGTTACTCAAAGGAGACACTCATAATGAGACTGAATAAATGTGGGCTCTAGGGAGAGATGCAGGGTAAGTAGCCAGCATCCCCAGACTTCTTTGGATGTGTCATTGTTTTCAAAGTGGTGGGCTTTTTATGAGTTAAATGTGTTTGATGCAGATTCATCAACCAACTAACTCAGATCCAAGTCGAATATGTAACTATGCTGGTATTGGCGCAAATTCTTTGTGTCAGTATGAAACCAGTTCACCTATCTTGGGAAAAGAGAGAGAGAGAGAGAGAAATGGAAAGTGCAATCGATCATTTATATCACACATTTCGAAGCTGCGTCCTTTATGGCTTCATGCCCTTCCTTTCATCCTGGGGATACACCCTTCCTGAATCTTGTGGAGTTTATGGATAGGCTTGGACTTCGTGATCTGTTTAACTCAGAAAAACTGGAGGGCTCTATAGCCCCCCCACCCCTGGGGATCTTGAACTTCCCAGTCTTATGACAAGTAGAAGTCCTGAAATCCAGCTACTGATTTTGGATAGTTTCTTCTGGTTGTTGATCGAATCTTTATAATTACAAAGGAAAACACCATTCTTCACGGACAAAATGCGCTCCTGCTCTATAATGTCATCAACATCAAAAACATCACTTAGGACTGGAGAGATGGCTTGGTGGTTAAGGCGTCTGCCTGCAAATCCAAAGGATCCTGGTTCAATTCTCCAGGACCCACGTAATCCAGATGCACATGGGAATGGATGCATCTGGAGCTCGTTTGCAGTGGCTGGAGGCTCTGGTGCAGCCATTCTCTCTCTCTCTCTCTCACTCTCTCTCTTTGCCTTTCTCTCAAATAAATAAATAAATAAATAAATAAATAAATAAATAATATTTTTTTAAAACGTCACTTAGTATAAGCCCTACTAAAGTGTAAAATCAGGCATCTATGCGTTAGGTATTTTTTTTTTTTTCCTGTTGATGAAGAAGGATCTCTTTGTGAAGTAAGAAGACCGTTCTCAGCCTGCCATGAGTATCTCCCCTCTTCACTGGCCTCTCTTCAAACCTCTCCTCTCCATCTTCAGCTTTCTAGGGACTGTACTTCAAATCATCTCTCTGTTATGCAGAGTAGCTTTTACTCTCACTGCAATTAACCCTATTGAAAAATTTTCAATGGACTCAGTATCTCAAGGGTGTCTTTCCAAGTATGCCTCCCAGCAAAGGTCCTCCCTATCCATCAAAGAATATTCTAGAGCCAGGGCTGGAGGGATGGCTTAGTGGTTATATGGCACCTGCCTCCTAAACCTAAGAACGCTGGTTCCAATCTCCAGTGGTTCCAATCTCCAGGTCCCACGTTCAGCCAGATGCAGTGACGCAAGGGCGCAATGCCACACTTGACCACAAGGGGGCAAACATAGCTGGATTTTGTTCACAGCAGCTGAGAGACTGCTGGCATGCCCATCTCTATCTGTCTCCCTCTCCCTCTCTCTCTGTCTGTCTGTCTCTCTCTAAAAATAAATAAATAAATAAATAAATAATTAATTAATTAAAAAAAGAATATTCTAGAGCCATTCATAACAATATAACTTTTCACTTCATTGTATAGAAATGGAATACTTATTTCACTGTCATGTTCCCTCATCTCTCTTCCGCTAAGCTTTGTATATCTGTCTTTCTCTGTGATGTGGGATAAGCCAGGGTTTAAACCAACAAGTTACTGAATGATCTCACCAAGGGAGTCCTTACAACAAATGGAGGTGGTGAGTTCCATTGTATTTTTCTGTTGTGAATGAGGGCAGAGAGGCCCATGGAGTCATAAACTCAGCCTGTCATAAGAGCTGAAATGGAATTTTGTGCCCCACATTCTAAACTGTTCTCTTTCCTTTACCATTGGCTAACAAGATGGGCATCTAATCTCTTAACTGTTTTATTAAAATCCTTCCAGATTCAACATAAAGTCATACAAGCGTTCCTAATACAGGATACAATTGTTCCAGCTAATAATACTTTCTCTAACTTTCATCATCTCTAAAACATTGAGAACCATCACTCTACAACTTGAAAATAATGCAATTCAATGAAATTTCGTGGATTTACTCTGGTTACATAATTCGTAACTTTAGAAAATAGTTATTAACACCCCTGTAAAAAAGAGTAAGTATATTCTAATATGCAAGGTGAATTAAAATTTTCAAGTGTCATCTAAGCTGGTAGACATATTTAATATTTAAAGAAACCATGAATATATGGCACATTTTACTTATTTTAAAGTCTTACCTGAGAAATTATTTTTTTCTGTGAATCTCAACATCAAATGAATACTTTTCTTGAGATAACATTGAATGCTTTTTTTGGGGGGGTGGGAATCAGTAAATGCCAAGCAATGGCAACATAAGAAATTAAAGAAAAATACATGTGTTAAAAGACCAAGTACTTCAGAATCAAAATAATCTAGCAGATCCCATTGCCTGAATTTTAAATGTGATGTCTCATTTAATATTAACAGCAATATAATGATGTAGAGTTTTATATCATATTTTTAGGTGAATAAAAAGAGATGAAAGGAAATTATAAAGTTGCAAAGGTCATAGAATTCATAAGTGGAAGAAAAAGGACATTGGGCTGGAGAGATGGTTCAGTGGTTAAGGCGCTTGCCGGCAAAGCCTAAAGATCCAGGTTAGATTACTCAGTTACCCATGTAAAGGCAGATGCACAAAGTGGCACAGGCAGTTAGAGTTTGTTTGCTGAGGCTAGAAGTCCTAGATCGCCCATGTTCCCATATCCCCATATTCATTCTCTCTCTCTCTCTCTCTCTCTCTCTCTCTCTCTCTCTCTCTCTCTCCTCCAAAATAAGTAAATAAATAAATAAGCATTTAAAAAAAAAAAGACAAAGAAAAAGGACAGCATCCCCATTGTACCCATCCACCACCAGTGTGTCACTGGAAATACACGAGACCTAAGTGTTTCATTTACCACTGGTAAACGTGTCATTTAGAAAACCTCACCAAGAGAGCAGATTATCAAGCACTGAATTGTGCAGACATATCGCGGCACTGTGAATTCAGAGACATGAGCTATCTGAGGTCACAAAGACCAGATTACAGAAGGTCCTGGGGAATTATGGTGACTGTCCTGCAGCTGTGCCCATACCCCCCCCCCTTCAGCCATCACATCTCTGCAGTGTCCTAGGGGAAGTACATGCAATAAAAACTCTAAGGTTTTGCCTGCATAGAAATCACACTGACAGTGCCAGGAATGAATGAGCACAGGTGAGACAACTCTAAAACAGGTTCTTTATCCACGTGTTGTTCTTTCAACACTGAGTCTGCCTGACTGTCTCAGATCTCAGACCACCCTACAGACGCCCCTCGCTGCCTCATTAGGGTTCTCTGCAGACACCTCCCAAATCAAGCATTCCTATTCCCATTCAAATCCTTCTTTCCTGGTCTGCATCTGAAGCGGATGACACTGACCCACAATCTCTCTAAAAAACAACAAACCAAGGCAGAAGCACCTCACACCAGCAGACAGGTAACTAGTACCACGATCCCCATTCTGAAGATGAGGCACCATAGCGGCTAAATAATATGCTGAGAGTTGAAGCATGCAATGCGAATCCAGGGCCAGTACTCATAATTGAAGTGCAGAGTGCTTTATGTAAAAAATATTTTTTTAAAAAAATTTATTTATTTATTTATTTGACAGAGAGAGGTGGAGAGAAAGAGAAAGAGGCAGATAGAGAGAATGGGTGCCCCACAACCCCCCAGCCACAGCAAACAGACTACAGGTGCATGTGCCTCTTTGTGCATCTGGCTTACTGGTGTACTGGGGAATTGAACCTGGGTCCTTAGACTTTGCAAGCAACCCCGTGAACCACTAAGCCATCTCTCCAGCCCCAGACTGTCTTTTTATAAAAAATATTTTTATTTTTGTTTATTTATGTAAGAGAGAGAGAGAGAGAGAGAGATACAGACATAGGCAGAGAGAGAGAGAATGGGTGCACCAGGGCCTCCAGCCACTGCAAACAAATTTCATGTGCCCCCTCATGCATCTGGCTTACGTGGGTCCTGAGGAGTTGAACTTGGGTCCTCTGGCTTCGCAGGCAAGTGCCTTAACCACTAAGCCATCTCTCTAGCCCCAGACTGTCTTTTTTTATACCTGAAGACATATTGCTATAGAAACACAAGCTATGCTGTAGGAAGTCCATGGAGTTCTAGAGGAATGAAAGGAAGACAAGTCTACTTAGAACTCAGGACAGGGAAAAGGAGGCAGGAGCTGACTGAGGGGCCATGGGAAAAGATCACAATGAAGGAGTATATTTTCATTCAAGGACTGCTGGGCAATAGGGGAGTGTTTTTGGTGAAGTTCATCCCCTAGAACTTGGCTAGCTCCTAACAATAGGCCAATCAGCTGTCTCCTTGGCTCACCTGAGCTAGGAGGTAGGGCCCACCGCCATAAGGCTGTAAATACATTTATGGGGAGAGGGTAAGCTCTCTGGGCTGTCTGACCACTCGTGAACCTTCATCTCCTGGTGAGATTCTCCTTGTCTCAGCCCAACAGGACCGAGCCAAGAGGAGAAGCCCCTCGCCTGCTCCCTATTTCCTACCTGGTTCTTAAGCCCCTCCTTGCACATGGCTGGAGCTCTTTGTACTTTCTTTTCTGTCCTCTCTATGCCTTTTTTTTTCCCAGGCTCCGCACGTGAGTCCTCTCAGGCCACATGGGTGCATTCACTCTCCTTTCCTTGGTCCTCAATAAACATAACAATTTAATAATGGCCCTTCTCAGTTTGCCCAATGCTTTGGTTAAATGCGAACATGAACCCAGGGTTTGGGGTTCACGGACTTTCCTGAACCCATAACACCCTCTTTCAGATTGAACGAAGCTTTTATTGATGTAATAACATGTTCAACCTGATAGCACTAAACGCTGATGAAGACGTGGAGGGACAGCAGCTCCCGTTACTGCCGGGGACAATGAAGAGTGGGATGGCTGATTTGGAAGGCAGTTTGCTGATTTCTTATACAACAAAGTGCACTCTTCCCATATGACTCAGCCATCGCACTGCTTGGAATTCCTCCAAAGAACTGAAAATGTGTGTCTTCACAAAAACCTGTGCATAGATATTTACAGCAGCTTTAACTGACACTTGCTGAAACTGGGAAGCAACCGAGTAAGTGCAGAGATAAATAAGCCCTGGTACATCCCAGCTATGAAATATTACTAAGTGTTAGAAATGTTCTATGAAGCCACAGAGGGATAGAGAAGAAACTTAAATACACATTACTAAGCAAAAAGGAGCCAGCATGACAATTTTACATACTGTACCATTCCATCTATATGGCATTGTGGAAAAGAAATATAAGACCGGGCTGGAGAGATGGCTTAGCGGTTAAGCCTAAGAATGCTGGCTCCAATCTCCAGTGGTTCCAATCTCCAGGTCCCACGTTTAGCCAGATGCAAAGTGATGCAAGGGCACAATGCCGCACTTGCCCACAAGGGGTGCACACATCTGGATTTCGTCTGCAGCAGCTGACAGGCTTCTGGCGTGCCCATCTCTGTCTTCCTCTCTGTCTCTCTCTCTCAAAAAAATAAAATAAAATAAAATATATATATGACCTAAAACTGTGAAATACTAGAGGAAAATGTAGGGAGGACACTCTGAGATATAGACATAGGAAAACACTTTCTGAATATGATTCCAGTTGCCTAGGGAATGAGAAAAACACTCAACCAATGGAATCTCATGAGGCTAAAATTCTGTTGTACAGCTAAGCAAACCACCTACTGAGTCAGAAGACAAGAACCTACAGAATGGCAGATAGTCTGAGCCAGTTACACATCTAATAGTGGACTGACATCCAGAATATACAAAGAACTCAAAAAAAAAAAAAAAAAGAAAGAAAGAAAGAAAGAAAGAAAAAAAAAAAAAAAAAAAGAAAAAGCTAAGCAAGAAGAAACCAATCACCCCAGTCAAAAATGGCAGAGAATTGCACAGAGAGTTTTCAAAGGAAGAAACCCAAATTGCCAATAAGCATCTAAAAACAATCTTCAACATCTTTAGCCATCAGAGAAATGCTATTATTAAAATGACTCTGAGATACCATTTTATTCCAGTCAGAATGGTGATAATTGAAAAAATTCAAATGGCTACAAAGGCTGGCAAAGGTATGGGGAAAAAAGAAGCCCATATTCACCGTTGGTGAGAATGCAAACTGGAATAGCCACTATGGATATCATATGGAGGTTTCTAAAAAACCTAAAAATGGGGGCTGGAGAGCTGGCTTAGTGGTTAAGGCGTTTGCCAGAAAAGCCAAAGGATCCTGGTTTGATTCTCCAGGATCCATGTAAGCCAGATGCACAAGGGGGCACATGCATCTGGAGTTCATTTGTAGTGGCTGGAGGCCCTGGCACGCCCATTCTCTCTCTAGCTATCTTCCTCTTTCTGTCTCTGTCTGTCACTCTCAAATAAATAAATAAAAAATAAACAAAACAATAATACGCACCCAACATGGCTCAGGGAATTTTGTGGAAGAGGGTGCAGAAAGAGGCACTGCCTCTCCCCAATAACTGACTGCTGCTCCCACAATGCATAACCCAAAATCCCAACGGGGATAATCTGTGATTCCAATGAGGAGGGCCCTTCAGAAAAGGAGCAGGGATGAGGGAAAGAATGCTACCAACATGTAATGTTTCCATACTAAGTATGTCCATAAGGAATAAAAATTAAAAAAAAAAAAAACACTACCAAAGAAAATTTGATTAAGTACTATAGAAATCTACTTCTTCAGTAGTTAAAAGATATGGCTTTCTTTTTTTTTAAAAAAAATATTTATTTACAGAGCTTAGGGTGAGGCTGGTTACTCCAGGGCCTCCTGCCACTGCATATGAACTTCAGACTAATGGCACATTGTGAGTCTGCCTTTACATATGTACTGGAGAATCAAACCATCAGACTTTGCAAGAAAGTGCTTTCAGTCTAGGAGCCATCTCTCCAGCCCAGAGATATAACTTTCTTAAACACAGACAGAGAGAGAGAGAGACTGGCTGGAGAGACTGCTCAGTGGTTAAGACACTAGCTTGCAAAGCCATAGGACCCAGGTTCAACTCCCCAGGACCCCACAAAGGCCAGGTGGCACATGCATCTGGAGTTCATTTGCAGTGGCTGGAGGCCCCGGGACACCCATTCTTCCCTCTCCCACTTTCTCTCTCAAATAAATAAAAATAATAAGAGTGAGAGAGAGAGAAAGTTTGGATGGAAGTACCAAGCAGGAAAGGGGAAAGCTTTCTTCTAAAGCCATAGGTTGTTGCAAGTTAATTCCATTGTTGAAGATGGGCCATACTCCCCTCACAATGAGTTATTCGTCAGGGAAGCGCACGAAGCCACCAAAGCAATGCAGGCCTTTGTCAACGCATTTGGTTACTCAGCAAAACTAGAAGATGAGAGCCTATTGCTGAAGACGCCATCGGCTAAGGTCACAGGACTTTGAGACATCAATCTGGAAAGGAGACGGAAGTTGTCTCCTTGCCTGCTCGCTGTCACAGTGTTGGAAATTGGGAGATGGGCAGCTCAGGAATAAAAAACAACCAGTGGCTTCTGCAAGCAACAGACTCAACCAGCCAGACAAGAAATACCCATGAGCATAATAATGGGACATAAATTTTGGGGGCAATCAACTGCTTTGGGCAAGAAAGCACTTTTTACCACAGATCCAGCCTCCCAGTGCAATCAGACACTCTCGGATGGAATAAGAGGCCCACTCAGTGGAAAGAATCCCTACCTGGTGCTGAGAACCAAGTCAGAGGCCTATGGGTTGGAAGGTCATAGCCCCTAGAGACAAGCTGCCACTGCTCTTGGCTAAATGGAGGTATCACACTCATTAAAAAGCCTTCTAAAGCTGGGCGTGGTGGCGCACACCTTTGATCCAAGCACTCGGGAGGCAGAGGTAGGAGGATTGCCATGAGTTCGAGGCCACCCTGAGACTACAGAGTGAATTCCAGGTCAGCTTGGACCAGAGTGAGACCCTACCTTGAAAAAAAAAAAAAAAAAAAAAAAAAAAAAACCCTTCTAAGGGGCTGGAGAGATGGCTTTGCAGTTAATATGCTTACCTGCAAAGCCAAAGGACCCAGGGTGAATTCCCCAGTATCCACATAAAGCCAGATGCACAAGGTGGCATATGCATCTGGAGTTCATTTGCAGTGGCTAGAGGACTTAGCATGCTCATTCTCTCTCTGTCTCTTAAATGAATTAATAAATAAAAATAAAACAAAATAAAAGCTTTCTTGGGGGAGGCAGGAGAGATGGCTTAGTGGTTAAGTGCTTGCCTGTGAAGCCTAAGGACTCAGGTTCGAGGCTCCATTCCCCAGTAGTCATGTAAGCCAGATGAACAAGGTGGCACATGCATCTGCAGTTCGTTTGCAATGGCTGGAGGCCTTGGTGCACCCATTCTCTCTCTCTCTCTCTGCCTCTTTCTCTATCTGTCTGTAGCTCTCAAATAAATAAATAAAAATAAACAAAAACTTGCTGGGCGTGGTGGCACACACCTTTAATTCTAGCACTCGGGAGGCAGAGGTAGGAGGATCACTGTGAGTTCAAGGCCACCCTGAGACTACATATTGAATTCCAGGTAGGCCTGGACTAGACTGAAACCTTACCCGAAAAACCAAAATAAAGAAAGAAAAAAAGAAAGAAAGAAAAAAAAAAAAAAAAACCTCATAGGCAGGAGTGGTGTCACACACCTTTAATCCCAGCACTCAGGAGACAGAAGTAGGAGGATCATTGTGAGTTCGAGGCTACCCTGAGTCTACCATAATGAATTCCAGGTCAGTCTGGGCCAGAGTGAGACCCTACCTCGCCAAAAAAAAAAAAAAAAAAAAAAAAAAACATAGGGCTGGAAAGATGGCTTAGTGGTTAAGGCAGCTGCCTACAAAGCCTAAGAATGCTTGTTCAAATCTCTAGGTCCCACATTCAATCAGACGCAAAAGTGACACAAGCGTGCAATATTACACATGCACACAAGGGGGTGCATGTGTCTGGGAGTTTGTTCACAGTGGCTGAAAGGCCCTGGCATGCCCATTCTCTCTCTGTCTGCATTTCCTCTCTCTATATATTTCGCTTTGTCTCTCTAAAAAAAAAAAAAAAAAAAAAAAAATCTCACCTACAGGATAAGGATTCTGCAATAACAAGGGAAGAAAGATTGTCAGTAACAATGAGCCATGCTTAACTGTAAGACTGGAAAGGCAGACACCAGATGAAGTGGCTCTATGTCACATTATATACAGGACAGAATCAATACATTTTTGTTTTTTTTGGAAAAAGAAGGTATGATGACAATGATTTTATTGAGCTTATTTACAATGTTAAGATGTATATTAAGGGTCATACTGGAAACAAGACTATGCCTGAGGGACACCATGTATGATGATGAAAATTAATGAAAATATACTATATATTTAAATTAAATAAAATTAAATACTATATATTTAAATTCAGACAGACATAACAAAGGTTCCATATCTATATCTATGTATATGTATATGTATATCTATATCTATATCTATATCATCTATATATATTTGCCTCTACAGAAAGATTGATTTTTATATATTAATATGTTATATATATTAATATTTTATATATATATATATATATATATATATATATATATATATATATATATATTTGCCTTTACAGAAAGATAAAACATACACAGATCAGGGGAAGAAGGACCCTCAAAGCCAAAGGACCTAGGTTCAGTTCCCCAGGACCCATGTAAGCCAGATGCACAAGGTGGCACATGTATCTTGCGTTCATTTGTAGTGGGTGGAAGCCCTAACGTGCCCACTCTCTCTACCTTTCTCTCCTTCTTTCTCTCTCTGCTACTTTCTCTCCCTCTCTAAATAAATAAATTAAAACTAAAAAAAGGTGTGATGTGCTCATAAGTTTTGAAGAAATTGTTATTGTTTTTCTTTAAGCAGAAACTTTGCGTTGATGCATCATGTGTTGGTTCCATCATTTCCCTCCTCCCTGCCCCCACTCCACCGAGGGCCCTCCTTAGCGGGATTGCTGATATGCAAGAGGAATTTCAGATTTAAGCCCAACTGAGAGAGATGATGGCTTGTGCAAATTCACCTAACTTTTCCCCATTGGCAGAAGTCAAGATGTGCGAGAAGTATTTACGCTCAATGTGACACTGTATAGAAACTTTACCTCCCCAAGCACCCTGTCTCCTGGCCATTGAAATCAATCTTGACAACATGACATTTGAGGGATGCACTTCTGAAACTGCTTTCATTCTAAGGCATGTCCCAAGCATCCGCTGAGTCAGGCACCAGGTCTGGGGATCTCGTCATAAATGACATGTGTGAAGTGACTCAGTAAAAGAGGGAACTACCCTGCCTGAGGTGAGCACCGACTGAATACCAAAAGCATCGTGGTTTCCTGCAGGCAGGTGATGCGTATTGAGGCCAGAGAGAACACATTTACTATTCCACATTTCCAACCTAACCAAAGAGGTTGTCTCTGGTATGGACTGATGATGTGCAAAATGACACAGAAAGGACAGCTTGGTCACCCATCAGTACATAGTAAGGGGCCTGCCATTCCGACACTAGCTAACCTTAGGCAACTTGGTGAATCACTTGGGGACAAGTTCCCTGCCCTGTACATCAGGCACTAGCTAACGTGTGCTAGGCACTATGAGTGGCAGGCACACATGCAAACCCAGCTTCTCTCGTTTAATCTTCATTGCCAAACTATTAAAAAAAAAAAAAGAACTATTTATTGTCCTCGATTCACCAAAGTACTTGAATTACAGACAGGTTGTATTCATAACGAGCACATGACAATGCTTGTCCCAGATTTTTTGAGGGCTTAAAAGGGCACATTGTTGGTGAAAACACTGCTTTATGTCTGACATTAACGAGCTCCCAGATGTGAGTACTATTGTCGCCTTGGTTATTTTACAGCACGTGTCCACTTATGTCCTAAAAACAGAGCACAATATTATTTCGAAATGTGAAAGAATATGTAATTAAGTCATTACTTAACTCCAAAGGTCGTGGCATACTGCACTTTACAGATAGTCGGTCAGAATGAAAAGGATGAGTTCTCAGGCTGGAGAGACGGCTTTGTGGTTAAGGTGTCTGCCTGCCAAGGCTACGAAATCCCACTCCATTCTCCAGGTGCCACGTTTAGCCAGACGCCAAAAGTGACGCAAGGGTGCAATGCCACACTTGCCCACAAGGGGGCGCACGCTTCTGGAGTTCCTTCTCAGTGGCTGAAATGGCCCTGGTGCGCCCATTCTCTATCTCTCTGCCACTTCATCTCTCTCTCTCTCTGTTTCTCTCTATCTCTCTCTCACACACACAAAAAAATGAATTCTTTCTTAAGTGTTGTGCAGGTGCTGGGGAACAGTATAGAATAAAATAATCGTAGTGATGACTCTCATGGATAGCTTCATATGTGACTTGTTATCATGAGGATTTGAAGGCTAGCTTGACCACAGAAAGTTCCTTGATGCTAGAGGCTTTGCAGTGAAGGTCTAGTAGATCGTGAGGATTTTTGTTTTTTTTTTTTTGAATAGTGACTTCATGGACCACCTTAACACTCAATCTCTCACTTAAAATGTAGAGATGGCTCAGAGGTTAAGACACTTGCCTACAAAGCCTAGCAACCTAGGTTTGATTCCTTAGTACCCATGTAAAGTCAGACACACAAAGTAGCACATGTGTCGGGAGTTCGTTTGCAGTGGCTGGAAGCCCTGGTGCTCGCTCTCTTTTGTTATTACCTATCATCTATCTATCTATCTATCTATCTATCTATCTATCTATCCATCTATCATTATCTATCTATCATCTATCTATCTATCATCTATCTATCATCTATCTATCTATCTATCTATCTATCTATCTATCTATCTATCTATCATCTATCTATCTATCATCATCTATCTATCATCTATCTATCATATATCTCTGTCTCTGTCTCTCTCTGCTTGCAAATAAATGAATAAAATATTTTTAAGGGCTGGAGAGATTGCTTAGCAGTTAAGGAGTTTGCTTGTGAAGCCTAAGAGCCCAGGTTCGATTCCCCAGTACCCACACAAGCCAGATGCACAAGGTGGCACATGTGTCTGCAGTTTGTTTGCAGTGGCTAGAAGCCCTGGTGTGCCCATTCACTCTGTCTATCTCTATCTACCTCTCTTGCTCTCAAATAAATAAATAAAAACAAAATATTTAAAAATATTTTTTTTAAATATAAACCTTGCGCTAGAGAGATGGCTTAGCGGTTAAGGCGTGTGCCTGCAGAGCCAAAAGATCCCAGTTTGATTCTCCAGGACCCATGTAAACTAGATGCACAAGGGGGCACATGCATCTGGAGTTCATTTGCAGTGGCTAGAGGCCCTGGCATGCCCATTCTCTCTCTCTCTCTCTCTGTGTCTCTTTCTCTCTCTCAAATAAATGAATAAATAAATAAATATTTTAAAAATTAACCTTTTAATGAATTGCTTTCTGGGAAAAAATGAAATCTTCTTTCCATTAGAAATTAAATACTTAGAGGTATTTATTGATTGTCAACATTTACCATTGTTTTCCTTTGTGACCTGTACAGACCAACTTTTCTCTCACACTAGAGGACCTTCCATATACCCAGTACCAACTTTCAAGCTTTTCATTCTTCTCAAAGTATCAAGAACTGTCCATTGTCAGGAAAATTTGTATGCTTAGGCCCGCTGAGTGACTTGACAACAAGGCTCCTTATTTGAAGAACTTCGCACTGTGTTACCTATAACTGAGCTACATGAAGACGGAGCTGGGACCTTTCCCCAGGAAGAGATGGGAGGCATGGCTGGTGCTTTAGCTTTGTACTGGGTAAGTTTTCTCAAACAGCGTGGCTATCAATATTGACGGGGAAAACATGACAATCCTATCTAATGTTAGATTTTGTGAAGTCTGAATTAAGCAAAACATCTACAGCCGAGAGGTTGGAATTTTCTACGGGTAGAGCCAAAATCAACACAAAGGGATCACAACTCAGTCTTGGAATGGTTTTCTGGCTAATGTATTATTTCTGTGCATTTCACTGAACACAGAAGTGGAGAATATCAGTTAATAAGACACGGGGTTTTGATTATTTGTTTTTTGTTTTGTTTTGTTTTTTTTTTTTTTGAATCCACCTCTTTATCTTCAGGGTGGCAGAAAAGGAAAATCCTACCTCTGCCTCCCCGAGTGCATTAAAGGCTCCTGTTTTGAAGGGAATCCACCTCTTTATCTTCAGATCTGTCCATTCACCACTCCCTGCACTTTGTAAATCTTAGACTTCAGACCAAAACATAAAGATCTCTTGTGATCGACGGGGACTGCTCAGTACCTGATCAGCATTTCAGCTTGGCATAGAGCAATGGTGAGCCGTAAATATGGAGAGTATTCAAAGAGGTACAGCTCGTGTCCTTGTCTAGTACAAAACATTGGGTTCCATCCCTAGCACTATAAGAAGAAAAGGAAAGAAGAAATGAGGAGAGAAGGGAAAAAGAAAAGGAAAAAGTAAAGAAAGCTAAAAGGAAGTTCTGCTGACCCAAGAAAGTATTGACAATCAGATTAGATTAAAGGGATTTACAATATGGAATAAACTCATAGAATCTTCCAGAGTTTATTACTGTAGCCTATGAACTCACAAGGCCATTTTAATGATATTCATTAATTAATATATCACATTTCTCCCTTTTCCTACGATATCATGGAAACAAAAAGAAAGAAAATTTACATTAATAAACATTTAGCTAGGTTAGACTAGTTCTTGCTAAAGTTACACTATGCTTTGTTATTTTTGGTTAGCTTCCCAGAGAACAGTGTTACTTTCAAGTAAACTTCACAAGGGTTTTGAAGCGATCTCTGTGAAATCAGGTTATATATATATATATATATATATATATATATATGAACTTGTGACATTTGGACAAAAAAAAAAAAACATGGAAAAGTTCCCATTAAAAAGTGAGCAATTCTGAATCACTTTTTCTGCCCACTGTGATTGTTATTCATTTGAAGACAAAATTCAAAGCATTTCAAAGCTTCTGTTTGTCACACAAGAATTATTTCCAGGCAGCACAGAAAATGTCAGTTTTCTAGAATCGGGTCATAAACATCTAACAGCAATCTAATTAATACATTCATAAGACAGTTGATACCATTATCAACGAGACAACGCGACTAGCTTATTATCTGACGGAATCCCCCAAACCACAATCGATAGGATAAAAGTATACTCATAAAAACACATTTCCTAAACCTGAAATTAATACTGTAACATATCCATCCCATCACTACCCCCTTCCCCTGATATAAAACTTTGTGTAAATAAAGTTTCAAAACAGGAAAACACCCTTCCATGACTTTAAACATACTGTTCCTTTTCCTCTTGCTTGACACTGCTGTACTTAAATATTCAGTCGCCTTTCTAGTGTACACAGAGCTAAGAGTGGATTCTGAATTCCACTTTCAGAGGTAACCCAGGCCAGCAGAGCACACAGTCCAGGTTCTCATCCGTGGACGTAACTGTGACCTTTTGGACCCCTCCTCCTGGCCCCCCTCCTCCTTCAAGAGGAGTCTGCACTAGTTTTCCAGCTCTGAATCAGAATTCCTCATTTGTTAACAGTCCCTCATTCTTAAGAGCACCTTGTATTTCTCCATTAGTGATTGGTTTCCCCTCACTTCTACTCCTCCTGTCTGCCCCTTCCTTCTTATTCTTTTGTGTTTAATTTTTTTTGTTTATTTATTTATTTATTTATTTATTTATTTATTTATTTATTTGAGAGCAACAGACACAGAGCAGATAGATAGAGAATGGATGCGCCAGGGCCTCCAGCCACTGCAAATGAACTCCAGATGCATGAACCACCTTGTGCATCTGGCTTACGTGGGTCCTGGGGTATCGAGCCTCGAACCGGGGTCCTTAGGCTTCATAGGCAAGTGCTTAACCGCTAAGCCATCTCTCCAGACTCCCTTCCTTCTTATTCTTCTATTCACTCACTCTGTCCATAATCTCGTTTTCGCTGAGTTCTCTGGTTCGATAAACCCTGAAACAAAAATTGTGTCCAGACATTCCTTCAAACCACTCTCCAAATTGTTGTCAGCAACGACGAATTCTCAAACTCATCACAAAATATTTTTTTTTCATCATTCATTCCTGGACTTCTTCATGGTATTTCAGTTAAGCCAATTAAGTGGCTTCTTCCTTTGGATTCCATAGCACCTCGTACATATCTGAGTATTAATCTGCTCCATGCTGTCTCGTGGCTTTTCTCCTCGCTCATCTCTGGTAATAACCAAGACAGGACTTATGTTTAAATTGGCTTCAAGAAACATGTTTTATGCTTAAAAGTACCAGTGTGTTCCATGTGTGTTCCAATATAACTAAGAGTGGTCGTTTCAAAATCAGACAAGAATGGTTTCTGACAATGTTAATATTCTTTAAAAAAAATATTTTTATTGGGCTTGGAGAGATGGCTTCGTGGTTAAATGCTTGTCTGTTTGAAGCCTAAGGATCCTGGTTCAAGGCTCCATTCCCTAAGACCCACGTAAGCCAGATGCATAAGGTGGCACATGCATCTGGAGTTCATTTGCAGTGGCTGGAGGCCCTGGTGCACCCATTCTCTATCTGCCTCTTTCTCTCTCTGTCTGTCACTCTGAAATAAATAAAATAAAAAATAAACAACAGCAACAAAAAAATCAAAATATTTTTATTTATTTATAAGCAGAGAGACAAAGAGAAGAGAGACAGACAGAATAGGCACGCCGGGGCCTCCAGCTACTGCAAACAAGCTCCAGATATTTAAGCCTCCTTGTGCAACTGGCTTTACATGGGTACAGGGTAATCATGAGGCTTTGCAAGCACCTTAATGGCTGAGTCATCTCTCCAGTCCATTAATATTTTTTACCTATGTACAAAATCCAATGTAAAAAGCCCGTAGCTCGTTGAATGTTCTGAAGAAACAGTAATGGTGGCAGCGTACATCCTAAACTTGGATTAGCTTTTGAGACAGCAAAGAGCTCTCAAAAACTCAAAAAAAAAAAAAAAAATTAAAAAAAAAATAAAACATTTCATCTGGCTGTCACCACGTAGAGGTGGAGCGCCTTTCAAAGCAGTGCCAGGGCAGGTTTGGACATGACCCAACAGCAACCCCGCAGAGCTGGTGAATGGAGCTGACCTATCCATGCTCTGCTCACCAAGAGTGTGCCCAGAGAAAGGCAAGCCTTTTGCTGTGCACAGTGTCTGTCCATTTAGCACTCACTGCAATTTCTATCTTTTAATCTTCAGACCCAAGTGTTCAGCTTTCCTCATACGTCTGCCCAAGGAAGGTGCCAATTCACAAAGCGATCTGTGGGCCAGGGTGGCCCTGGCTGCACAGTTCACCGCAAGTTCCTCGTACCATTTTTCATTCTGAATACACGGAGGAAGCTGCTGACACCGAGGACGGCAGGCCCCAGCGGGACATTAATAGATGGCTTCTCTTAAGGAAAGGTCATTCACATTAACCCAGGGCCTACATACTTACCCCACCTTGGTCGCTAATGAAGGCAAATCTTGCTTTTTCCCCCGGGCTTGACTTCTAATCTGTGCCCTAGAAGGGCTGTGGGCTGAGTGCTGAAGCGCTGGCCCCATGATAATATGGTGTATTCAAAGGAGTTTGGACATTCAAAAGAGGCCAGATGTGGCGTGGGTTAGCTTCTCTAAGTGAGAGCAATGTGGTCTTGGGAAACTTAGGAACCCTCTTCGACCATTCCCTACCCCATCTGCAAACAGTGAGTCAGGTAAATGAAAACAGAGGATCACTATTGCTGAAGAATGACGTCATGCATATGAAAACACAGGCATGCACAGGAGGGGTCATGCAGGGTTGCGTTCCCAGGGTGTGCACAATAGAGAGGTTTGTTACTCATTTTCTGAAGAAAATGCACTCCAAGTGATTTTCAGCGTGTCCCATTTATTTATTTATTGCTTGTTTGCACACTCCTGTGTCTGTCCATTCACCACTCCCTGCACTTTGTAAATCTTAGACTTCAGACCAAAACATAAAGATCTCTTGTGATCGACGGAGACCGCTCAGTACCTGATCAGCACTTCAGCTTGGCATAGAGCAATGGTGAGCCGTAAATATGGAGAGTATTCAAAGCGGTACAGCTCGTGTCCTTGTCTAGTACAAAACATTGGGTTCCATCCCTAGCACTATAAGAAGAAAAGGAAAGAAGAAAGGAGGAGAGAAGGGAAGAAGAAAAGGAAAAAAGTAAAGAAAGCTAAAAGGAAGTTCTGCTGACCCAAGAAAGTATTGACAATCAGATTAGTTAAAGGGATTTACAATATGGAATAAATTCATAGAATCTTCCAGAGTTTATTACTGTAGCCTATGAAATCACAAGGCCATTTTAATGATATTCATTAATTAATATATCACATTTCTCCCTTTTCCTACGATATCATGGAAACAAAAAGAAAGAAAATTTACATTAATAAACATTTAGCTAGGTTAGACTAGTTCTTGCTAAAGTCACACTATGCTTTGTTATTTTTGGTTAGCTTCCCAGAGAACAGTGTTACTTTCAAGTAAACTTCACAAGGGTTTTGAAGCGATCTCTGTGAAATCAGGTTTCATATATATATATATATATATATATATATATATATATATATGAACTTGTGACATTTGGACAAAAAAAAAAAACATGGAAAAGTTCCCATTAAAAAGTGAGCAATTCTGAATCACTTTTTCTGCCCACTGTGATTGTTATTCATTTGAAGACAAAATTCAAAGCATTTCAAAGCTTCTGTTTGTCACACAAGAATTATTTCCAGGCAGCACAGAAAATGTCAGTTTTCTAGAATCGGGTCATAAACATCTAACAGCAATCTAATTAATACATTCATAAGACAGTTGATACCATTATCAACGAGACAACGCGACTAGCTTATTATCTGACGGAATCCCCCAAACCACAATCGATAGGATAAAAGTATACTCATAAAAACACATTTCCTAAACCTGAAATTAATACTGTAACATATCCATCCCATCACTACCCCCTTCCCCTGATATAAAACTTTGTGTAAATAAAGTTTCCAAAACAGGAAAACACCCTTCCATGACTTTAAACATATTGTTCCTTTTCCTCTTGCTTGACACTGCTGTACTTAAATATTCAGTCGCCTTTCTAGTGTACACAGAGCTAAGAGTGGATTCTGAATTCCACTTTCAGAGGTAACCCAGGCCAGCAGAGCACACAGTCCAGGTTCTCATCCGTGGACGTAACTGTGACCTTTTGGACCCCTCCTCCTGGCCCCCCTCCTCCTTCAAGAGGAGTCTGCACTAGTTTTCCAGCTCTGAATCAGAATTCCTCATTTGTTAACAGTCCCTCATTCTTAAGAGCACCTTGTATTTCTCCATTAGTGATTGGTTTCCCCTCACTTCTACTCTTCCTGTCTGCCCCTTCCTTCTTATTCTTTTGTGTTTAATTTTTTTTGTTTATTTTTTATTTATTTATTTGAGAGCAACAGACACAGAGCAGATAGATAGAGAATGGATGCGCCAGGGCCTCCAGCTACTGCAAAGGAACTCCAGATGCATGCACCACCTTGTGCATCTGGCTTACGTGGGTCCTGGGATATCGAGCCTCGAACCGGGGTCCTTAGGCTTCACAGGCAAGTGCTTAACCGCTAAGCCATCTCTCCAGACTCCCTTCCTTCTTATTCTTCTATTCACTCACTCTGTCCATAATCTAGTTTTCTCTGAGTTCTCTGGTTTGATAAAACCTGAAACAAAAATTGTGTTCAGACATTCCTTCAAACCACTCTCCAAATTGTTGTCAGCAACGACGAATTCTCAAACTCATCACAAAATATTTTTTTCATCATTCATTCCTGGACTTCTTCATGGTATTTCAGTTAAGCCAATTAAGTGGCTTCTTCCTTTGGATTCCATAACACCTCGTACATATCTGAGTATTAATCTGCTCCATGCTGTCTCGTGGCTTTTCTTCTCGCTCATCTCTGGTAATAACCAAGACAGGACTTATGTTTAAATTGGCTTCAAGAAACATGTTTTATGCTTAAAAGTACCAGTGTGTTCCATGTGTGTTCCAATATAACTAAGAGTGGTCGTTTCAAAATCAGACACGAATGGTTTCTGACAACGTTAATATTCTTTAAAAAAAATATTTTTATTGGGCTTGGAGAGATGGCTTCGTGGTTAAATGCTTGTCTGTTTGAAGCCCTAAGGATCCTGGTTCAAGGCTCCATTCCCTAAGACCCACGTAAGCCAGATGCATAAGGTGGCACATGCATCTGGAGTTCGTTTGCAGTGGCTGGAGGCCCTGGTGCACCCATTCTCTATCTGCCTCTTTCTCTCTCTGTCTGTCACTCTGAAATAAATAAAATAAAAAATAAACAACAGCAACAAAAAAATCAAAATATTTTTATTTATTTATAAGCAGAGAGATAAAGAGAAGAGAGACAGACAGAATAGGCACCCCGGGGCCTCCAGCCACTGCAAACAAGCTCCAGATATTTAAGCCTCCTTGTGCAACTGGCTTTACATGGGTACAGGGTAATCATGAGGCTTTGCAAGCACCTTAATGGCTGAGTCATCTCTCCAGTCCATTAATATTTTTTACCTATGTACAAAATCCAATGTAAAAAGCCCGTAGCTCGTTGAATGTTCTGAAGAAACAGTAATGGTGGCAGCGTACATCCTAAACTTGGATTAGCTTTTGAGACAGCAAAGAGCTCTCAAAAACTCAAAAAAAAAAAAATTAAAAAAAAAATAAAACATTTCATCTGGCTGTCACCACGTAGAGGTGGAGCGCCTTTCAAAGCAGTGCCAGGGCAGGTTTGGACATGACCCAACAGCAACCCCGCAGAGCTGGTGAATGGAGCTGACCTATCCACGCTCTGCTCACCAAGAGTGTGCCCAGAGAAAGGCAAGCCTTTTGCTGTGCACAGTGTCTGTCCATTTAGCACTCACTGCAATTTCTATCTTTTAATCTTCAGACCCAAGCGTTCAGCTTTCCTCATACGTCTGCCCAAGGAAGGTGCCAATTCACAAAGCGATCTGTGGGCCAGGGTGGCCCTGGTTGCACAGTTCACCGCAAGTTCCTCGTACCATTTTTCATTCTGAATAGACGGAGGAAGCTGCTGACACCGAGGACGGGCAGGCCCCAGCGCGGACATTAATAGATGGCTTCTCTTAAGGAAAGGTCATTCACATTAACCCAGGGCCTACATACTTACCCCACCTTGGTCGCTAATGAAGGCAAATCTTGCTTTTTCCCCCGGGCTTGACTTCTAATCTGTGCCCTAGAAGGGCTGTGGGCTGAGTGCTGAAGCGCTGGCCCCATGATAATATGGTGTATTCAAAGGAGTTTGGACATTCAAAAGAGGCCAGATGTGGCGTGGGTTAGCTTCTCTAAGTGAGAGCAATGTGGTCTTGGGAAACTTAGGAACCCTCTTCGACCATTCCCTACCCCATCTGCAAACAGTGAGTCAGGTAAATGAAAACAGAGGATCACTATTGCTGAAGAATGACGTCATGCATATGAAAACACAGGCATGCACAGGAGGGGTCATGCAGGGTTACGTTCCCAGGGTGTGCACAATAGAGAGGTTTGTTACTCATTTTCTGAAGAAAATGCACTCCAAGTGATTTTCAGCGTGTCCCATTTATTTATTTATTGCTTGTTTGCTTTTGGTTTTGGTTTTGCGAGGTAGGGTCTCACTCTAGCCCAGGCTGACCTGGAATTCACTCTGTAGTCTCAGGGAGGCCTCGAATTCAGGGAGATCCTCCGACCTCTGCCTCCCAAGTGCTGGGATTTTTGGTGTGCCCCACCCACGCCAGGCATTCATTTATTCATTCATTTATTTATTTATTTAATTTATTTAAAATATTTTGTTTATTTATTTATTTGTTAGAGAGAGGAAGGGGCAGAGAGAAAGAGAGAATGGGCGTGCCAGGGCCTCTAGCCACTGCAAACAAACTCCAGATGCATGCGCCCCCATGTGCATCTGGTTTACCTGAGTCCTGGGGAATCAAACCGGGTTCCTTAGGCTTCGCAGGCAAACGCCTTAACCGCTAAGCCATTTCCCCAGCCCCTGATGTTGTTTTTTGAGGCAGAGTGTCATTCTAGCCCAGGCCAACCTGGAATTCACTGTATATAGTCTCAGGCTGACCTGGAACTCACAAAGATCCTCCTACCTCCGCCTGCTAAGTGCTAGGATTAAAGGTCTGCACTGCACCCCACCTGGCTGTTTGCCTCTTTTTTTTTTTTTTTTTTTTCCCTTCTAATAAATTATTAGCAATTTGCTATGAGATTTTCTTTGAGAGTGTGCTATCTAACATAGTTTAAGTAACTGAATGCTACAGTCGTTTTAACAGTGGTGAAAAGCTCAGAGTGTTTATAGGGTCACACAAAATATTAATACCAGATTTATATTAACACTTAGAAACCTGGAGTTGCTCCACCCTCACCCCACCCCACACAGCTAATAATAACCTGTGTGTATGAGTCAGATTATGTATTTTTCTAACTACATATATATATATATATGAACAATCCCTAAATATATTTACTGTCCCCAAAGTTCATAAGATAAATCCATAAATATATTGTCTATGCCATGTTTACAGGTTGGTGATTCTCAACAGGACACATATTTCAGTAAGTGTTGATCAGTTATAGTAATAGTTAACTTATGGTTTAGAGGCATTTTAAACTACTGTTGAAAAAGTAGAATGCGGCGATGACTATACAGAGTATTAAAGAATGTGAACTCTCGTGGGGTATGATGGAGTAAGGAGAAAAGGGAGTGAGAAGCTAAAAAATCAGAAGGTGCCAGGCATGGTGGCGCATGCTTTTAATCCCAGCATGCACTGGGGAGGCAGAGGTAGGAGGGTTACTGACAGTTTCAAGGCCACCCTAAGAGTACATTTTGAATGTTAAGCCAGTGACGTATAAGAAACTGATCATTTCCCTTAGGTTCTTCCATCCATTTCAGAATTCTGAACTCTTTTCCTCTTTTTTTCTGACTGGCCTATTTCGCTATGAGTTCAAAGACAACAGCGTTAGCGGAAGTAATTCAGCAATTCTCTAACTCAATAGACTCAGCAACAATGCGTAGAAGGTCAAGAAACGAATGGGCACGAGATAGCCCAAATTCTTAGCTGATGGTTTTCATATGATGTTTTCTATTTTTCCTTTCTTTCCTTTGGAGCAATCTGCTAAGACCTCCCTGGCTTGGGCCACCCACATAGCCCATGTTAACACTGGGAAATGAACAAATGAACAAACTATTTTTTTTTTTTTTTGCCGTTGAAAAAGACTTCTAAAACTAAAAAAGAAGAAGCAACTATCTTTATTTTAATTTTCATGAATTGTTAACATACTAGGACTACTAATGTCAAATTTTCTTCTCTGTCATATCAAATCTAATCAAATTTTATTTTCACATTTAAATTCCAGGATATATCTAGCAGAAATCAAGACGAACACATCTAGTGACAGTAAAAGGTAGTGAAATGGAATACCAACAGAAAAATGGTATGGTTAATTAATATTATCAAAGCTTCATCAAATTAAAAACAAAACAAAAAGCTTTGTTACCTCCTAGCTAAACCCAACTTTTGGACTTACTCAATAGCTTGAGAGCCAGGGACTGGTTTCATAAGTTCTCATAATTATAAGCCTCAAGTTGTTTGGTCATAAGTGTTTACCCCTAACAGGAATCGGGATCAAGCAGTAAGTGTGATGTTGAGTTTTAGAATTTGGGGGTCGTTTTCACAGACACAAGTGAGAGTACTGACTTAAGGTGAGCTGATGTGAAGCATCATTAGACGGGAAGCAGATACCGGATGGACTTTAGTTTGACAGCAACACTCCATTATGTTGTTTAAGACTCAATATTCCCTGTACATCCGTGCACACGCTGTCATCAAACTCATCATTTGATGGGTCCAAACATGAACACAGAGAAATGTACTTCTGGGTTAGATTTCTATAGTTTCAAATGGATGAAGAGAAGGAAAACCTAAAACAGGAAACTCTTAAGAAGCCAGGAAGAATCATTGCTTACTTCACTAAAGGGTAGAAAGACATTTTGCCTTTCTTTGCTTAGTCATTGGATTCATTGTTTGAAATTTACACATATATAAATATATAAACATATATGTGGAAATTATATATATGTATATGTGTGTATATATATTAATATACATCTTGCTTCATTCTGTAAAGGAGATACACACACACACACACACACATATATATATACATATATATCAAAATGGGCTACTTTGCAAGGTCAACCCTTGGTCTACACAGGAAAAAGTAAAGTGTGACTTAGGTTAGTCCTTACAGGAATGATACTTTGGGATGGATCATGCCACAGAGGGATACAAGAACCTTCAAGAAGGGGAGAAAAAGTGTCAAAATTGAGTTCTAGGTATCTTAATCACCCCCTTTGGCCTTTTAATTGGACTGAGCTGCAAGTATCACTACAGCAGCTTGATAAATGCCTGCAGACACCTGGCCCTTGGAAAACGAAACCCAGATAAGTAAATAATTAATCAGTCAATAATTAATCGTCAGTCCCAAATCTTCCTCATGTGTCCTTGGAGGGCACTCTGATGGTTAGCTCTGAGCAGCTTTCTTCAGCAAGGGTCCTTGGCTTCAATTGATCACTATTCTCTGAGCCATTTGAGTCCATTATCAAAGGGATGCAAAGGGATTCAAGTCCAATGACTTTCTAACATTTATTACTATTTCAGATTATTGCACTAAACATGACCTAAGATGTCCTGACGTCTTGGTTGAGTCTATAACATCTTTACAAATCCCATTATACAAAGTTTACATACACAATTTATATGCAAAAAAAAAAAAAAAAAGCTGCAGCATATGTTAGTTACACTATGTTATGTCCTTGCATGTGACTCAACATCACGAGACTTCCAAAGAGTCCTTCTCATTGTTGCTAGATGTGATTTTAAATTCCTAGAAAGCTCACTCACATTCTCCTGCTTTGACCATGACAGACTCATTCCTGAATTGCCTGGCTACTGTTCTCATCCACCAACTGGCCAGAATCAAACACGGGAGGTATACGGTCCTTGTTCTGCCAGTGAGGCAAACCCTTATCTTTACTTGACTTGGCAGGAGAAAGGGTAAAAAATGCAATGGAAAGACGCGTTCGTCACGCAAACCCTCCCGCAAATATTTCTAGACGTGGCTTCAACCAAGACACATTGCTCCTAGCACTCTTTTAGTACTCAAGGAGTAGTGTTCTATTAAGCTAAGTTCCAGGACCACTTATTAACTTTAACTTGTAACCAATAAACAATGCTTTTGTAATACAACTGTGCAGTGACCAACACACTAATCTAAGGGCAAGAAGACGGAAGTTTCTCCTTGGATCCCTGCCTCTGAGAAACTGCTGAAGACTGCTCCAGCTGTAAGCACACCCTGCTTCCCAGAGCCAAAGAGAAAAGGGCTACAGCGTGTTTCTGTCCATTCTGCCCATCCAAAAGGCCCTCATTGAGACGAGCAAGGGACCCTGAAATCAGAGCACACATCTCCTTTAAAACACTTATTGTTCCCTGGTATTGGTCCGCTGCCCTCTTTTTATTTACCTCTCCAAAAAGAAACAGGCCAGCATGGGAGAAAGAAGAAAGAAGTCTTTGGAGATGAAAAAAAACCAAGTTGACCAAGCCTGTCTTCTTAGCATGAACATTCAGGAGCAAGGAATATGATCCAGCAGGGACTGTAGCAGTGGAACAAAGGGAAAGGTTTTCTGTCAAGGAACATGTCGATTCTCACGATGCAATCGTGAAGGGTGATGTTATAAATAAGAGCAAAACAACACCTGGGCAAGTTGCAAACCAAGCACCCCACTAACTGGGGTCAACTGGGGAAAAACAAACAAACAAACAAACAAAGAGTACCTTTCTCTTTTGAGTTAAATATACCATTAATAAATCCTTAAAATGCCAAGGAAATGTACACACCACTGGTATCTACTTGGCTCAGTGTGGCTGAAACACTAACAAACTGGTACATCGTCCAGAGAAAGGAATAAAGGGATTCTTAGACCCAAACACAAAAGAAAGCTGCCGGGACTTTTAACTTCTCTATACAGCTTTCAAAACCAAACCGGTATTACAGAGGTAGGGAAGCATGAATAAGCAAATTTGCATTCTTCCCAAAACCACAGAGCTGAAGAGCTCATTTCTTTCCAGTCAAAAGTGGAGGGGAGGTGACCGCAACAAAAGCAAAGGTGATTTTACTGCTCAGCATTCCGGAAGTGCATGCATCCCACCTAAGAGGACATAAACAAATGGACTAACACAATGGGGATTAGCTAGAACAAAAACTGTTGCACTGGAGCAAGGGGCACTTCACAGAAGTGAGAATGACAATTTCCCCCTCTAAGCAAAGAAGAGGTAGAACATTAACCTTAAAGAAAGCTAGGGAAATAGAAAAAAAAATTAATATTTGACAAATCTTACTATATGCCAATGATTGCTTCCAGAAGCTTTTAATCTCAGGATTAAGGGCTACTGAGGGGGGAAATTTTCTAGAAAAGAAACAAGAATCTTATGTTGATGTCTGACCCTCACCCACAGGACAAGTGAGACACTGGTTCCATAGCTCCCCTGAGTCGGGAACTCTGGTGATGCAGTTGGAAGTGGGCCACTGGAATCTGCAGGCACACCACCAGACTCCCTGGCAGACACATTTGGGACAGGGGGATGGAGGCTCTGGTCAACAGAGAAGGAAGATACGCCACAGCACTGCCTCTGGATGCCTCTGGTGTTGACAGAAAATAGGCACCTGCCTAGAGTGACAGTGGATACTACCCATTCTTTTTGTGACATGGGGTTTTAGCTGCAAGCCAAAACCTCTGTAACAACCGAGCAGGTGAGAGTGGTGTTGCCATAAGCTATCAGGAAGCGTTCGTTTATCATAAAGACAGCTGTGAAATGCTCAGCAATCTGCGACTTATCCTGAGTCCACTCAGAATATTTACCTGGAAAACCTCTTTTGAAACATCAGACCCAGTACAGTATAAAAAAACCTTACAAAGTGCCATTATGCATTCCCAAAGTTTCTGCTTTGAGTGAAACATTCCAACCTCCCAAAAGGTGTCATGGAAACAAGCAATCTTTAAAATAAAGACCTTTGCCCTTGTGATATCTTCAGCAATTGCTTCC
Source organism: Orientallactaga sibirica (assembly GCA_036365145.1). Lineage (NCBI taxonomy): Eukaryota > Metazoa > Chordata > Mammalia > Rodentia > Dipodidae > Orientallactaga > Orientallactaga sibirica. Next base: position 9,229,959 of record JAEOAD010000054.1, on the reverse strand, counting down.
TACCCAGATTTAGTCATAAACTCCAACCAGAAATGGTACATGATAGCACAAGTCCAGGGCCCTTGATACATTACACTGACCCTTAATATCTCGCCAAACAGTCACACACAAAGCCAGGTCCATAAGAGCCAGAGGACTTGATGAACTAACTATGTGTTAGAATTCTACTAGAATTCTACTGGTTCGTTCTAGAACCAATAGTTCTTGAATAGCTAAAATATTATTGAATGTAGGTCATCTCTTATGTTAGGAGGTTTTTAAAAAAAAATAAAATTGAGTCAACATTCTAAGTTTTTCTTAACCTTCTTTTGAATATTCAGGCCAATTCATATTAGATGGCAGAAATTCACTTATGCCCTTCCCCATGGGATTTTCAAATAAAACAAAACAGGAAAAAAAAAACACATCTGATCCCCTTTTGTCTATTATTTGTTAGCTAATTAGAAGCCATTCACAAAGCTTTATTTTTCATATTCTGGACCATGAAATATCACAAATTATAAATGCCCTATTGTCGTCATGTTTTCATAGTGGGGAAATTACAAGTAATTTTTATTGCATAACCATTACTTTCTCAGACCATCTTTGGTTTTATACTTTGTTTGGTTTTTTTCTTTTTTTTTCATTCTCACTTGATACCTGTCTTCTCATTCCAGACCAACCCTCCTCCTCCTCTCCTCTGGTTCCTATCATGGAATTTTGGAATTCTGAATTTTCATGCCAAAGGGTTATCGATTTACTTACCATATCCAGGAATGCCTTCGAAAGGGGAAATTGTTCACGTGCATCATGTTCCCAGCGCTGTGCTCATTAAGATTTTCCTCGTCTCCTATGTTACATGTAGTGATTATCACAGATGAATTCCAACTCTCTTGCTTGAGCAGCTATCATGGGCAATTATCGCAACAAGTATTGAATTTGGAAAAAAAAAAAAAAAAAAAAAAAAAACACAACAAATCCCCCAGAAGCAAATAGCAACAACAAAACCCCTTCCAGGATTTGAAGAAAGGAACATCACGGAGCAGTGCAGGTATGGGTCCATCCATGTAGGATCCTCTAGTTTAAGTCAACACATTCCAATAACCAGTCCAACCGCTAATCCTAAAGATGGCAAATATTGTCTTGGTGAGATCCAACTGCTTTGAGTGTAAATTAACGCATCCTCACGGGAAGGACTATGGAATGTGGGAAAAAGGGAGTCAAAAGACAGTTTCTTGTTATCCTTGTTAGAGAAGTGTTAGAAGGGAAGTGGAAAACTTCACGTTGCTTTGCCATGCTGTCTTTTAGGAAGGAATATTGCTTTTTCTTCTTTCTTAGGCACATATTCATGTGTGGTCACTTTAACACAGTGCTACGGGTCTGAGATGTGGAGGACAAAAGACCTGGGCAGAGGGGCCAGAAACCATGTACGTAATAGCCCAAGCCAACTTCTTCCCCGAATCTCAGAATTGCTGGTTTCCACTGCACAAGTAGGAAGGCCCGGAGGAATTTCTGCTTTGCAGGACAGGGTTAGCGTTAGCTACCATTATGACTCCAGAGGGTGCTGGCGTGAAAAAAAAAAAAAAAAATTCATCTGCCCGCTCACCCATAATAAGGCTGTGTGCTCGTTTGTAAGAAAAATGACTAAGCTATCGATCTGGTCCTTTCACTGCAGAATCCCTTCAATTTGTTGTCATCAAAACCATGTGTGGGCTTTTCATATTTTGCCTTGGAAGGAAAAATGAAAATTTTCACAGCTGCAAGGCATACGGTTGTCTAAGAATTTCTATGCCCGGCTTGCTTGCTTGCTTGCTTTCTTTCTTTCTTTCTTTCTTTCTTTCTTTCTTTCTTTCTTTCTTTCTTTCTTTCTTTCTCTTTCTTTCTTTTCTTTCTTTCTTTCTTTCTTCCTCACCCCAAATTCAGTTCCTCCCCCCACCCCATAGATGTCATTTACTCTGAGGCTCTGACATCTGCAAGATGTTCACGCCCAAGCTATACAGACCTTTGCATGCTTTAAAACCCACAATGGTAACAGGCTCCTGGTGGAGTCCCCCACGCTGTGCCGTATTTCCCAGGCTGGAACCTCTGGGAATCTTCGCAGCCTTGTCTGCCCTGGGCTGTGCCAAGCCCGGCTCTGAGCGGCTCCGAGCACTTGCAGGCTCCGAGGTACTGTACATTAACTCTGCAGCCGCCTGGCTGCTCCGGTTGCAGACTGCTCCCTGACAGGGGATGTGCTGGCGTCAAGGGGCCCTCTAGGTGGGTTCCCCGACACTGCAGAGCTGCAAGCTCCCTGCTAGCCTCCCAGGAAGAGAGGAGCAGAAAAAAAAGGGGGTGGGGTGAGGTTAAAGGACCAGTTCGCCCTGAAGGAGATGATTTCTTTCAGTCATTACCAAGCAGAAGAAGCTAAACAGCAAGAAACCTGAAAATGACCTTACAGGGACATGACACCTGGAACAAATAGGCATTATGACGGAGGCAGGTTAATGAATCGATTTATTTTAATTTTTTTCCCCACTTCATCCAATGAAAAGAGAAGGAAGAAAAGAAGTACAGAGGAAATTTGTCAGTGACAAATTCGACTCTTAAAAAAAAAAAAAGACAGAAAAAGAAGAAATGAGCAACAATATGGGGGTAGAGAAGCATGCTGAGTAGACGATCTGTAACCATTCGGCTACAGATGTCCATGCTCTGGGTTTGGGCAGGAAATCCTGGGGAAGCCAGTTCTGCAGAAGTCAGTTAGACGTCAGTGGTGCATGTCATGAAGCTGATTGTTTGCAGAGGGGGTGTGGAGCTGAGGAGTGCTCTGATAAAACGTGGCACGGCTGTCCTTGGTATTTTCCATTTTTCCCGAGCCTGTCCCTTTGTTGCGAGGATTCTGATCAACAGTCCCCCTGAAAGCGCCCCATGGTTCTTGATGCCATTTTAGAGCAAAGAATAAAATAGTAAACTCTTTAGAATAGTAGGTTAACACTTAAACAGTGTTTGTTTCAATCAGTCGGAGAATAAGCTTGCAGAAGCGGTGTGCTCAATATTAATGCCTCATTGTTTAACTTGGGTATTTAAGAAGGCTGTTACTGCAATTGTTTTAATATTAAGTGGAGTGCTGGCAACACTTAATGCATGATGCTATTATCTTCAGTAAGGATTTCCCCAGTGAGTTCCTGTCCTTGCAGAACATACCACTGAACAGGGTTGTGTGTACTGAGGAAACAGGGCGCGTTTGTTATACATTCAAAACTAGGTATAAAAAAAATGAAATTAGTCTCAAGAGCTGCTAGGATGTGAACCACTGATGACCCTAATATGGGAGGAGGGAGGACTGGGTGGTTCCTATAAAAGAATGTGAACTTTGGGCTGGAGAGAGATGGTTTGGCGCTTAAGGACACAGGTTCAGTTCCCCAGAACCCACGTGAGCCAGATGCACAAAGTGACACGTGTGTCGGGAGTTGGTCTGAGGTGGCTGAGGGCCTGGCATGCCCATTCCCCCTCTCTCTCTATCTGCCTCTTTCTCTCTCTCATAAATAAATAAATAAATAAATAAATAAATAAATAAATAAATAAATAAATTTTTAAAAATGAGTATGAACTTTGCATCCAGAAAGATGATCCCATTGGACAAAAAGAACTTGAGGACATTCACTGGAATTTCTTTTAGCCAAGACCATGACTTCACTCCTGTGTTTTAATATTTTTATTTATTTGTAAGCAAAGAGCCAAATAGAGAGGAGAGAGAGAGAGAGAAAGAATGGCCACACCAGGGCCTCCAATGACTGCAAATGAACTGCAGATGCTTGTGGCATTGTGCATCTGGCTTTATGTGGGTACCGGGGAACTGAACCTTGGTCCGTAGGCTTCGCGGTCAAGTGCCTTAACCACGGGGCATCTCTCCAGCTCCTTACCTTACCTATATTTTAAAGGGACTAAATCTCTTTCAGAAGGTCACTTGTAATGGGGCCCAGAACACTCGCTTGAATTGTTCTTAACAAGCTTGAACGCTTAACATCAGATATCACAGAGTCATTCAAAATTTCCTATTACAGTATGTATTTATTATCAAAGATCGGAGTGTCCTGACAAGTTCCCTCACCTTGTCTTAAGGGCTTTGCATGAGTCTCTCATTTAATCCACTCAAGCACACTGTCAAGGTAAGGGCAGCTATTAAACCCAGTTCCACAGAAAAAGGAAACTGAAGCACTCTATCTTAGGTGAATTGCTGAGGAACAAAGGTCGAATAAGTCACCATTTGAAGCAAGGGCGTCTGACTACATGGATTGCTACTAGTGTCCCCAGCATAGCTGTAACACCACCTTGTATCAGTTCAATGCTTTCTAAGAATGTTGCTGTTTTACTCCAGCCTCACGGAATCATGCCGAGGAAAGTCAGGCATTCATTATGCCACCTTGGAATGACTCTCCAAGGGCCGGTGCTGGTTCATCATGACACATCCTGAGAGTTGAAGATCTGCAGTGAATTCAGGTTATTGGTTCCAGTAAGTTCTCTTTGATGGTGGTGGTGTTGTTGACAGCAGGCATTATATAAGAAGAAAAGAATGTGTTCACTTCTCCCACCATGCAAGTGAGGACACCTTTACAGAAAGCAGCAAATATAAAGAAAAAGAAACTGATGGGGCTGGAGAGATGGCTTAGCGGTTAAGGCGTTTGCCTGCAAAGCCAAAGGACCCCAGTTCGATTCTCCAGGACCCGCATGAGCCAGATGGGGGAGCATGCATCTGGAGTTCATCTGCAGTGGCTGGAGGGCCTGGCATGCCCATTCTCTCCTCTCTCTATATGTCTTTCTTGCTCTCAAATAAATAAACAAAATTTATAAAAAAAGAAAGCAATTGATATATATATAAAATTTATTTGATAATGAGCATGTTTTATTTGACACATATTTCCTTTTTAATCCATTCTATTCCATTGGGTTCTTCAGACAAAGCATGATCTGTGGGTAATGCAGCTACTTCTCACAACTTGGACATGAAGATGTCTTCAGAGAAAACAGTAAGTATAAAGAAAATATGATGTCTATAAATAAATCTTATTTTTAATAAGCATGTTTTATTTGCCACATCTTTCCTTTTTAATTCATTCTATTCCATTGGGTTCACAAGACAAAGGGTTGCCTATGGGTAATATGACAGCAAAAATATGTCTGGGCGGGAAAAAATGCTTTAGTTGATAAGGGGTTTGCTTGAGAATCATAAAGACCCAGGTTCAATTCCTCAGTTCCCACATAGGACAGATACACGAAGTGGCACATGTGTCTGGAGCTCATTTGCAATGGCTGGAGGCCCTGGAGCATCCATCTCCTCTCTATCTGCCTCTTTCTCTCTTTCAAATAAGTCAATAAATGAGATATTTTAAAAATATCTCTGGGCCGGAGAGATGGCTTAGCGGTTAAGGTGCCTGCCTGCAAAGCCTAAGAATGCCTGTTCGAAATCTCCAGGTCCCACGTTTTAGCCAGAAGAAAAAGTGGGGCAAGTGTGCAATGTTGCACATGTGCACAAGGGGGCTTATGCATCTGGAGTTCATTCACAGTGGTTGAGAGGCTGCTGGTATGCCCATTATCTCTGTATCTCAAATTACAAATTACATATACATATATATATATATTTATATATATTTCTAGCTGGGCATGGTGGTGCATGCCTTTAATTCCAGCACTTGGGAGGCAGAGGTAGGGGGATCATTGTGAGTTTGAGTCCAGCTGGAGTCTACAGGGTTAATTCCAGGTTAGCCTGGGCTAGAGTGAGAACGTACCTTTAAAAAAGAATCAAAGTCGGGCATGGTGGTGCACACCTTTAATCCCAGAACTTGGGAGGCAGAAGTAGAAGGGTTACTGTGAGTTCGAGGCCACCCTGAGACTACATAGTAAATTTCAGGTCAGCCTGAACTAGAGTGAGACCCTACCTTGAAAAATAAACAAACAAAAAAAAAAAAAAAAAAAAAGAATGAAAGAAGTTTGTAATATTTCCCACCTGTCACCTGTTCAACATTTGATACTGGTTAACTATGCTTCCACTGGTTAGGGAAAGATACTAGCATAGTACTTTAAAGAGAGAATATGCTAATGACTCAGTTATTAGATTATTAAAGGAAAATTTGTATATATATTTAAACTTAGGAGATATTTCCGTTGACTATTTTTAGAGTGAACTTCTCTTGTTTTATCTTATTTTCATGCATGCAGCTGTATCAAGTATAACAAATTAGACCAAAAGGAAACACAACTGAGAAACTAAGAATGTAGTCGTAGGAAAATCAAATGTATCCTTGAAGTTTAACAAAGAAAATGTCATTTATCTCCCAGTTCAGGAACCCAAGACGATGTACAATAAGCCACAGCTCTCAACAGAACATTTATATAGATTCAATGAATATATAAAAAAAAATGAGTTGGCTTAGATATAGAAGTGGTTCACCTTCAGTATTTTTATCTGATACTAAAAAAAAAAAGTCTCAAGAAATATGATAACTAAGTAACAAACTAATACTGAACAAGATTTAATCCTTAACAAATGTATGAACTTCAAGAAACAATAGGCAGAAGAGTTTATGACTAGAAAATAAATTCTGGGGCTGGGGGAATGGCTTAGTGGTCAAGGCGTTTGCCTACAAAGCCTAAGGAACCTGGTTCGATTCCCCAGGACCCATGTGAGCCAGATGCACAAGGGGGCACATGGGTCTGGAGTTTGTTTGCAGTGGCTGGAGACCCTGGCATGCCCAATCTCTCCCCCCGCTCACTCTCTCAAATAAATAAATAAAATATTTAAAAAAATAAATTCTGTAAGTCAATAATGTTGAGGAAAAAAGGTAGTACTTATCTTTGCTGTTGGATTTAAAGTAATAATCAGGGGCTGGAGATGTGGCTCAGCAATTAAGGAGCTTGCATATAAAGGCTAATGACCCTAGTTCAATTACCCAGTACCAACATAAAGTCACATGCACAATGTGCTACATGCATCTGGAGTTCATTGGCAGCAGTTAGAGGACTTCATATGCCCATTCTCTCTCTCTCCTTCTCTCTCTCTCTTTCTATCTCTCTCATTCTCTGTTTCCCTGTGCTTACAAATAAATAAAAATATTTTTAAAAAATATTTAGAAAGTAATAATCATTTCACAGATTAGGGTTCCAACCCATCCCCAATCTACCCTTTCAATCAATAAAGGAGCACTAATTATTAGCATCACGTTATAGATTAGTATAAATTTTGTAAAGCATTCAGTGGTTGCCATATACGCTTTGTTTGATGGGCTTTGTTTGATGGTTTTTTTTTTTTTTGGAGCGAGACAGAGAGAGAGGGAGAGGACGACAGATAGAGATGGGTGCGCCAGCATCCTCTCAGCTGCTGAGAATGAAATCCAGATGTGTGCGCCCCCTTGTGGGCAAGTGTGGCATTGCACCCTTGCATCACTTTGCATCCTAAATGTGGGACCTGGAGATTGGAACCATTGGAGATTGGAACCAGCGTTCTTAGGCTTAGGAGGCAGGCACCTTAGCCTCTAAACCATCTCTCCAGCCCTGATGGTAGAAATGTTCTGTTTCAAAGCATTCATAAGAATAATTGGTTTTTCTGTTGTTGTTTATTTATTTATTTTCATTATATATATTTTTTGGTGTTTTGAGGTAGGGTCTCATGTAGCCTAGGCTGACCTGGAATTCACTCTGTATTCTCAGGGTGGACTGAAACTCATGGCGATCCTCCTACTGCTGCCTCCCGAGTGCTAGGATTAAAGGCGTGCACCACCACGCCTGGCCAATATATTTTTTTTTTTTTTAAGATGGGCTTCCACTATCCACCCTGAATAAGAGTGATGTAAGGAAAAAAAGAGATCAAGGTAATTTATTGATCCATTGTAAAGTACAAACTCAGAGCATATAAACTATTCCAATCAACACTTTCGTTATAAATATTGCTTAGACTTTACTCAGATGTAAAGCAAGAGGAGTTAACCACCCAGTGGCTCACATGTCCTTATATAATGATGTCCATCAATGGTGATTCCTTCTTCTTTCACCACTTTCATCTCAAAGTTTGGCTTGAAAATCTGGTTCTTCACCTACACAAATTATTTTTCAAAAATAGACATAGCGGGCTGGAGAGATAGCTTAGCAGTTAAGGCATTTGCCTGCAAAGCCTGAGGACCCTGGTTCTACTCTCCAGGTCCCACGTAAGCCAGATGTACAAGCGGGCACACATGTCTGTAGTTCGTTTGCAGTGGCTAGAGGCCCTAGTGTGTACATTCTCACTCTCTCTCCCTCTGTCTCTTTCCCTCTTTCTGTCTCAAATAAATAAATTAATTAAATTAAATAAATTTACTTAAATTAAAAAATATACATACATAGCATCAATACCTCTTTGTTTTTTATTATAAGTTTGAAAACTCTGATCTTGGGCTGGTGGAGATGGCTCAATGGTTAAGTCACTTGCCTGCAAAGCCTAACTCCCCAGGTTTGATTCTCCAGTACCCATGTAAAGCCAGATGCACAAAGTGGCACATGCATCTGGAGTTCCTTTGCAGTGGCTAAAACCCCTGAAGCACGTCTCCTCTCTTCTTTTCTGCCCTCCTCTCCCCTCTTCTCTTCTTTCTCACCTCTCTCTTTGTGTCTTTGTTACTCTCTTTCTACTTTGTAAATAAATAAAAATATTTTAGCCAAGCATGGCGGCGCATGCCTTTGATTCCAGCACTCGGGAGGCAGTGGTAGGAGGTTCGCCATGAGTTTGAGGCCACCCTGAGACTACATTGTGGGTTCCAGGTCAGCCTGAACTAGAGTGAGACTCTACCTCGAAAAACCAAAGAAACAAAAAGAAAGAAAAGAAAGAAAAGAAAGAAAAAGCAACTGTGGTCTTATCGAACGTCTTCAATTTCAATGTATGAGGTTCTGTTATGCTTTCATGCTAATAGAACTGTTGCATACCAAAGCCACACCATTCAGATGTTTCAGGAAAATTTCAAGAACTTTGTTTGGTTGGTTGGTTTTTTATTTGCCAAATACAAAAAAAAAAAAAAAAATTCTTCTCCCTTATTTTTCTTATTTAGCTTTCATAAATATGTTTACATTTAAAAGCACATCTACATATTTTAGCATAATCTAACTTAAAGTTAGTAGCACAAATGCGTTATACATAAAGATATTGAAGTTGTAGTCACTGGGATGTGTTAAGCGATGTAACTTCTTTCCTAAAAGCTAAAGACAATATTTCCTTTAATTTTCTTTTTCTTTCCTTTAATTTATTTATTTTTCTTTGAGAGAGAGAAAGAGACAGAGAGAAATAGAGAGAGGAAGAGCAGAGAGAGAGGCAGGGCCTCTCAGCCGCTGTGAATGAACTGCAGTCGTTCAAGTCAAGAGCGGCATTGCGCCCTTGCGTCACTTGCGTCTGGCTAAACGTGGAACCTGGAGAATTGAATGGGCGTTCTTACGTTTCACAGGCAGGTGCCTTAACTGCTAAGCCATCTCTCCAGCCCTCCTTTAATTTTCTAATAAGAATGAAATCCCTGTGTACTGCTCACGTTTATGGTAAGTACCTGTACGTGAGCATGCATTTGTTCTTTTTTTTTTAAAATTGCATACATGTTTCAACACCTGATAAAGATTTTAGAGTGACATTCCAACATAGAGAATGACACGCGAGGTAACTGCACACTCCCTCCTCCTACCTCCCAGTGGAAAAGAACATTCAAGACCAAATTCTCTTCCTCTGTCGTCACCCTTTGTCCCTGGAAAGGACCAGCACCTTCTCCTGTGTATATATAACCAAAGACATCACGGACACTCAGTAAATGTTAACCAGTGATGATGCCGACAGCGAGGACTTTCCACCTTTGGCAAGTTCTACCAAATCTGAAGGCACGCTGTTCAGCACATTTTGTAACTGAAACAAGAGATCCCTACATGAAGCCATAGCCCTCGCTGCTAAGTGTCAAAGAGCTTGTGTCATATTTCAACAATTTTCCAAGGATACACTCTCTACATATACTGATGCCCAATGAAACCACCATAAAAAAAAATGGAAGAGAAATATACATTACAAACCTATTTTATTGCATAAACTAACAGATACTTTGTTCAAATTTGCATTCGGTCACTGAGTTGCTATATGCGAGCCTGTAATTTTCAGTTGTTCCTTTTCATTTTTGTGTACTTTTTACCAACTCAGTAAATCTACCTGAGACACAATTTCATATATGTGTGTGTGTATTTGCAAATTTATAGTTTATTATAAGTTTTAAATAATTAAGACAAATTATAGGATATTTTACTTTCTAAGATGAGGAATGCTCTTTCCATGTTACTTACATATTTTTAAATGTGATTAACATAAAAATTATTTTAATAAAAAAAATCAATTAGTCTGGAATTTACTTGACTCAAAGTTGCAAAACGTAACAGAAAGTGACAACACGAGGGGCTGGAGAGATGGCTTAGCGGTTAAGCGCTTGCCTGTGAAGCCTAAGGACCCTGGTTCGAGGCTCAATTCCCCAGTATCCCCGTAAGCCAGATGCACAAGGTGGTGCATGCATCTGGAGCTTGTTTGCAGTGGCTGCAGGCCCTGGTGTGCCCATTCTCTCTCTCTCTCTCTGCCTCTTTCTCTCTCTGTCTGTTGCTCTCAAATAAATAAGTAAAAAATAAACAACAACAACAAAAATTTAAAAAAAAACAAAGTCACAACAAGACAATCCCATGTGGACTGAGGCTAGAAATCTCTTTTTAAAATGAAATTATTTCATTCTTATCTGAAATTTTTCTAGAGGGTTAGTACAGTGTTTCTTAAATCAGTAGTTCAGAAACAGTCCCGTGGAATGATTCAGAAATGAATACCAGGATCAAAATAAGCCCATATTTGTAGAATATTATAGAATCCTTAAAAAAAAAAAAAACTACTTAGGAAATTGAGACATAAGAGTAGACATAAATATCTCAGTTATTCCTTGCCCACCTGAATGCACTGGGAAGAGAAAAGGTGCTTGTTCAGAATCTGGTCAGTACAGTTATGTCCACTGGCCAAACACAAATGATCCAATATCCTCACAGAATCAGGCTACAGCTCAAATGCACGGGTATTTACAAACCAAGATGCAGATAGTAACTGATATACCGGAATGGGTCATTCCAAGAAAGGCGTTGTTTCCACAGCGCCAAAAGAAGTGCTAGAGTGCATGGCTGCCTTTTTATTTATCCATTCTAACTGATCAGATATTTCCAAATGGATTTTTTTCTCTCCTCACTGGTGTATTAACACTTCACGACTGTTCTATATATACATATATATGTATATACACAAGGGCACCCCCCCTCACATACACATACAAGCATGCATACCCCAATCACATACACACACACAAGAAACCATGCAGACACATGCCAAGAAGAGTTAAGGTGTCTGCAATCCCCAAAACATGTCAGTATATTTCCATCTGTTTGCTTTCTTCCCCCTTCCTTGGATTACGGTGAGAAATACTGCCTAAAATGAAAGCTCTTCCATCTGCCATGGGCACATGGGAAAGAAATTAACAAAACCTGTCATTCTAACAGGCTATTCGGAAAAACAGTTGACCTGGAATTCACTATGTAGTCTCAGGGTGGCCTCAAACTCACAGCAATCCTCCTACCTCTGCCTCCCGAGTGCCGGGATTAAAAGCGTGCACCACCCCATCCGGCTACACTGTGGTTTTTATTCTCCTTAAAACCCTTATAACTGGCAAGAGAGAAGGGTAGGTTGATTAAAGTGCCGTGTAAGCATAAGGGCTTGAGTTTGGATCACCAGAAGGCACGCAAAAGCTGGACACTGTCGCCTGCTTGAGTAATCCCAGCACCAGGGAGGCAGGGACAAGGGACCAGCGAGTCTAGCAGAGTCAGCAACCTGTCCAATCAGTGAGAGAACCCGCCTCACAAAATACGGTACTTGGATTGAGGGCGACACTCAATGAATGCCAACATCTGGGCTCCACATGAACATACACATATGAACACACACACACACACACACACACACACACACACACACACAGCAACCACTGTAATGCATTTCCACTCATGGAGGGTCTAAAGCAGACATTCTTCTATATTTTCCTCTTCCCACTCTTCATATTGATTCAGCTAGGCATCTGACGGGATGTTTCTTTCAGAAACCTCAAGACACTGACATTTTTACAACTGTAGTAGCGTAGAGCAGCTATGTTTGCCGTTCAGATAAAATTAAGGAATTAAGCCGGGCGTGGTGGTGCACGCATTTAATCCCAGCGCTCAGGAGGCAGAGGTAAGGAGGATCGCCATGAGTTCGAGGCCACTCTGAGACTACATAGTGAATTCCAGGTCAGCCTGGGCTAGAGTGAGATCCTACCTCGAAAAACCAAAAAATATTTATACGTATATTAAGGAATTAATTTCTCTTCCTTTGAAACTGGAATAGGATGGCTTTTATATTTTTAATCTAAATATCTTTGATATTCTGATTATTAGTGCTTTTTTAAATTACACATTTGGGGGCATATATTTTCCTATTTAATGGAAACTTGGAACAGATCCCATGAAACACTTCAACTCAGATGCCATTTAAAACGTAGATGTCTCAACCACCACTTCACCACACACAACACTGACAGCAGGATTAAGTAAAAGCCAATTTGATTATGTTTATAAGCATATTTGCATATATTAATAATATGTTATAAATATAGACAGCCACATATACAATATTGCCTACCTTGTCATCTCAATATTTTCTATGTACTGTGTGGAGATATTGGTACTACCTTTATATATATATTTTTAATATATGACTACAATTAGCAGTTGAATGCAACCACCAGAGGAATGGTGACATTTTTATAATTTTTAAAAATTTAGTTGAGAGAGAAAGAGAGAGAAGGTGAGGGAGAGAGAGAGAATGGATGTGCCAGGGCCTCTAACCACTGCAAACGGATCCCAGACACATGTGCCACCTTGTTTGTGCATCTGGCTTTACATGGGTATTGAGGAAGTGAACCTGGGTCTTTTAGCTTTTCAGGCAAGTACTTTAACCACGAAGCCATCTCTCCGGCCCCAGAATTTTTTTAAATTTATTTTTCACTGGTAGACCTAAAAACAATGCTGGTGCATAATAATTATTCAATGAAACAATGAATGCGTCTATGCCTGTTATTGTTATTATTGCTGTCATTATAAAGAAATCGTGATAGCAAACATGATTATCCACATTTGCCTAGAGCATCTAAACAGTTTCCTTCCTGCATTCTTTTTTTTTTTTTTTTTTTTTTTTTTTGAGAGACACAGAGAGAGACAGAGAGAGAGGAGAGAGGGAGAGGAAGACAGATAGAGATGGACGTGCCAGCAGCCTCTCAGCCACTGTGAAAGAAATCCAGATGCGTTCGCCACCTTGTGGTCAAGTGCGGCATTGCGCCCTTGTGTCACTTTGCATCTGGCTAAACGTGGGACCTGGAGATTGAAACCGCTGGACATTGGAACCAGTGTTCTTAGGCTTAGGAGGCAGGCGCCTTAACCACTAAGCCATCTCTCCAGCCCTCCTTCCCACATTCTGATAAACATGAGTGGAATAATTTTTTTTAAATATTTTATTATTTATTTCAGAGAGTGAGATACAGAAATAGGCAAGTAGAGAGAGAGAGAGAGAGAGAGAGAGAGAGAGAGAGAGAGAGAGAGAATGAGTGTGCCAGGGCCTCCAGCCACTGCAAACGAACTCCAGATGCATGCACCCCCTTGTGCATCTGGCTTACGTGGGTCCTGGAGAATCGAGCCTCGAACCGGGGTCCTTAGGCTTCATAGGCAAGCGTTTAACCGCTAAGCCATCTCTCCAGCCCGTGAGTGGAATAATTTTGAGAACTTGGTCCACTGCCACACAATTCATTCACTGGGCTGACTGGATGTAGATTCTGTTCTTGGTGGGTAGGCAAATGGCTCCGTGGGTAAAGTCCTTGCCATGGAAGCCTGAAGATTTGGGTCTGGATACCAGCAACCATGAGAAATTCCAGGCATGGTGCCAGCCAATCCCCAGGCTGGAGAGGCAGAGATAGGCAGGAGGATATCTGGGCTTCCTGGCTAACTAGTCTAGCGCAATTTGTGACCTCCAGATTTTGTGAGAGATCTGTCTCCAAAGAAAAAAGTGGAGGGTGTCTAAGATGCCTCACAGTGACCTCTGACCTTCACATGCACACACACACACACACACACACACACACACACACACACACATGTTCACATGTGCTTACATCCACACATGAATGCAGTTCTCCTCCCCATCAAATTTGCCACTGGAATATTGCAGATTCTAAATAAGCCTGAGGTTCTAACCAGTCTAAAAAGGGACTCAAGCAAAAGTCTCACCAGGGAAAGGAGATGATGGAAAAGACGTTAACAAGCGGAAGCACAGAGATAAACTGAAATGAATGGCTATATGGTTCCAAAGAGAGTGCCTGTCTTAATTCCAGTGTTTCCCAGATCTAATAAGGCCATGCTATGCTTGTTTCTTAGATATTTTTGAGTCTTTATAGCCACCACAGTTCCATTTTTTTTTTTAACTGGAGCTTAATTGAGTTTCTTGTACTTTCAGTCAAAATCTTGCTGAGTCACCACTTAAGGAATTTTCCTTCCCTCCTAACATAAAGCCATTTTTTCTTTGAGAGAGAGATAGAGTCTGAGAGAGAGAGAGAGAGAGAGAGACATACAGAGGGAGAGAGAGACAGAGAGAGAATGGGCACACCAGAGACCTCTCAGCTGCTGTGAATGAACTCCAGACACGTGCGTCCCCTTGTGGATAAGTGTGGCATTGCACCCTTGCGTCAATTTGTGTCTGGCTAAATGTGGGACCTGGAGAATTGAACCAGCATTCTTAGGCTTTGCAGGCAGGCGCCTTAACTGCTAAGCCATCTCTCCAGCCCCATAAAGCCATTTTTAAATGAATGCTGTGGAATGGTATTAGCTCCGGTGAATTAACTTGACAATGAATTAGCGATTATACAGTCAAAAGGTGTAAGTTAAAACTCACACTTCTGAGGTAACAGTGAATGGAGTTACATGTGAAACCACATCCAGGTGTCCTCTGACTGACATATTTATTATACCTCCAGTCAAAACATTACCCTCTTGTTTTACTCGAGCTTCTTCACTTTACTGGACGTCAGCTTGCTTCAGAGAAAGGCTGTGAGGTGTTAAGAAGGGGAAGGAGGGATGAAGGATGGGGAAAAGTATGGAAAAGGGTGAATCCTGTGATTTTTTTTTTTTTTTTTTACAGATCTTATGCATAGGCAAATGCTTAGATATTTTAAATATCAGAGAATGATTGCTGAGGTAAATTTTTCTTTCCATAAACTAGAGGAAGCTAGACAGGAGAAATGAGTAAACAGAGACATAAATATGACACAGGATTGTCGGAGAATTTTTGAAGTATTTGTCAACGGGTAGGTGAGTTCTGCAGTCAAAAAGGCAAAATTTCTTTTTCAGGGATATAATAAAAGGGCATTCATGTAGTTATTTAAAAATAAACCATTGAAAAACTCAAAGGTATTCACTGTGCTAAAAGTACAACCCAATGTGTTAGAATAATTAAGTTTTAAAGACACTATAGCATAATTAACAAAAGCTTTGCATTTGAGTACAAAGTAAATTCAAGGCTGATATTTATTTATTTATTTATTATTCATTCATTTGTTTATTTACTTATTTGAGAGATGGAGAGAAAATGGGCATGTGCCAGGGCCTCCAGCCACTGCAAACAAACTCCAGACACATATGCCCCCTTGTGCATCTGGCTTACATGGGTCTTGGAGAATCGAACTGGGGTCCTTTGGCTTTGCAGGCAAATGCCTTAACCGCTAAGCCATCTCTCCAGCCCAAAGCTGGTGTTTAAAACTGAGTTGCACTCTGTTGACAGGTATCTTCTCCACCTAGAATTTTAGTACCTTCTGCTCAGCTGTTTACTCTCCTCTGACTCCCATGCAAACCCACAGCGTTCAGCACTAAAACGATCACCTTGTCTTGTCTCTCTACTCCTGGTATATTTTTCCCCTAGAACCATCACTGTGCACTATGCACAATTACCTAACAGAAACAAAGAAGGATTCACATAAATAACATGTTCTGAACTGATGTGACAGGAAAGATATTAATATACAATCGCATTACCTTTTCCCCCTGGGATGCATATTGTGAGTGGGAAAGAATTTAATGTTGCATATAAGATTATTTCTCTTGTGCATAGTTCCAAGATTTGTTAAAAACTGGGGAGGGGGAGAGACTCAAGACCCCACAAAATATCACCACTGACCTCGCAATGAATGCACTTTTAGAATTGCTCATTCTTCTATAACACCTTTTCCCTTGAGATTAGTGACCAATCAGGAGCCGGGGGCAAATAGTTTAAAAAGCAGGAAAGAAGGCTGGAGAAATGGCTTATTGATCAAGGCATTTGCTTGCGAAACCAAAGGACCCAGGTTTGATTCCCCAGGACCCACATAAGCCACACACACAAGGGGGTGCATGCCTCTGGAGTTTGTTTGCAGTGGCTGGAGGCCCTGGCATGTCAGTTCTCTCTGTGTCTCTCTTCTATCTCTATCTCTAACTCTGCTTGCAAATAAATAAAATTATGTTTTAAAAGCTTTTAAAAAAAAAGCAGGAAGGAGGCAGATGAGTATTGGGTTGTTGTTGTTGTTGTTGTTTTCCTTAAACTAACTCCAGACACATGCACCACCTTTTGCATCTGGCTTATTTTGGTCCTGGGAAATCAAACCTCGGTCCTTAGGCTTTGCAGGCAAGTGCCTGAACCACTAAGCCATCTCTCCAGCCCAAGTACCAGGTTTTTAATGATCAGAACTCTGCCCAAGTTTCATTGATTTTTTTGAAGTCTCGACCTCATTGTTTTTTGTTTGTTTGTTTGTTTGTTTTTTTTGCAGAGACACAGACAGAGACAGAGACAGAGAGAGAGGGAGAGGAAGACAGATAAGAGATTGGCGCGCCAGCAGCCTCTCAGCTGCTGCGAACGAAATCCAGAAGTGTGCGCCCCCTTGTGGGCAAGTGCAGCATTGCATCATTTTGCATCTGGCTAAACGTGGGACCTGGAGATTGGAACCAGCGTTCTTAGGCTTAGGAGGCAGGCGCCTTAACCACTAAGCCATCACTCCAGCCCTCGACCTCATTTTTAAGAGCGGAAGTTATTCAGAAGTGGGGACAAGGTTAATGGAAGCATCAACTCGCCTTAACTGCCAGGTGATTAGAGGCACGAGACATTTGCGATGAGGCTGCCACATCATGTGGGCGGGTGAAATGTTTCGTTTTGCTTTGGGGGTTTGTTGTTGTTGTTGTTTTCCCAAAAGGTACATCTAGCAAGCTGGGTAGCCAGAATGTCTTCTTGAACACTGTCCTGTTTCCCATCCACTCTGGTGAGTGATGAGGTCCACACCTTTGCTGTGAAGCTCTCCTGGGGTTGCTTTATCAGGGCGAGAACATTGGCTACAAGAAAAATACTTGCTAGGGACTAAATAAATTTCCTCTCATGTAGTAGAGGAAGATAGAAAGGAGAAATGTAAACAGAGATATAAATATGGTTATATAAATATGATTTTCAAGATTTTTAAAAAATATTATTTATTTATTTATTTGAGAGAGAGAGAGAGAGAAAACGGGTGCTCCAAGGCCTCCAGCCAGTGCAAACAAACTCCAGATGCCTGCACTCCCTTGTGCATCTGGCCAACGTGGGTCCTGGGGATTCGAACCGGGATCCTTTGGCTTTGCAGGCAACCACCCCAACCGCTAAGCCACCTCTCCAGCCCCTATTTTCAAGATTTTTTTAAATGCTTGTATAAATGAACATGTAGCACTGTTGCCGAAAGCGAGGACGACGCGATATGCACTGATCTTTTATTTTGGTCTCCCGGTGCCGCTAAGTTTTGCTCATGGAGAATATTGTGGGATTTGTTTCAGGGTGCTGTGAGGAAATAGCTTTTAGCACTCCAGGAATCGAAAACCAGTGAACTCAGATTGTATTTGAAAAAATCAGAATGCCCATCTTAAACTACATCCCAAAACTCTGCCCTTTGCTACGGGCCACCCCCTCCATCTCCCGCTGGGCCCTCGCTGACCAGCAGCGGACAGAGCGTCTTTTCTCCCAGCCCAGATCCCCAGCCAGCCCAGATACTGTTGGCTGTAACTACATTGGGGCTGGAGAGCTGGGAGAAGTGAGATGAAAGGAAAGAGGGTTGAGTCCTCCCTTGAATTGGCACCACCATGAGATGGCATCTTGCATTGAGAAGCTGGCTGATATTGAAAGCTGCCTCTGTCTCGTGGGCACGTTTGTGGCTTTAGCACAGAGTCCCTGCTGGGGCCTCTGGCTGCCACTCCTGTGGCTCAGACAGGGTCCTGTGTTCCAAGTGCTGCTGGTTAATCAGCCCCCTGCGAAGGCCTTGATTTTCTACTGTATAATCCCTACAAAGCCTTGTTGTCGGCGTCCAAATGCCTTTCCCAGATATTCCTCTGCAAAACGACCAATTTTTAAAATAAATAAATAAATAAATAATGGTTCAAGGCTAAGTCTCTGTCATGTGGGGTGTGAATGCGCCCCATGAGAAAAAACATGTGCCAGTGATGTCTCCTTTTCTGGGCTTAATGTCAACAAAATGACTGCCACCCCTTGGAATGAGGAGGGAAGGACTCACTATCACAATATTTTCTCTTAAAAATCGGCCCATGGCACTTCCCCAGGGCCCCAGCTGAAACCATACAGAAATTGAGGAAATGAATGAGAGAGCTGCTTTCCTGGTGAACCTGGTACCGGCACAAGGGTGACGGAGACAGACACAGAGGTCACTCAACTCCTACCAAACCAGAGATCCAGAGGCTCCTAAGAGCCCATCACTGAAGGACACTTAAAATGAACCCAACATGGCTCAGGGAATTTTGCTGAAGAGTGGGGGCGGAAAGATTGTTAGAGCCACAAGTTGGGACATTATGCACAGAGACATGGCCTCTACCCCACACTTGATGCATGACCCACAATCCCCATGGGGATGACCGGCATCCCCCAAGGAGGAGGGGCCCTTTGGGGGGGGCAGGGATGAAGCTACAGATGGTACCAACATGTGCTCTTTACACAGTGAGTATGTCCATAACTCATAAAAAAAATATCAACACAATCAAAAAGGTTCTTTTCTTCCTTTGGGTCTTGGGTTGGAATATGGCTACCCACTTATGTGTTCATGAAGACTCAGCCTGAGTAAAAGGGAAGTGTGGTGGTTTGATTCAGGCGTCCCCAATAAACTTAGCTGTTCTGAAGGCTCGCTCCCCAGCTGATGGAGATTTGGGAATGAATGCCTCCTCGAGGCGGTGTATTATTGGGGTGGGCTTATGGGTGTTATAGCCAGTTTCCCCTTGCCAGAGTTTGGCACACTCTCCTGTTGCTATTGTCCACCTGATGTTGGCCAGGAGGTGATGTCCACCCTCTGCTCATGCCATCATTTTTCCTGCCATCGTGGAGAGTACCCTCAAGTCTATAAACCAAAATAACCCCCCCTTTTTTTTTTCCCAAAAGCTGCTCTTGGTCAGGTGATTTCTGCCAGCAATGTGACCCTGACTGCAACAGGGAGTATGGTAAAACAGCCAAGCAGAGCAGAGGTGACATGTATGAGTATCTTACTACATCCCTACACTTCATGTCATGGAAGTACCTGACAGTACATTTTATTTATTTATTTATTTATTTATTTATTTATTTATTTATTTATCATAAGCCATTAAGTTCGGAGTTTCAAATTAGCAGTCAAAGGTATCTTGTCTGCCATGGGCCACTGTGAAATGCTCAATACAATCCACCCAAAGGCCCTTCTAAGTAGGCCATCACAGTTAGACAGGACTGGGACACTTAACTTTTTCTCTCTCTCTCTCTCTTTTTTTTTTTCTTTTCTAAATAGCTGGTGGATGAGTTCATCTACCACAAAAAAAAAAAAAAAAAAAAAGATTGTGAAAATCTGATGTGCAGGTTAATTTTCAAAATTGCAGTTGCTGTTAGTGAAGGGAAACAGCAGTTGTGATGGCAGCTGTGAGCAGAAATGTACGCAGAGACAGACACAAGCTATGTGCCGTTCGTAATGCCACTATCCTTTTCAGTAGCTTAGCTCCCTGTCAGAGTTCATGGAGAGGAGTGAAGGTTCCTATCATCACATGATATTGACAGTGCTCAGGGTAATGACCACATTCCATCTTAGAAAAATCAGAGGAGGGCTGGAGGGATGGCTAAGTGGTTAAGGCATTTGCCTGTAGAGCCAAAGGACCCAGATTTGATTCCCCAGGATCCACGTGAGCCAGATGCACAAGGGGGAGCACACATCTGGAGTTCGTTTGCAGTGGCTGGAGGACCTGGCACACCCATTCTCTCTCTCTCTCTCTCTCTCTCTCCCTCTTTCTCTGTTAAACAAATACATAAATAAAAATAAAATATTTTTTAAAATTCATGCCAGGCGTGGTGGCACACACCTTTAATCCCAGCACTCAGGGGCAGAGGTAGGAGGATTGCTGTGAGTTCAAGGCCACCCTGAGACTACATAGCGAATTCCAGGTCAGCCTGAGCTAGAGTGAGACCCTACCTTGGGGAAAATATATATGAAAAATCAGAGGACAGTGTATGAACCAGAAATTCTCTGCAAGTCAAACTGCACTTTCTGCGGTTTACTGTTCCATATTATGATGTGAATGTGCTCATATTAAACCACTTTCAGAGAGACTTGAGGTGACCAATTGGGACAGCAGTGTGTTTGCAGACTAACACGTTCATAAGAACCCCAGAATAATGAGCTAATTTATCAAGTAGCAGATGGGATTTATTGAAAGCCGGTGGCCTAAGCTATCATAATTGCCCTTTATACTCGAAAAGGACCTTTCTAGCAACCTTACTAGCCACATCTCTTTTGGATAAACAGGCCCGGGTGTAACTAGTGCCTCTTCCCATGGGGACACACTGCTGGACCTGTTCCAGTGCAGGGTTCGGCTTGTTTCCCCTGTGTGTGTGTGTGTGAGTACCATCCCATAATGAGAGGTCATTTGTTGACACTGCTATTCTGCCCTAGTTGTTGTGTGCACTGGATAAAGTTTCATCAAGGGCTCCTTAACAGGGCTGGAGAGATGGCTTAAGCAGTTAAGGCGTTTGCCTACAAAACCAAAGGATCCCAGTTCAATTCTCCAGGACCCACATAAGCCAGATGCACAAGGAGGTGCCTGCGTCTGGAGTTCGTTTGCAGTAGCTGGAGGCCCTGCTGCACCCATTTTCTCTCTCTCTTTGTCTGCCTCTTTCTCTCTCTCTCAAATAAATAAAAAATATATTTTTTAAAAAAGATCTCCTGGGCTGGAGAGATCACTTAGTGGTTAAGGCGCCTGCCTGCTAAACCTAAGAATGTCAGTTCCAATCTCCAGGTCCCACGTTTAGCCAGATGCAAAGTGACGCAAGGGCGCAATGCCACACTTGCCCACAAGCGGGCACACACATCTGGATTTTGTTCGCAGTGGCTGAGAAGCTGCTAGCTTGCCCATTCTCTATCTGTCTTCCTCTTCCTCTCTCTCTGTCTCTCTCAAAAAAAAAAAAAAAAAAAAATCTCCTTAACTGTGAGACAGTTTCACTTTGCTGGACTGTCCTCTTTGTTCCTTGTTGACATGTTCCAGCTTCAACGCAACAAGCATGTCACCATCAACACCTGTGACATCTTTATTCTCTCCCTGCCACACCCCCAAAGTCAGTGCAGAAACGACCTTATCCCTCTACATGTAGTCTCTCCTCACCCTCAACCCCAAAGCTTGCAATTTATCTACCTAAACTCCAATTTCGGCTGCCTCCATCAGCTTTCATAGCTCAAGTATAGATAAACTACTTTGTGCTATAGCTTAATGGGTTTTCTGAAGAAAAGAAGGTTTGGTAAAGGGGGCGTAGGTCTTGGGAGGACCAGACACTTTGGGGTCTTTTGATGCCACTTTGCTGACCTGAGGTTCATTTTCTAGGCTTCACTGAATCACAAGTTCATTTTTGTTTGTGTACTTGTTTCTGGTCCAGAAACCAATGGTCATATCTCTGTCTAAGATATGTCCAAGATGTTATTTAGAAGGTATATTATGTGAGCGCATGCAAAAATCTACCTTGCTTTCTTTTCCTTCCTCATGTTCTTCAAACGTTTGACATCTAGCCTGCTGACGGTGACGGCATGAATGTTGCGGGGGAAGGGAGAAAACGACAGTGTAGAAAAATGAGGAGGCTGGATAAGGAAAGCTTCACTGCCAACCATTGAGATGACAGACTTGCCTGGAAATAGCCACAGTATGAGTTCTATATCATTTGCTTTAAGGGGCCTTAGAGGTTAATTAAGAATAAAACCGGGCTGGAGAGATGGCTTAGCAGTTAAGGCATATGCCTACAAAGCCTAAGGACCCAGGTTCGATTCTCCATGTCCCAGGTAAGCTAGATGCACGTGGTGGCGCATGCCTTGCGAGTTCGTATGCAGTGGCTAGAGGACCTGGCCTGTCCATTCTCTCAAACACTAGAGGTATCCAACAATGGTGAGAGGGTGGGAGACAGGTCGGCTGGGAATGACAGTCTGGAAGCACTACCTAGTAGCATATGTAGCTTCTAAGATCAGAGGAGACCAGGCCCATTCAGAGTGGTATGGCTGTAGAAAATAGGAGCATTGGGCTAGAGAGATGGCTTAGCGGTTAAGGCGCCTGCCTCCTAAGCCTAAGAATGCCGGTGACAATCTCCAGGTCCCACGTTTAGCCAGGTACAAAGTGACACAAGTGCTCAGTGCCACACTTGCCTACAAAGGGGGCACACGCATCTGGAGTTTATTCACAGCGGCTGAGAGGCTGCTGGTGCACCCATTCTCTCTCTCTGTCTTTCTCTGTGTCTCCCTCCACAAGAAAAAAGAAAGAAAAAAAAAAAGAAAGAAAGAAAGAAAGAAAGAAAAAAGAAAATAGGAGCATTAAAAAAAATGCAAGACCTACAATCCCCATGGGGGGGAGGATAGGGAAAAGGCTAACCATGGTACCATCATGGCTGTTTATACGCTATATACACAACTAATAAAAAAATGTTTAAGAAAATTAGCACCAAAAAAAATGCAGAATGATTAAACACCTTTAATCACAGCACTCGGGAGGCAGAGGGAGGATGATTGCTGTGAGTTCAAGGCCACCCTGAGACTACATAGTGAATTCTAAGACAACCTGGGCTAGAGCGAGACCCTACTGCAAAATTTAAAAAATGTAGAACATACGTATCATTTGCTAAGAAATTTCATTTGTGGGCTGGAGAGATGGCCTAGCAGTTAAGGTGCTCATGTGCAAAGCTTAACAACCCACGTTTGATTCCCCAGAGGCCATGTATGCCAGATGCACAAGGTGGCATATGCACCTGGAGTTCATTTACAGTGGCTAGAGGCCCTGGCGTGCCCATTCTCTCTCTCTTTCTCTCTCTCTCTCTCTCTCCCCCTCTATCATAAATCAATAAAGATAAAATAATTAGAAAAGAAACCTCATTTGTAAAACATAATTGCTGAAGTACAAATATTCATAAACACATGATACTCATTTTACCACTGTTTATAACTTTAAAATGTTGTGTCTCCCCAGGTATTGCTTAGTTCCTGCAGAAAATGACAGAACTTTTTCCTCCTTCCCAGTGATTTCCAGAATCTAAATACATAATGGAGTTGGAGATGATTAAAATATGCCCACTGGATGACAAATGCTCAAAATATTTTTAAAAATATTTTTATTTATTTATCTGCAAGCAGAGAGAGAGAGAGAGAGAGAGAGAGAAGAGAAGAGAGAAAGACAGAGAGAATGGATGCACCAGGGCCTCCAGTCAACACAAACAAACTCCAGCTGAATGTGCCACTTTGTGCATCTAGCTTTATGTAGGTACCAGGGAAATGAAACTGGGTCACCAGCCTTTGCAGGCAGGCACCCTAACTACTGAGCAAATTCTCCAACCCTCAAAATATTTTATTAATTAAATGATTTGTAAAATATATAGCTATTTTGCCATTATGTATGTGTGTGTGTGTGTGTGTGTGTGTGTGTGTGTGTATTTTAGTTGGCAAATACCAAGTTTATTCTTACTCCTATTTATTTACACTTTTGGAAGATTTTATAAAATAATTATTTCCTTTCTTAGGCTTTTCAACTTTGTAGATATTATACAAATTTTTATAAACTTGTCATTTCTCAAGACTAAGCATCTCTACTCTCCAACCTTGGCATATACAAAATTTGCACTGCTGCCTGCCTCTTCTAAACATATGAAATACAAAACAACATGGTCATTAGGCAACAAAAATGATTTCATTTGTCCCACATTCTCCAATGAAGGTTCAAACTCTTCTTATTACAATTCTTGGGGCCCATTCTTCAGGCAGAACCAATTTTTCTTGTGAGATGGAATGGAAGGAGGGGATAGGATATCTCTCAGGTACAATACAAAGACAGTAGCTGGGCGTGGTGGCGCACGCCTTTAATCCCAGCACTCGGGAGGCAGAGGTAGGAGGATCGCCGAGAGTTCAAGGTCACCCTGAGACTACATAGTTAATTCCAAGTCAGCCTGGACCAGAGTAGTGAGACCCTACCTTGCAAAACCAAAAAAAAAAAAAAGACAGTGCCTTGGATCCCATCACTTTACCAGCAGTGGAGGCGCAATTGGTCCTCTGGACCAAGGTCATAGGATGAAGGTCATATACTAGTGAACTGTCTCCCCTGGTCTATGAAACTGACCAAATAATTCACCTGCAATAGAAATTCCTCAGAGAATAGCCCTCTAACTTTGTTACTTAGGTCAGACAGTTGATGGAGACAGACACCGAGGACACTCAAAACACACCAAACAGAAATGCAGAAGCTGTTAAGAGCTCAACCCTAAAGTAGACTTAAAACACACCCACCATGGCTCAGGGAATTTTGTGGAAGAGGGGGCGGAAAAATTGTAAGCGCCATCAGGTGGGAGGGAATATTTATAGGCATTGCCCCCTTCTCACAATGACTGGCTGTTGCTGTCACAACTCATAACCTATAACACCTTGGTGATTATCAGCAATCCCACCAAAGATGGCCCTTGGTAGAATGGGGCCAGGGAGGAAAGAAATGATGGTACCAACACATGTGTCCATACAAAGTCTCTACAAAATACATTATATAAAAAATTCTTATATACTATACTTATATGTTATATATATTAAAGGTATATATAATATATAAATATAATAAATATATAATATATAAATATAATATATGTAATATATAATATACATGTAAATATATATGTATATATCCTTATTTTTTAAGGAGCACTATATTATATGAGACTATAATTATAACACACATACACACACACACACACACACACACACTGAAACACACACAAGCATGAATACTGAAGTATGGTCAGAATAATAAGCTTGGAAAAAATCTTTGCCTTCATGTGAGTCTCGGATCTCCCTGTGAACACTGTGGAACAGAATATCACCACCAACAAAAACCGAGCTAAGCTTCTCCTCGGAAGGCCTTGCATGAATGAAGACACACCATGAACAACTAGTATGAGAACCTTACTCACTTCCTCCCACATACTATTTAGAAACACACAAGCATACTGGAAGTGAAGAGAGAAGAATGGAATCAAGTTAACGTTTCTTGCAGTCTCCCATGGGAAGCCCATGCACGGAGACTCACACAGCTTCTTTCTCTTCAAAAGCACAAGGCAAGTGTTGACAGCCTCCACTTAAACAAGAAAGCTGAATGAACCTACGGAAGGTGAGCATTTATTTATTTATTCAGTTATCATTTTACATTTTTTGTTTATTTTTATTTATTTCAGAGTGACAGGCAGGAGAGAAAGAGGCAGAGAGAGAGAGGGGGATTGAATGGGCGCACCAAGGCCTCCAGCCACAGCAAATGAATTCCAGATGCAAGCGCCCCCTTATGCATCTGGCTTACATGGGTACTGGGGAATCTAGCCTCGAACCAGGGTCCTTAGGCTTAACAGGCAAGCACTCAATTGCTAAGCCATCTCTCCAGCCCCTATTCATTTATTGTTGCTTAAAAAATAACCAGTATTTTTCTCAACCTTTAGGCTGCCAACATGCTATTCAACACACTCCATTGGTATTGCGTTTCTAACAGCTGAAGATGACAGAATTGTGCTTTGAATCTCAACCCTACTTCTTATCTCCAACCCCTCATCCAAAACTCCTCATATTCCATCTACGAAATTAAAACTTTGTTTTAAAAGGTTAATAAACAACTTGGAAAAGGCTGACATTTCATCTTGTCTCCTTGGCTGGTCTTTTGGGGATTATTCACCTAGCACTGAGTGAATACCCAGTGTCCTGGCCCCTCCCCCTCCCATTTATTACCCAGCTGCTGCAGTGTAGCCTTGAGACACCTGATCACTTAGATCATTAAATATCAATCCAATCACCAAACAGTTCCGCACATTGTAGAAAAATGACAAAAGGTACACTATTAGATTGCTATTAACTTATCCTGTCTTTTTTTTTTTTTTTTTTTTTTTTTTTTTTTTTTTGCAGCTGCCAGGAAAGTCATTTGGTAAAATTGATTAAACCAGCATGCCAAGGAGGGAGAAGAAAAAGAGCAGAGAAATGTAAATGGCAAGCTTAGAGGGGAGGAAGATGTTGTTGTGTGTGTGTGTGTGTGTGTGTGTTTTTTCTCCCCTCGAGGAGGAATGAAATGAAATGTCATTAGAGGGAGGGAAGAGGGGGTGGATGGGAGGAGACACTTTGCACACAGTGAGAACACTATAATTTCTAGTGTGAGGGATTCAAGATGATGGCAACACGCAAGCAAAGAGACAGAAAGGACAATAGGGGGGGAAAGGAAGGGAGAAGGAGAAGGCAAGATTTCCACGTTCTTCAAATAGACTGCCTGCCTTGCTCACGCTGAATGGCTCGGCTGAATTAATCCCAGAGATATCACCGACACAATAATAAGAAGCTCCTTTGAAGACTCAGAAAATAAAACCCTTTCAATAGCATTAGTAGAAAGGATCCCTAGTCTCTTGCTAAGTGAGATCTCTTCTATAATGACAATCTGAAAAGAAAGGAAAGTAAATCTTTCGAATTTTTGCTCACTACCACTATGGGTACAATAAAAGCATTACACATGTATTCTTCCCCTATGTATCATTACAGTGGCAATATGTATAGTCTCACCATCAAAACATCTGCTTTCGCTTTACAAAATTGCATTTTCCTGGTATCTTTTGGCCATTTCTTGATTAATCTGGCTCGTACAATCACAGAGTGCTGACAAGGATGGATTTCGCGAAGGAGTTTCTGTTTATAGTTCCTTCCAGTGTCATATTTAAAGCCACATTTAGCTCACACATCTTACGTTTTTATCTCTCATCTCTCTCCCCCCCCGCAAAAAAAATAGTATTAAATGACTGACACTATGAGTAAAGCAAACGTTGTGTGGAAGAGAGAAGCACTTTCTTAGGTATCAGACACAGAGAATTACATGATACAAGAGTTGTTTAATTGCTTAGAAGACCAGCTGTAGTCAAAAGGAATAGACCCATTGAAAAGATGTTTTAATCTTCACTACTTCATGCTTGATAAGCCACTTCATAGAAGCTAAGACGAACATGGCATATATTTGCAGGCATGGGTTTATATGAGAGTCACAGGCTATTTGAATAGTCGCTGATTATCCTACCTGCTACTGTTCACATCTTTGTAGCCCCCCCCCCTCCATTCAGGGTTCTTTTATCAAGTAGAAGTGATGGTATATAATTTTAAGATCAGATGTGTGTGTCTGTCTCTGTTTTTGAGATGCTCTTCTCTTGTCTTCTCACTCATTCATCTCTCACTCCATCGCATTGCTCGTGAAACTATATGGACTATGGCCTGCCAATGACCACATGAGTCATAGTGACAACAGTGAGCAATGAGATGCTTTAAGCCCAGGAGCACAATTTAGGAGAGAGTCTTGCAAGAACTATTAACTGATAACGGAGAAACCCTGAGCCATTTATAAGCAGTTGATACAATCATAGGGCGGGCATGCTTAGGGAGTGAATAGATTGTCATGCAAGCAAAGTTATGAGGAAAGAGGTGTGACCAGCATTTCAGTTCTTTAAGGCATGTGACAGGATCATACTTCCTAATAATTCTGGCTTAGTCACTTTACTTAGAATAATGAAATGTGATAGTTATCTCTGAAATGTGCAAGTGTATGCACACGTGCTGATCCCATTATTTTGAAAGTCACTATGACTTGAATAACAGAAAGAAAGATATGTACCTAGAAAGAAAGAAAATATAAAAAGGATAAAGAAAGAAGAGAATTAAAAAAGAAAAAAAGAAAGGAAGAGACAGGAATGAAAGAAAGAAAAGACATATATGTCACTTTCTTGGGGAAGTATAACGAATATATACATATATACATATATATATACATATATATATATACACATACATACATATATATATATACACATATATATATATATATATATATATATATATATATATATATATATATACACACACACACTTGCTGTACAGATCTTGATCTCCCACATTAACTATGTCCCTAAATAAAAAGCATAGCCTTCTGCCACTCGCCACAAACATCTAGTAAATAGAAGAATGACTGAAAATTAAATTGTAATAGTTTTAAGCAACTCAGATTTTGTGGGAGTTCATCACTGCATGGCATGCCCCGTCACCAGTACAGAAGTCTGAGATTCCTGAAAACGATCATGATTTTGATTAGCACATACATGATCCCAGTCATAAACTGGACATGCAGAGTGTTGTTGTACTTCAGAACAGGAAGAATTATTTTCACCATAT
This sequence comes from Orientallactaga sibirica, assembly GCA_036365145.1. Classification (NCBI taxonomy): domain Eukaryota; kingdom Metazoa; phylum Chordata; class Mammalia; order Rodentia; family Dipodidae; genus Orientallactaga; species Orientallactaga sibirica. Next base: position 9,201,127 of record JAEOAD010000054.1, on the reverse strand, counting down.
TCCTAAAAGTTGACAGGTGAAGCAGCCCAGCTGTTGGCTTCCTTTGGGAGAATCAGAAGGGAGAACATGTTCTTCCCGCCCGATGAGTGATGCACAGGGATGTTCAAGGTACAGCACAGACCACTAATACTGGAACGAAGTTGCAGGTGACTGCTGCTCTTGAGAGACCTCCAAAAATGGGTTGAGGTCACTGGTAGGAAAGAGTCCTGTTGAAAGTAGCAAGCCAGGCAGATCCACCTAGGACAACTTCAAGGAGCTCCCAAGAGATTTAGACATACTTAAGTGATGAAGGGTGTGTGAGCCAACCTTTTGGTTTTTGAGAAATAAGCACAAGTTACTGAGAATACAGAATTAATTTTTAACCACCTGCTTAGAGATTATACACCTAAAAATCTATCAGTTTATTTTTACTTTATATATTTAATTCATTATTAATTATCATTGCTTTGTGTAGATCCATCCCCTGTCCACTAACGTATAATATAGCATTGTGTGGTTCTAATGACTACATCTCAATTTGAGAATTTAAAATCTCTCAGAAAATGGGTAGAAATGGAATCTAGATTTCAATCTACACACAGAGCCATTATAGGGAATCCATGTATGTTTCTTATTGAAACACACAATGGAATGTGTCATTGAACTCTCAGGGTGACATCATGTCAACCTAGTTGATGCAGACTCTTTGGGCTGCTATAACAAAATGCCGTGAACTAGATGGTTTGCCGTCGAGAAAAAGATATTGCTATGCTTCTGGGGGCCATAGAGCCCAATGTCAAAGAGCTGGGCTTGGGAAGGGTCTTGTCTGGACCAGAAGGATTGTTCTTCTATCCACTGATTCTGTACAGGGAAAGAGGGCCTTTCCTCAGGCCTCTTTTATTATAAGGGCACAAGTCCCATTGATAAGGGTCCTTCCTCTATCATGTAATTACTTACCAAAGATATACCTCCTCATAACATCACTTTCAGTGTCAGACTTAAACATCAACATATGAATAAGGGGAGGGGTGGGGTACTGGGATTCATGCAGAAGCACTCCTTAACATCCCTAAACTCATTTCCTTCTCTCTATTAGTATCATTCTCTATCTTTTTTATTTATTTATTTATTTTTTTGGAGAGAGACAGAGAGAGAGAGAGAGAGAGAGAGAGAGAGAGAGAGTGAGAGAGGAGAGGAAGACAGAGATGGGCGCACCAGCAGTGTCTCAGCTGCTGAGAACGAAATCCAGATGCGTGCACCCCCTTGTGGTCAAGTGCAGCATTGCACCAATGCGTCACTTTGCATCTGGCTAAACGTGGGACCTGGAGATTGGAACCACTAGAGATTGGAACCAGTGTTCTTAGGCTTAGGAGGCAGGTGTCTTAACCACTAAACCATCTCTCCAGCCCTCATTCTCTATCTTTTTAAAGCACTCATTGTACATTTCCTTTATATGGCTGTCTACTTCTCTCTCCAACATAGACACAAGATTCATAAAGGAAGGTTCAATGCAATGGTCATAATTGCATACCATCTCTAGAACATACAGTGAGTGATATACAGGAACCGTTCCATAAATACTTGCAGATGGAATAAATAAGGATAAACAAAAGAAAAAAATAGAATTATTAAGATTCATTGATTTTCAAATTTTCAATTCTGAAATTACCTTGATCTCTCTTTGGCCCACCTGCCATTTTAACTTAAGTTTCAGAATGAATTGTGGCTCAAGTCATCCTTCTACCTTTGTAAAACATGATCGATCTTTGGGGGCTTCCTCAATCCAATTTGGATAACACAACAGCCAAATCTATCCACATCACTAAACTCAATCAGCCAGACTGTCATTCTGTCTCTGATGCTATTTAGAATGTGCAATGAGCCACCAGATTCGACTTCCTAAAAACTAATTTCCCCAGGGCTTCTGTTCTATTATTTTATCAATGCCCCTGAGGTCAGAAACGATGATATTATTTCTTCTCTCTGAAAAGTGCAATGTCTCATTAAAACTTCTTCTTATAAAGCCTGAACATTTCTGCAGAAATTCAAGGAAGTTTCAAGGATCATGAAGGACCTTTGGCTTGATGTCAGCTATATTTAGTGCTTTCAGAGCAACAACACAGTCAAGTTCATTAATGACCCAGAAATAATTAATTCAATATGTATTCTGATTGGCAGTGGACTTTTTTAGATTTAAAAAAAAAGATTTGAACGAGTTTTGAAAAGTGCTTGGTCTCATTTTGTTTTACATTTTAATTTTTTTTTTTTTTTTTTTTTGAAGTAAGGTCTCTCTCTAGCCTAGACTTACCTGGAATTCGCCATGTACTCTCAGGCTGGTCTTGAACTCACAAACACCCTCCTACCTCTGCCTCCCAAGTGCTGGGATTAAAGACATATGCCACCACACATGGCCTCATTTGTTTTTATATAACCAATAACCAAGTTGGAATATTATATTGTATGAATATGGACAAGGTCTTTTCATACAAAAACGTCACATTTTATACTTTTGTTTCTAACAAAGGAAAGAAATGTGGGAAGCAATCATTCCTGCACTTAACAACTATTTACTGATTACATTCTAGGACCTGCTACAGAGGCTGGCTCCCTACTGATGAACTAAGAGCCAAGAGATGTGTGCAGTAGAGCAAGGGGTAGCAGGCATATTCAGTTCCAGCTGCAGCCTGAAGCACGTTATCTCTGAAGTGACCTTTGCTTGCAGAACTCAGAGAATAGAAGAATAGTGTCACTGGACCTGTGCAGAGCCTGGAGCAGCTAAATCAGAGCTGAATAAATAAACAAATAAAACTATTTTTAAAAATGGTGTCCTGATGTGAGATGGCCCACTCTGCTGATGCTGGAGGAGTGACTGCATGTGAGAAAGTACTTGGCACATGGACGAACAATGTGGTGGGAAAGATAAGAGGGCAGAACCAAGCTGGAAGCAAGAGAGTTGGTGAGAAATTGTCAGGATCTGGATTTTGAAAAGATAGTTTGCTGATGGGTTGAATGTGAAGATGGGAGAGATGGCTAGGTGTCAAAGATATTAGCAAAGATTGGCTTGAGGCGGGAAAGTCCCTAGGAAAAATCATGTTTGGTGGGAATGATCAAGCCTCTTGTTTATTTTATTTATTTATTGGAGAGAGATCAAGGGGAAGAGAGAGAGGGAGAGAGAAAGAAAGAGAGAGACAGAGAGAGAATGGGTGCACCAGGGCCTCTAGCCACTGCAAATGAATTCCAGATGCATGTGCCACCTTGTGCATTTGGCTTATGTGGGTACTAAGGAATCAAACCTGGGACCTGAGGCATCTCAGGCAGTGCCTTAACTGCTAAGCCATCTCTCTAGCCCAAGACTCTTGTTTTTGATATAGAAGTTTCCAGGCATAGCCTTCTGTCATTTGCCATTTTACTTTCCACAGTTTCAGTGACACACCACCGACCACAGACTGAAAACATTAAATGGCACAATCGAGAAATAAGGAAGTCACAAGTTGAGAATGGCCCAGCATTCTGAGCACCGTGAGCCATCTATTGCTTCATTCTGCCTCTGACATGCGTCTCCTCCCGTGTAGTGTATTCACATTGTACCTTCCCGTTACTGGTCCCTTAGTAGCTATTCTGATTATCAGGTAGACTCTTGCAGTATCACAGGGCCTTGTTTAAGTACACCTTACTATTAATTAATAACGGTCTGAAAGCCCAATGGTAGTGCTGCTTACAATTTTTATGTGCCCTCCCCCCCCAAGAAAAGGTATGAAGTACAAATACTTAATTAAACAAAACTTGAACATTAAAGAAAAAGGAATGGACTATTTCATTTAATATAAAAGACGGCAGTTCTGATAGAATATATACATAACTAATAAAAAAAGAGAAGAAAAAACAGTTATATGAGAAGTTGGTAAGATTCATCATGAGAATGGATCCTCTAGCTGTGAAAATGAGGAGAAGGAAAATAATCTCACTGTAGCATTGCATCTCAAACTGCAGAACGTATGGCCTTGTGCATAGAAGTCGCAAAGGGATTAAGTGAGGGGATGCGTAGGAAATGACAAATGTGGTCACTGCGGAACCATCGTCCTTTTTAGACATCCACTGATGTTCTTAAAATGTCTCACTGGAAGGTGGAACAGTCATTTTGAAAAGAGAAGAGAGATGAATACAAAAGTCTGTGTGCAGGGCTGGAGAGATGGCTGAGCAGTTAAGGTTGTTGGTTGCCTGCAAAGCCTCAGGATCCAGGTTTGATTCTCCAGGTCCCACGTAAGCCAGATGCACAAAGTGGTGCATGCCTTTGGAGTTTGTTTGCAGTGGCTAGAGGCCCTGGTGTGCCCATTCTCTCTCTCTCTCTCTCTCTCACTTGCTCTCTAATAAATAAATAAAAAAATAAATAAATAAAAAAAAAAAACTCTGTGTCCAAAAGACATGTCCAGATTGGTGACAGAAATGCCAATGGCATACAGACTTTAAAGTCATTTAATTAGATGAGTCATAGGGGCAGGCACAAATGACACAAAGAAGGCCATAGACTAAGCTTGGTCATGTGCACTGGGTAAGGGTATGTGTGAGGGTTGATGAGCAATGGGCAAAGGAGGCTGAGTAGGAGTCAAATGGACACTAAAAAGAGAGACGCCCTGAAGTCCGACTGAAGACATTCCTTCTTTGGCCATCACTAAGCATCACTATAAAGACACACTTGCTCTGTCACTTTCACAAGGTTATGGGAATCACATGGGAATCATATCATCTGAATTTGCATTAAACTTAGTTTTCACGTTTTAGAGAGAGTTTTACTGATGAAAGACACAAAAGAAGGAAGACCAGAAATCTGCAAGATTAGTCGATCCCACTTCTGTGCGGCAAAATTAAATTATATTTCGACAGCCATTAAATTATATCAGTAATGCTACACAATCACAGCTATCTGAATGTTTTGCTCAATTAAAAAATATGAATAATTTAGTTAGAGTTACAGAGAAAAACAGTCTTCATCCAATTTTGCAGCATATTCCTACAAGTTAAGTTTATTCCCAGGAAGCTCCATCAATTAAATCTGTTCTGGCTCACTTCTTACTTCGTGTTTTTAAAAAATATTTTATTTATTTATTTGAGGGAGAGAATGAGGCAGAAAGAAAGAAAGAAGGAAGGAAGGAAGGAAGGAAGGAAGGAAGGAAGGAAGGAAGGAGAGAGAGAGAGAATGGGCACACCAGGGCCTCTAGCCACTGCACACGAACTCCAGACGCATGTGCCACCTTGTGTATCTGGCTTACCTGGGTGCTGAGGAACCAATCCTGGGTCCTTAGGCTTCACAGGCAAGCATCTTAACTGTTAGGCCATCTCTCCAGTCCCATCATTTCTTACTTTCTGCCCTGATGGAACTGACCCAGCCATGGAGCACACATTAAGGACAAAGAACACTCTCCACTTAAATTAGCCCCAAAGGAACAGGCCATTATAATGCAAATCTCTATCATCAGGAAGAGGGTGAATCACGCTGGAGTAAGCATCTTGTTTTTACTGAAGAAAACTAGAACTGAATCGCATGCCAGTGATAATATCCGCCTTTATATTATGATAGACTGTGTGCTTGCTTTGTCTTGGTTCTTAAATAAAATCAAATGGAAACATTCTTCCAAGACTGGGAGAATTCCGCAAGCCATGGAGATAGGCTCAGTGCTGTCACTGCTGCCATCGACATACAAGAAACAGCAGCAACAACACGGACATTTTTTTTATTATTTTATTTATTTTTGGAGAGAGACACACAGAGAGAGAGACAGACAGACAGAGAGGGAGAGGGAGACAGATAGAGATGGGCGTGCCAGCAGTCTCTCAGCTGCTGTGAACGAAATCTAGATGTGTGCGCCCCCTTGTGGGCAAGTGTGGCATTGCGCCCTTGTGTCATTTTGCATCTGGCTAAACGTGGGACCTGGAGATTGGAACCGCTGGAGATTGGAACCAGTGTTCTTAGGTTTAGCAGGCAGGCGCCTTAACCGCTAAGTCATCTCTCCAGCCCAACATGGACATTTTTTTTTTGTTTAAGTACTTGTTTGCAAAGACTGATGGCCTGGGATTCAATTCCCCAGTGCCCACATAAAGCTAGATACAGAAACTGGTGCATGTGCCTGGAGTTCTCCTGTAGTGGCAGGAGGTCCTAGTATGCCCATTCTCTCTCTCTCTCTCTCTCTCTCTCTCTATCTCCCTCATTCTGTTTTTCTGTCTCAAATGAATAAAATATTTAAAATAAAGATGATAAGTTTCACCTATCTAAATATATGACATTATGTATTTACAAATAATTTTTAAGATGATCAACTATCAAACAACACACAAGGATTAATTCTTCGTGGTTTCCCTTTAATGGATAAACACTGCTTTTTTTATTGAGTGACATTTTTATATGTATGTAATGTCTTTTCATCGTGACCCCTCCCGTTACCTTTTCTTGACTCACTTTTCCATTCCCCTTCTGCTGAAGTCCTTCTGTTCCAAGTCCAGTCCCTGCTGTATTTTGGTATGTTTTGTTGTTGTTGTTGATCTTTGTGTGTGGGTGTGACTCACTGGGTTTAATTAGTGTTGACTTCATAGGCCAACGAGTGGATTAGTTGCCAGATTATGTAGGTCCTAGCAGTTCAAAGCTCTAGGAACAGTGCAGAAGAGGAAAAGGTGGTAGAAAGAATATAAGAGCCAGAAGAAGGGGAGGTCACTTTGTAACTTCGATGTTCAGGCATGGAATGACCACTGCATTTATGAGCTCACAGTACCTGCTACAGTCTGCATAACACCCAATATTGGGCCCATAAACATTCCATCACAGACCATGAAGGAGGATATGAGACTTGCCTTTAAACATACAGATTCTCAAGCCACTGTAATGCTTCTCAGATGGAGTCATTCAAAATGTGACTTCTCAAATACCTGTACGCCAGGCTGGAGAGATGGCTTAGAGGTTAAGGTGCTTGCCTTGTGAAGCCTCAGGACTCAGGTTCAATTCCCCAGGACCCATGTAAGCCAGATGCACAAGGTGGCACATGTGTCTGGAGTTTGTTGGCAGGGCTGGATGGCCTGGTGTACCCATTCTCTCTCTCTCTCTCTCATAAATAAATAAAATCAAATATCTGGATTTCATTCATCTGTACATATAGATTAGATTAACATTTTGATCGTGGAAGTTATGAATCTCCACTGAGGTTTCCTGGGATAAAGTAGAAGAAATGAAAATGATCCACAGTGAGTTGGAATTCTGAGCAGTTCTGGTACAATATGACCCACGGTTTCAGAAATAAAAGAAAAAGAAAAAGAAAAGAAAGCCTGAAATGGCCCCATAAACCTTAATGTTTCTTGGACATTCTATACCTCTCCATGGCATTTTGATGAGGCTGGTGTAAATGAATCACAGGCACATGGATTAAATTCCCCCATGAAATGCTCATGACCACGAAATGTTTAAGGGAAAGTTGTGGCACAGAATCCACAGTGTTGTTGCTGACCTTTTGATATTGCTGGAATATTTGGTGGGCCTATAAACTCAGTGCATTCACCACAAGACGAATAACCAAAAAGAGTACTCATCCAGGGCTGGAGAGATGGCTTAGCGGTTAAGCACTTGTCTGTGAAGCCTAAGGATCCTGGGTTCAAGGCTCAATTCCCCAGGACCCACGTAAGCCAGATGCACAAGAGGGCAAAGGCATCTGGAGTTGATTTGCAGTGGCTGGAGGTTCTGGTGCACCCATTCTCTCTCCCTCTCTGCCTGTTTCTCTCTGTCTGTCACTCTCAAGTAAATAATTTTTTTTTAAATTACCCATCCAACTTGTTTTTACCTGGCTTCTGATCATCTAAAATTGGGAGAAAAGCTGTCCTGCATCAAAACCAACATTTCAGACTCTGTGACAATCTGGCACTGTGACTTAACCACATATTCATTTTGAACAGAAGTCAATAGGCTTCACATCTGTAGGTGGTCATGCTTATACGCTCGGGGGGCTACTTAAACAATCCTGAGGCAAAACGCAAGGGTATCTGGTCATTTTTGATAGATCTCCTAAGTGATGATAGGAAGCCATCAAAATAGCTTTGCAGGGTCCTAGACTACGGAGTATGTGTCCCAGAAGAAGCCCCAAAGCCACAACCGTCAGGCAAACAAAGTGGTAACAGCCTTTGACTTCCAACGCATATTAAAGATGACGGCAAACATGCTAATGTGCTGAACGGTGTGTTTTAGATTATAGTTTAAAGAGTACGGCCATTGTCACCCATTGAATCCTTTTTTCATTTTCTACACAAGCCCACTGTTCACTTTTAAAGGATTCAGCATTGTGTTGGTGTTTCAGCACTTTGAAGATGAGCCAGGTATTGATGGGGTCAGATCTGTGACTCCCTGACCCACCAGAAGTCATAGCTTTGTTATCAATATAGTGTAGCCACTTTCCAAATTGACAACTCCTATTGAATTTAAGCACAAGACCTACCTACAGAAATCTATTTCCAAGCCTGCTTCTTTGATGGCACCCTGCTACCCATAATGCTCTGAGGGATGCTAATAAGTGGTGAAATATATCACTGGCCCTTGTGCTAGGTTTTTTGCTAAAATGCTAACCTCAAATTTAGCAAACCAAAGATTTGAAATGGTAGTGGTAAATATGTATGCTATCACCTTGTTTTTGTTTGTTTGTTTTTTCCGTATGGAGTTTAGTGTACAGTTATTCCCAGAGAGAACGTGTTTGTATTTTGATTACTGTTCTGTGCATTTTAAGAGCTAAGATTAGTGCAGGAAAGTATATGTGTGCAAATGTGTGCAACTGTGTGTGTGTATTTATTTCCAATGAAGATAAACAGGGTTTTAATTGGTTATTATATAACTTGGGCCTAATAATGTTGTATTAAAAGATTTTAGTGGAATATAAAATATTTGTCCATAAGATATAGTACTTTTTGTTTGTTTGTTTGTTTGTTTGTTTGTTTGTTTTCAAGGTAGGGTCTCAAACTAGCCCAGCCTGATCTGGAATTCACTGTAGTCTCAGGGCAGCCTCAAATTCACAGTGATCCTATCTATCTCTGCCTCACAAGTGTGGAGATTAAAAGCATGTGCCACCACACCAGGCTACAAAGAGAATGGATATGCCAGGCACTCTAGCCGCTGCACAGACTACAGATGCACACGCCGCTTTGTGCATCTGGCTTCATGTGGGTACTGGGGAATCAAACTTGAGGCTTAGGTTTTGCAGGCAAGTGCCTGAACCGCTGAGCTCTTATCCAGTCTGGAGATACTGTAATTTAGTCACTTTATTCTTTTAAATTTTAAAACAGTTTGTCTTGTTTCCAATCAATCTTGTTTGGTGTCCATATCATAACTAGAGATGTATAACCTCCAATGTACTCAACAGGCTCATTTCAGGTGGGTAGATTTCAAGCCTTTGCTTATGAATAAAATAGATAAAGAGAGATTTGCAATGACTGTGATTCCCCGCCCCTTACATCCTACCTTGAAGAGCTCAAATGGCCAACAAGTTCGGTAGCTCCATATAATAAAAGCAATTTACTCACTTCTCTTCTGCAAACATCACAATCAACCTCATGGGATGAAGAGGAGTGTTAAGTGAGAGACTGAAGGCTGATAAATAGATAAATACATACATATATATACACATACATACATAACATATATACATAATATATATACATTATATATACATATATATATATACACATATTGTGTATACACTCACACACACATACACACACACACACACACACATACACACACACGAATGTCTGACAATGATACTACCACAAATGAAAGCAGAGCATAAATGCCCTTCATTAATTCACACTGGTTATGGGTTGAACTGGATCTCTCACTAGGTGGAATTCATATGTTGAGGTCTTAACTGCTTGTACCTAGGAATGTGACTTTTTAAAAATTTAAGTTCAGGGGCTGGAGAGAAGGGTCAGCAGTTAAGCACTTGGCTTTGAAGCCTAAGGACCCCAGTTTGAGGCTCGATTCCCCAGAACCCACGTAAGCAAGGTAGCGCTTGCTTCTGGAGTTCGTTTTCAGTGGCTGGAGGCCCTGGTGCGCCCATTCTCTCTCTCACCCTCCCCCTCTCTCTTTACCTCTTTCTCTGTTTGTTGCTCTCAAATAAATAAAATAAAACAAAACTTAAAAAAAAAAATTTAAGTTCAGGTATCATTAGATAATGTCATATTGGAACCAGCTGTCAACTCTCCTAACTTACTGGATCTTTTATCTTAAAAAAAAAAAAAAAAGGTGTCACATGAAGGGACAGACATGCACAGAGAAAGTTTTGTGGTAGTTTTATTGGTATTGCACGAAAACTAACAAACTACAGAAATGATCCCCTAAAGTCTAGTCTTACGAGAAGTAACAGCCGGAAGCTAGCATATAAAACTGGAGGGAGGGCTGCAGAGATGGCTCAGCTGTTAAGGCGTTTGCCTGCGAAGCCTAAGGACCCAAGTTCGATCCTCCAGTGCCCATGTAAGCCAGATGCACAAGGTGACACATGCATCTGGAGTTCATTTGTAGTGGCTAGAGGCCCTGTACACACCCATTCTCTCTCTCTCTGTCTCTCTTTCTCTCTCTCCGTCTGTCTGTCTCAAAAAACAAACAAACAAAAAAACTAGAGTGAGCCTAACTTAGCTGCCTCGGAGGAAGAGGGTCCTGAGGACCTTGGATGCTTTTACATCCTGAACTGTGAGACCATGCATTCTGGCTCTTTGAACTACTCACTTTGTGGTACTTTAGTACTATTAGCAAATTAATATCATTAATGTCAAATTAATTTCATGTCAGCGAAATGCTTTTCCCCAAGCAATGGCCTTGCTCTTTGTCTCCAAGTTCATGCTGACAAGTGGACCCCCAAACCTCCCCCCACACACACACTTGAAACCTCTCTCTCTTCATTATCTCCTTCTGACATTATCGCTATTAGTGGTTCAGAATGTCCCTTCTCCTTATTTTATTATGTTCTCGAACGTTACCACAGAGGATAAAAAAATATTCTACAATGAGTACAACTTGCTGTACTGGATGGGAAAGATACATAATGGGGCTGGAAAGATGGCTTAGTGGCTAAGGAACTTGCCTGTGAAGCCTAAGGACCCAGGTTTGATTCCCCAGTACCCATGTAAGCCAGATGCATAAGGTGGTGCGGTGGTGTATGTATGTGTCTGTGGTTTATATGCAGGTGTTCTCTCTCTCTTTCTCTCTAACAAATAAACAAAATATATTTTAAAAAAGAAAAGAGACATAATGTATGGGGGCAGCACAGTTTGGGGCATGCTGTAAGTAGGGTGTGCTCCTAGGCGTCCATCAACCACTTGGCCAATAGACGTGCTAAAGTGGTCGGGGGGATCATCATCCTTTCAATGAGACATGGCCTTATACCGGCAGAAGTCACTCCCTCCGTGCAGTTGCTCCTAGACCCTGGCTGCGGAGGTCGCCCGCTTTTCTGAGTTCTAGCTGTAATACCCTAACTTTCCTAGCGCTCCCACTGTTCCTTCTTTAGATACAGGCGGGAATTCTGAGCATGCTTGCCCTGACACTTTGACATTTTTCCACCTTTATGTTCCTATCTCCAAGTCCCTGACCCCGCGACCTCTTTCTCTCTCTCTTTTTAATGGGAAATACTTCCATTCTCAGGAGTCTTTTTTCTATATTTTCCTTAATAAAGCCTTCTTTTTCTCCTTTAGCTCCTTGTCCCCATTCCCTAATTCGCTGGTTATCGACACAAACTCAAACTTCCAAATCATTAGGTACTCTGCACTAATTCAATAAGAGAGAAAGGCAGCGGAGGGAGTGGGGGGAGGGGTAGAATTAGAAGTGACAGGCACAGGTAGGAGGCAGAGAAATAGTCTTGGACCACTTTTTTTTTTTTTTTAATTTTGAGAGAGACAGAGAGAGAAGAAAAACACAGAGTGAGAGACAGAGAGAATGGGTGCGCCAGCAGCCTCTCAGCTGCTGTGAACGAAGGCCAGATGCATGCACCCCCTTGTGGGTTAGCGTGGCATTGAGCCTTTGCGTCACTTTTTGTGTCTGGCTAAACGTGGGACCTGGAGAATCTAGCAGGTGTTCTTAGGCTTTGCAGGCAGGTGCCTTAACCGCTAAGCCATCTCTCCAGCCCTTGGGCCACTATTGATGGAAATCTTTTCTAGATGTAGCTAAAATGCAAGCATAAAACTCTCTTATTTGCTGTGGAGGCAGCTGCATGGAATGTAAACCCCACATCATAATAGAGGGCACTTGGCTAGCACACACTAGACCCCAGTCTTCACTCTCAGTCCTGGAAACAACATTGATTTATTTTTCAAAGCAGGCTCACATCAGAGTGTCATGGGGGGAGTTCTTGAAAAGTGTCAGTTCCTGCACCCACTCCTTAGCATTTCAGACTCAAAAGGACTAGCATGAGGAGCGGGCGGTTGTATTTTCCCAGCCTTTACAGCTGATTTTTAAATTGTGCAGCCACCCTGGAATGCCCCCTGAGATGCAACATGGAAATAGAAAGGGCTGAGGACAAAATCACTGTCATTTCATAGACGTGTAAAGGATCAAGGATCAAGAACTGAGAAACAGGAAGCAGATCACTGGGAGCCTTGAAAATAATGATCCTTTTAAGAATAAAGAGTAGTTAGGCGTGGTGGTGCACACCTTTAATTCCAGCACTCAGGAAGCCGAGGTAGGAGAATTGCCATGAGTTCGAGGCCACCTTGAGAATACAGAGTGAATTCCAGGCCAGCCTGTACTAGAATGAGACCCTACCTTGAAAAACCAAAAAAAAAAAAAAAAAAAAAAAGAATAAAGAGTAGGAGTAGGGGCTGGAGGGGAGGAATGGCCTAACGGATAAAGCAGTTGCCTGCAAAGCCAAAGTACCCAGGTTGAATTCCCCAGGACCCATGTAAGCCAGATGCACAAGCCAGGACACGCATCTGGAGTTCGTTTGCAGTGGCTGGAGGCCCTGATGCACCCATTCTCTCTCTCTCTCTCTCTCTCTCTCTCTCTCTCTCTCTTTCTCTTCTCTCTTCTCTTTCTCTATCTCTGTTTCTCTCAAATAAAAAAAAGAAAAAAAAGAAAAATAAATTGTAGTCCCTGCTCTTCAAATGCATACAAGATTGAAATAAATATTACAAGATTTTCTCTTAGTTCAAGCCTAAAATTGTAACACTAACAGGATAAAAAGCTGACAGCTGTGACCTGCACGGCCTCTGCCCACGTGGGAGGTGCAGGCCCCGTTCACCCTAATGGACCAGGTGGTCATATTGGTGTTCTGTGTAAACCCAGCTTAAGGCCTGGTTCCTTTCTCTCACCCTTGTTTTGCTCTTTCCCTATCTCTTTAAGAACTTAAAGCTTCTATGACTCTTGGACAACATCAAACCTCCTTGTCTGATCTTTCTCTGCCACTCTGCCTGGCCACAATATAAGCTGGACAATGGGTCCAAATGGCCTCAACATGGTACATTTGATTTCCAAATTCTCACTGCTTTAGAAAAATTCTGCCAATGTACAGGCAAATGGTCCAAAATTTTCACTCTGCGTGCACGGCCTTCTCTCTGCTCTATCACGCTCCCACTAACAAGGTTTGCTTTTTGTCTCCAGAGTTGTAAATAGAAGAGAAATTTAAAATGAAAACGCATAGTTTCTGAGTGAATGAATGAATGAATGAATGAGGGGGAAATGGTTGTCTGGAATCTATATGAAATGTTCACTTGAATTGAATGTGGATATCTGAGTATGTATGTGGCTCACAGCCCTAAGGCTGTAAAATGATTTCTTTTCTGAGCAATGTCATTTCATTGTGGGGGATGTTCTCCACCAATTTTTACTGTTGAGTGTCCCCAGAAAAAAAAACACTGAAAGTAATTAGGATCATATACAAAAATTCTCCTACTCTTAAAGAGTTGTAAAATGGCAGATCAGAAAGCTGCCTTGTAGCCCTGAGGGAAGTCCAAAACTCTCCCTGGAATTTAGGAAAGGAAAAAAAAAAAAAAGGTTCATTCTTAGCTTCCCTGCCTTGCAGAGCCAGGGGGCTGCAGGCACAGGGAATCTCAGGATCAACACCAAGTTGTTGTGAATAAATGGGGACTTATAAGAATTTGCAACTGTTTAAAGTTTATTTTATCTTTCTATGCTTCTATAGGACTACTAACAGAAAAACAGTCTCAAGATTTATGTTTAAATTTAGACATGCCCGAAACTGAATTTATAAGAAAATTTCTAATAATGTTCAAATCTGCTTTCCATATTAAAAAAAAAAAAAAAAAAAGTGTTTCAGGAAAGTTATAAGAAACAAAGTTCCAAAATCAATAAATGATAAAATTTATATGTTTAGTCTAGATAAATAGTATAAGTCAAGTCTTGTCTACTCTTTTATTAAAAAGGTTATTTTAAAAAGGCCTTTTATTAAAAGTCTTATGACAAGGACAATGAACATTTTCATTGGTAGTTTTAAGATGAAGTGACAAAAGAAGATAAACTGGAGAGGAAACTATAAATGCTGGATGTTAAATGTTTGATGAAAAAGATTGTTACAGAGTGGTTTACATAGATTGTAAAGTAAAAGAATGTAGATGAAGATATGAGTAAAATATGTGCATGAAGGTATGAGTAAGCTTAAACAGAAGGTTAAGGACAAAGTACTTGATCAGATTAGAGACTTCTTAAGATATAAAATGATTATTAGCCCAGGGCTTACCTCATACTAACAAAGTACAGCCCTGGCTGGTAGCAGGTTGCTATGGTGTTCAGGTTGTAAACTTAACTTTAACTCATCGATGTTAACTTACGTCATTACTGAGCAAGTTTACCAAGGTGCCACAGACACAATTATAGAGTTGGTTAAGGTTTGAGTAGTTATAGATTGTGCCATGAAATTTTGTGTGTTTGGAATTCACTATAGTTCTATTAAATCGATTTGGAGAAGATTAAAAATATTTCTTTTTGACTCAGCAGTTAAAGGTGCTTGTTTGCAGAGCCAGATGCATGTAATGGAACATGCATTTGGAGGTTGTTTGGAGGCAGTGGGTAAAGGGCCCTGGCATGCCCATTCCCTCTCTTTTTTCATTAGATCATGACAGTTTAGTGCAGATTTTCTATTCTTTGGGTATATTAGATATAGCTTAATTAATTTTAGACACTGACTTATAGATTGGATGAACATCTTATTTAGCTTTTAAAAGTTCTAAATCTCCTCCTATATAGATATTATATAAAGGCATCCCAATTCTGACAAACTTTAAAAATTGTAAAATTTCTCATGCCTTCATATTTAAGCCAAAAATGTTACTACATAATATCATTTTTTTTTTGTTTATTTTAAATTCTGTCAGCAGATCTTTTGTTCATAGTTTACTCTCTGTAGCCTCATGTGCCTTAAATATGTGAACTATACTTTTGGTTACTATCAAACATTTCCAGATATCAGAATATTGTAATTTGGTTTATACAAAGTGCATGATGTTTTGGCTATCAATAAGCATATATCATCATGCCTGGCTAAACCTCTGTAATTTTAAGATGGTTCTTGTCTTATTCATGCTGGTTTTGCTCAGTGATTATCACTAAGGTTATATTCTAAGCCTTATAAAAGGTGATTTATTGTAATCTTGTCCTTAGGAAAACTGAGGAAGCTCCCCATGTCTCAGGGAAATCGGACTTGCTTAATTCAACAATAACCAAGTTTTATTTTATTCTTAAGCTATGTATAATTTGGCCTCAGTCAAGGTTTCACTTAATTAATTCTGTCATTTCTGGTATCTTAAGTCCATTGCTTATAAAAATAATGATACTTGGGCTGGAGAGATGGCTTAGCAGTTAAGGCATCTGCCTGCTAAGCCTAAGAACCCGGTTCCAATCTCCAGGTCCCACATTTAGCCAGATGCAGTGTTGCAAGGGCGCAATGCTGCACTTGACCACAAGGGGGCGCAGGCATCTGGATTCGTTCACAGCAGCTGAGAGACTGCTGGCACGCCTATCTCTATCTGTCTCCCTCTCCCTCTCTCTCTCTGTCTCTCTCTGTCTCTCTCTCCAATAATAAATAAAATTAAAAAATGATACTTAAGACATGTTTCCTGCCCCAGAAAAATAATCATAAATTGCTGTTCTGCTTCCAGTTTGAGGGTAATTGGTACTTGCATTGCTATACAGACTAACCAAAGTTGTTTTCAAACACAGATGCTAAGTTTTTTACTGTCTTGTCTTTTCATGGCATACAATTTCTAGATTAAATCAATTGCCTTAAAGTTATTGATAAAATAATTGGCAAAATGTTTTCAGAAGCCGGGCGTGGTGGTGCACGCCTTTAATCCCAGCACTCGGGAGGCAGAGGTAGGAGGATTGCCGAGAGTTCGAGGCCACCCTGAGACTACATAGTTAATTCCAGGTCAGCCTGGACCAGAGTGAGACCCTACCTCAAAAAAAAAAAAAAAAAAAAAAAAAAAAAGAAAACACACACACACACACACACACACACACACAAAGTTTTCAGGACTACTAAAATGTTCTGCCTATACTTATAACTGACAGATACCTAAAAAAAATAGAATGTGTATGCTTTCTATGTCCCAGATATAGCTTACCTGTCACCTAAAAACTAAACTTAAATATTAATCAGATTGATTTTAAACTATTGTGTCATTCTCTAACCAGATCTGCTTTGCTAACCAGATATGTTCTACACCTTTTTAACTAATCTGTTTTACTAATCAGATATGTACAGTCTCTCTGAGTGATTAATAACCATATGTAGAAGCCAACATCAATTGGAAAAATTGGAGTTAAAAGGATGACCAATATTTTGGTTCCTGCCCCCAGGTCAGAAGGCTACAGGAGATGATGGGGCACTTGCTAACTTCTAGCTTCTGGTAAGTTGCTATCTTCTTGATCAGAGAGGGTATGGAGACCCAGAGATGGATTCCAAGTCAGTGTGTCTGCAACAGGAGAGTCACATCAGAGGAAAATCAGTCCTCCAGGCTTCCCAAAAGAGGCAGGGCCACCTGGTCAGCATGACCTTGACTTATTCCAGCAGATGACAATGCTGAGAGTCACAGAAGTCCTCACAGGTCCCTAAAAGTCTGTCCTACAGCGCCATTATTGACCTCCAACATTTGCAGTTAATTCTGGCAGCCTACATGGTCTTATCACCCAGTAAGAAAAATATAACTACAATATAAACAAAGCTGACTTATAATAGTAATCTCTAACATTAACTCATGTCTTCTGCCTCTGCCTGTCCCTGATTAACTTCACCTACCCTGTCCCCAGCTCCTTCCACTTGTCTTAGCCAGAATCAGAGCTATTCCTCGGCCCCCTCCTTCCTTAGTCCTTACCCTACCTCATCCAGGGGTAAGTACACCGCCACCCCAACGGGCACTCTCAAACTTAAACTCTCCCATGTTCCTATTCTTCCTCTGATCCCCAAATGCTCCTCTCAAAACACTGATGCCCCTCTGCCTCCTCTCTCTTGCCCAAGTCCTCTCTCCCTCGCCTCTGAGTGCTCATTCTCCCCTTGCGCCTGGTGTTTTGATGTCATAACAAGCTCCTTAGTTCTTCCTTCTGTCCTCTCACGGGGTGCGCAGAGCCCATCTCCCTCACCTTCTCTAGAACAGATGTCACCAGTGACTGCCCTGAATCCAGCTCAGTACAGGGATGGTATGAGAGAAGGCTCTGCTTCATTCAGGACCAAGTTGTAACAGCCACCATGGAACTGCCTCCTCATCACCGGCCCTGAAGAGAGACCCATCGGCTACATTATCCAGCCTCTCCCATAAGAACTCATCGCCCCTATGGTAAGCATGAAGAAATTAACCTTTGTCTCTTATCATTAACAAAAAGCTGGAATGTGGGCTGGAGAGATGGCTTAGCGGTTAAGGCGCCTGACTCCTAAGCCTAAGAACGCTGGTTCCAATCTCCAGCGGTTCCAATCTCCGGGTCCCACGTTTAGCCAGCTGCAAAGTGACACAAGGGCACAATGCCGCACTTGACCACAAGGGGGTGCACACATCTGGATTTCGTTCACAGCAGCTGAGAGACTGCTGGCACGCCCGTCTCTATCTATCTCCCTCTCACTCTCTGTTTGTCTCTCTCTGTGTCTCTCTCCAAAAATAAATAAAATTAAAAAAAAAAAAAAAAAAGGCTAGAATGTTAGGTCTGACAGGTCCCAAAATGGAGTCACCAAGGACAGCAGGATGGGACAGAGACATAAGGAAGTGGATTATCCACATTCCTCAAGAAACCACCCAACCATTATCCCTTCCTTGCCTGCAGCAATGTCCCAGGTCATGGATTCCTGCCCCCTTATTTTATAAATCACTTGGTCACTGTTCTGATGTCACACCTTGGCTATCTTAGATCTCTCCCTAAAAGAACCTTTCTTGTTCAGCTCTTCCTGTCCTCACCTTCCCCAACTGACCCTATAAAGCCCACTACCTGAGGAACTCAGGTGGGCTGAGTCAGCCCTGGCAGCTCATGCTTTTCCCAAATAAAAGCTTCATCTTTGCCTCAGAATGGTTTGGCGTGGTTATGGTCACTTCCAAACCTTACATATAAGGGTATATAGGCTTACTTATTCTTGTTATGAGCAAACAAATCTAATTTTACAGAATTATACTACTTTGGTAAATGTTAATAAAAATGAAAGATAAATTTAAAAGGTCTCATTTTTAAATTACAATTAAAGTCACAACAGAGTTATTAATGCATCAAAAAATAATGCATCAAAAAATAAAATGAAACAAGCACTCAAGTGGTGGCTCATGCCAACAATCCCAGCACAGGAAGCCTGAGGAAGATCATGGGTTCAAGGCCAGCCTGGTTTGCACAGTAAGATCCTGTTGCAAAATCAAATGAAACCTAAAATGAAAGTGAGTAAAATAAAGAAAACTAAAATGTGGCTCCAATCTAGAAACCTTAACTCCCAGTTAGATCGCCACTCTATAGATCCTCTTCTCCCAAGTTCAGGTCTGAACTCTAAGACACTGGCTATCTTAGTTTTCTCCATCTTCATAATGGCCTTTCCTTTGTTTGGGGTACATGTTGATTTCTCTCTGCTTATTTTTTTTCTTAAATATTTTATTTTATTTTTATTTATTTATTTATTTGACAGAGAAAGAGAGAACAATAAAGAGAGCCCCAGAATGGGCACACCAGGGCCTCCAGCCACTGCAAACGCACTCCAGACGCATGCGCCCCCTTGTGCATCTGGCTAACGTGGGTCCTGGGGGAATCAAACATGAGTCCTTTGGTTTTGCAGGCAAATGCCTTAACTGCTAAGCCATTCCCTCCAGCCCTCTTTCTGCTTATTTTCTACCCCTATCACCCACAATAGAAGACAGATGTCCCTTCAATGCTGGCCTCTCCTACGCTGAATCTCAAGCAAGTTATGCCAACTACCAGCCCCACAACCACTCTGGAGTGACCTGAGTCCTTAGCCACAGCTGGATCACCAACCTGCTCACAGTCAACGGCAGATCTGTATACCAGCCGGGTACTGGGAAGAGCCAGGGCTCCGTTGCTCCAAAGTCCTGACTGGTACTCCAGCAATGGCTCTAAATTTCTCTAAGCTCCCAGTATCAGCGTTTCTCTCCCGTCTACCTGTCCCACTCCCGACTCCATCTTTGTGATTACTCTCCAACATGACAAGGTCACTGGCCGTGCACTTTCAACATTCCATGGTCATTAAGATGTCACTGGTAACGAGGCACACCATCAATTTGTTAGATCCGGGGGGAGGGGGGGTTGTGAACACTACCTTATTAAATACGCACACCCATTGTATGACTCACCGTCAGTTCATAGATGTTAAAATAATAAAGTAATGTTTTAAAATACTGAACATCATTGCTCACACCATGATTTAGCATTCTTCTCCAAAAATTTTCCGTAAGGTCTTCATCTGCTAACTGTCCTATGTCCTGTACGATGCTGTCTTGCATTTTCTGCGAGCAGGGACTAGTTCTAATGCCTGTTGTGCCCAATACGATGTAACCCCATCTTCCTGTGGGCTGCATTTTCTTCCTGCCATAGCTTGGACTGCTGCTGTCAGAAAAAGCCTAAATTGTGGTGACAGTTTCCTCTAGATTCCCCCCCTTGCTCTTCCTTTTGCAAAGCCAAGGACTTGGTCACCTCCAACTGTGCTTCAGAATTCTTGACTTTCCATAGATTCTCCTACAACTTTGAAACTTTAAACTGGCATAATTCCCCCTCTCTCTGACTCAACCCATTATCTTCTCACCGCTTCAACTTGCCAGTGCACTCTGAGCTTAGCCTGTGCTCTTTCATGAATAACCACCTCTGCAGAACTCTAATGTCTGAACTTTCATAAACCTGAATGTCCATTGCTTCCTGTGTCCCTTCCAAAGTGTTAGAACGTTAGGGAAAAAAAAAAAAAAAAAAAGTCACATGAACTGCAGTTCTATGAATAATACGATTTGCTTCCTTAAAGAATTCAATGTTTTCAGAAGTAATGTTGTTCAAATATGTTAATAAAATTTTCATGTGAATAAGTTCACACCTTCTTTTCACTTGACAGTTAGTAGAAAATATATGAGGGCTGGAGAAATAGCTCAGTGGTTAAGATATTTGCTTGCCGGGTCTGAGAGTCTGGGTTTGATTCCCTAGTACCCGCATAAGCTAGATGCACAAAGCAGCACGTGCGTCTGGAGTTTGTTCGCAGTGGCAGAGGCCCTGACGTGTCCATTCTCTTCTTCTTCATCTTTTTTTTTTTTTAATTTGAGAGAGACTGAAGAGAGAGAGAGAATGGGAGCGCCAGGGCATCTCAGCCACTGTGAACAAACTACAAACACGTGTGCCCCCTTGTGCACATGTGCGGCATTGTGTGCTTGTGTCACTTTTGCATCTGGCTAAATGTGGGACCTGGAGATTCGAACAGGCATTCCTAGGCTTCACAGGCAGGTGCCTTAACCACTAAGCTATCTCTCCAGCCCCATTCTTTTTTTATTCTCTCCCTCTCCTTGCAAATAAATAAATAAAAATAAATCAAGGGCTGGAGAGATGGCTTAGTGGATAAGGCGCCTGCCTGCTAAGCCTAAGAATGCTGGTTCCAATCTCCAGTGGTTCCAATCTCCAGGTCCCACGTTTAGCCAGATGCAAAGTGACGCAAGGGCGCAATGCCGCACTTGAACACAAGGGGACGCATGCGTCTGGATTTCCTTCGCAGCAGCTGAGAGGCTGCTGGCACACCCATTCTCTATCTGTCTTCCTCTCCCCCCTTTCTCTCAAAAAAAAAAAAAAATCAAAAAAGAAAACAGTATGACAATGATGCTAAAGTTAGCTAACATTTCTAAGTTAAAGCTTTATCAATAGTACACAGGTTGTGCTCTAGTTTCCCTGCCATTTCATCCTGTTTAATAGAACATGTTGTGCATACGGACATATAGATGTAGATATATATGCATACATGTATTTGCATACATACATATTTCTCCTGTAGTAATGAACGGACAGAAACAGCCTGTCAAGGAAAGGGTTAATACCTTCCATCTAAGATCATTCCTCATTTTCTTTCCTTTAATATATCTCGGAGAAATAACATCACTTTCCGAAATTAAATTATTATGCACATGCTTTTTACCTTTCTACTCTTCAGAACTCCACTCTTAATCTCAGGAGACCCTCTTCCTTGCTGTCTTTGTCCCTACATTTTTGACCCTGTCACATTGGCCACAATGCTTCTTTCTCTTTTGTGTCCACATTCAAGTTTAAATTAAAACAATTATTTAATATTTGTGGTCCCCTGCATAGTCTCTTACATTTCATTTCATATCCTTTTAAACTTCATTAAAGGATGAAGAGGTCGTGAGATGCTTTGAGGCTCCAAAGCCAGTGAGGGAAGAGGCCGCTGATGTACCACTGATGCATCACACACACACACACACACACACACACACACACACACACACACAGCTTTAACATGCAACAAACTTAAATATTCAAGTTGACTCACACTTGCAGGAGTTATATGACCTCTTCTTTCTGATCCAACATTGTAACAGTGCAGAGAAGAGCTGGTTTATTTTTCACCAACTCTTTCTTGTACCTTTTTTTTTTTTTAAATATTTCTTTATTATTCATTCATGCATTTATTTGAGAGAGAAAGAAAGAAAGACAGAGAGGAAAAGGCAGACAGGAGTATTGACTCCAGGGCTTCTTGCCACTGCATATGAACTCCAGACACATGCAACACTTTGAACATCTAGCTTTACGTGGATACCGGGAAATCTACTAATAAATAATCTTACCCAAGCCATTGGGCATTTCAAGGAAGTGTCTTTAACCACTGAGCTACCTGTCCAGCCCTCTTTAACCTTTTCTTTTCTCTCTCTCTTTCTTGTTTTTTCTTTCTTTCTTTTTCTTTTTGTTTTCTTTTTTTTTTTTTTTTTTTTTGTGGTTTCTGGAGTAGGGTCTCACTCTAGCTCAGGCTGACCTGGAATTCACTCTGTAGTCTCAGGATGGCCTTAAACTCACAGAAATCCTCCAACTTCTACCTCCTAAATGCTGGGATTAAAGGCGTGCACCACCATGCCTGGCTCTTTTACCTTTTCAATTGCATATTTTCCTACATTTTTTCCTGGTGATTCTTAAGGAATCAAATGATAAAACTCTCAAAGTCCTTTGAATTTCTTGTAGCCTCATTTCTAAGTGTTTCCATTCTTATTGCTGTATTTGAATTTCTTTTCTTTTTTAAAAAAGATTTTATTTATATCTATTTATTTATTTATTAGAGACGGGGTGGGGAGAGTTAGAAAGGGCGCAACAAGGCCTCTAGCCACTGCAAACAAACTCCAGGTGCATGTGCCACCATGTGCAGCTGGCTTACATGGGCCTTGGAGAATCGAACTGGGGTCCTTAGGCTTCACAGGCAAATGCCTTAACCACTAAGTCACCTCTCCAGCCCTGTAATTGAATTTTTAAAACACCAGCATGTGACTGAGATTTATGGCCACTAGTGTTGTCTATTTGTCTTAGTATAAACATGGAGTGATTACCCATTCTCATCATTTCTCCTTTTTGATTCTTCCAATTGCTTAGATTTATTGAGCAGAATGGAACAGCTGGTACAGAGTACTGAGATGTTCCCTGTTGCCTTCGGCCTGAGTGGCAATAAATGATTACATTGTTATGTGAGAAGAAGGTGTCTTACAGATTTAATTAGGTTATGACTCAGTTCCTTCACTGGGAAATTCTTGGGTTAGGTCTAATCTAATGTGCTTGTGATAGCAGAGGGTTTTCTCTGACTGGACACAGAGGAGGGATTCTGAGAAATGATAAGGGTGAGCTGGGCATGGTGGCACACACCGTTAATCCCAACGAGGGAAAATGTGATCCTAGCCTTTAAGAAGGCAGAGGGTCTACAACCATATGACTAGGGATTCCCTCAATGGCAAAAGTCAGCTTGACAGAGGATCCCAAGCTCACATCAGAGCTTACCTGGCTCATACATCAGTCTCCAGAGCGAGCAACTAAACCAACTTGGTCATACCTAATTCTGATCTTCAAAAGTGAGATTAATGGGGGGTGTTTGAAATGGCTAATTTTTTTAAAAAAATATTTTATTTATTGATTTGTGAGAGACAGAAAGAAAGAGGCAGATAAAGAGAGAGAGGATGGGTATACCAGGGCCTCCAGTCACTGCAAAAGAACTGCAGAAGTATGTGCCACTTTGGGCATCTGGCTTTACATGGGTCCTGGGGAGTTAAACCTGGGTCCTTTGGCTTTGCAGGCAAGCGCCATAACTTGCTAAATTTATGGCACACTTTTTTTTTTTTTTTTTTTTTTTTTGGTTTTTCGAGGTAGGGTTTCACTCTGGTCCAGGCTGACCTGGAATTAACTCTGTAGTCTCAGGGTAGCCTCAAACTCACGGTGATCCTCCTACCTCTGCCTCCAAAATGCTGGGATTAAGGGCGTGTGCCACCATGCCTGGCGATGGCACAGTTTTTACTTAGCAGGAGAAAACATAAGAGCCAAAGACATCTAGATAGCTTAATGCTGTAGCCTTCATTGTCTTAGATTAATGTTCAAAATTTGTCAAGGTAGCTGATGTCTCATCATGGATTTGTCATTTTTCTTCTCATCATTAAATATAAGCAATAGGATATTAAAAATAAAAATATTACAAATGTCCAATTCTATTTAATATATATTTAAACTTATATGTTCATTATATTTAAATGCTGAGACAAAGAAACAAAAATAATAAGTTAACTCTTTTAGAAATTTGAATATAGCAATCAGAATTGATAAAGGTTTATTTATGTGTTAATTAGAAAACCTAAGGGCTTTTTTTTTTTTTTTTTTTGAGAATACTGTGTTTCAAAAGTCAGTAGATTACAAGAGTATTCATGGGCTCCTCTGGTCACTCCAAATTAATGGCCGCTGTCCATCACAGGATTTGTTAAGCATCAGAGTTTTAGGGATTTATTTTGGAAACCATGAAGTGACAGCACTGAAATATTCAATGAGTTGAATTTCTTGTACCTCAAACATTTAAATCATTGTCAATGAAAGACATCGTTAAAATGAAAGGGCAATAGTGTTTTAATATATATCTCTCTCTCTCTGACAAATTCTTGTCAAGTTGTACATCTTGAAAGTATACACCATTTCTTTCAAATGTATCCCAACAAAGCTCAAAATTACATTAAGTTGTTTCCTATTTAATATCCGTAGCTTTATAGAACAAATGAGTGACTTTTTCACTTGGAGATTCAATCACATCACTTTGATTAAGCTAACCACAAGCTTGTAGTTTCCAAAATTAAAAGAAAAAAATGTAAATAAAGCTTCTTCACAAAAGTGGTAAGCAAAAATCAAAACATTATAGACATCACTAACACTCAGAGGGCGAAAATATGGGAATTATTTTTGTTCAGCTTTCAATGGTTAAAAAACAAAACATATTAAGATCCAAATCATGTCACAAGTCATCTGCAGCATGAGGATAGAGTCAATATTTTGATTAAATAAATTAAAGTAATAGCTTTAATGAGCAGTGGGGTAAAACACCAGAATAGATTAAGGAACAGACACGTCCCCCTCCCCCCCTGAAATCATATATGCCTCCGTGGCTTCCTGTGCTTCTAAGGAAATGCTTGGTCCTGCTTCCTGGTAAGTATAACCTACCTTGCCTTTTCTAGTTAGTTCCACAATCCCCAAGCACTAACACCTCCATGTCTCCTGAAACGTGGGGTAAATTTTGTGTGCGTATTTGCCATCTTTCCTCTCAATGCACGCAACCACAGGCGGGCAGTGAGGGTTTAGCTCTGGACCACTTAGCAACATCCCTCTTCCATTAGTGCTGTGTGGCCTACACTATAAAGGGCCATCAATTATGCCTGTCACTTTCAACTAGATGGTGACGGTGTGACTGAGGAAGATGTGGATGGTGGCCCAATCATGACGACTCTGGAACCATCTATTCTTCTTAGAAAAGTCATTAAGCAGGTGACCTTGACACTCATTGCTATTCAAATCACACAGAAGATGACCACAGAGGAAGATTCTTTAGCATACCCTGAAGTCTAGGGCTTTATCAACTTTTTTTTTTCCAAAATAGGGATGTATTCGCTGCCTTATTACTGATTTTTCACATTGCTTGTGACTCCATACTTGACAAGAAGCAACTTGAGGAAGGGAGCAGGGTACAGTCCATTGTGGTAGGGAAGGCAAGGTTGCATGAGGGGCTCGTGGCTGTGGGAAATTTCTTATATCCAGACAAATTAAGAAGCAGAGGTGCTCTGTCACACCCTCCAAGGCTGAGGGACCATTGCGGGAGAGGGGGTGGATAGAATGGAAGAGCCAAAGGAAGGGTATGACTTCTTACAATGCAACTGCCCAGACACAAATTGGCCTCGATATTCATGACCTTGCAGTGCCTAGCAATACCTTCGCAAGACCCTCATAATAGAAGAAAAAGATGATGACGTCAAATTAAAAGAGAGACTAATGGAGAGAGGGAGGGATATGATGGAGATTGGAGGTCTAAAGGGGAATAGGGGGAGGGGAGGGAAATATCATGTGTTTTTTTGTATGTAAGTATAGAAGTTGTCAATAAATTAATAATAATAATAAAAGGCTGGTTGGGGTGGCACACGCCGGTAGGAATTTGCTGAAGAGGCAGAGGCAGGAGGATCATGAGTTCGAGGCCAGCCTGGGCTACACACACAAAAAAAAGAAGCAGAGGTGCGTGTGGGTGTTCAGTTCACCTACTTTTCCCTTTTTTTCTTTTTCTTTTTTTTTAATTAGCCAGAAGAATGCTCTTTAATATTTCATTTTTATGTATTTTTTCATTTGAGAGAGATACAGAGATAAGCAAGTAGAAAGAGAGAATAGGCGTGCTAGGGCCTCGAGCCGCTACAAACAGACTCTAGATGTGTGTGCCCCTTGTGCATCTGGCTTATGTGGGTCCTGGGGAGTAGAACTTGGGTCCTTTGTCTTTGCAGACAAGCGCCTTAACCGCTAAGCCATCTCTCCAGCTCTCTTTTTCTTTTTTATTCAGTCCCTACCCAAGCTCAGGGAATTACGTTGTTCACACTCAGGGCAGATTTTTCCCCAGCTATCATTCCTCTCAGGCCACTAAGGCCGTGTAGGCGTTTCTCAATCCAACCAGCTTGTCAAACACAATCAACCATCACAATGGCTATAAATATTTTACTTTTGGTTCTGATGTAATCACCACATTCTATGCAGGCAACTTGATGTTACTTTCCACTTGCAGTCCACATTAATTATGCCGTCCCTACACTTTTATTGGGCAGGTGATATCATGAATCCATCATTTGAAATATGTTCAGGGTTTGGCAATATTTTTTGACTGTGCTCTATTTCTTGGAAGCATTGATTTTTTTTTTTTTTAATACGAAGCCATGTGGATTTTCATAAACTTTAAATTGTTATTCAAAATGCTTTGGCTCTCACCATCAACCATGAGAGAGAGAGAGGGTGCCTTTGGTTCCTTTTTCAGCATACCCACACAACAACACTGTTCGCACCTAAGATAGGGGCTGCAATTTAAGGTGAAAAATCTCGGCGTGGTGGTGCATGCCTTTAATCCAAGCACTAGGGAGGCAGAGGTAGGAGGAACGCCATGAGTTCAAGGCTATCCTGAGAATACAGAGTGAATTCCTGGTCAGCCTGAGCTAGAGTGAGAACCTACCTCGAAAAACCAAAAAAAAAACATTCAAACAAACAATCATCTATTCCTTGACTGTCCAAGACTATAGTCATTAGATGTTATTTCAATTTATATTCTTGGGCTGGAGAGATGGCTTAGCAGTTAAGGCATTTGCCTACAAAACCAAAGGACCCAGGTTCAATTCCCGAGGACTCATGAAAGCCAGATGCACAAGCAAAAGTCTGGACTGAGAGAAGCCATATGCTCATGTGCTCACGAGCTCGCACCTACTGGTGGTTACCCCACCTGTACCTGCAACCACACAGTATCCGCAAGCAAGAGATTGCTCAGTTCCCTGTTCCAGCAAACGGCTTCTACTGCCGCTGCCCTCCTCCCGCTCCTCCTTTCTTTTCTTTGCAGATGTGCGTACAAAGTAAAAGTGTCCTCGTGGCATTTTAACACATGCTTCTTTTTGCTTGACTCTCCCCTGGGTTCATTTCCTTCCCCTCTTCCCTGCTGTGCCTTTTTGTCCTCAGTATCCGCACCACCTTCCGATTTAAGATTTAATATCTGATGCATTCTGTTGTCATCCCCAGCCATATCCCATCCTTTAAAGACTCTTTTCAATAGTCCCATGGGTCCTCTTTCTAGTTTCTGGCTTCCTTTATTTTAACCATCTTCTTTTGCTGACTCTCCCCTGGCTCAGCTGTGCCTTTTTGTCCTCAGTATCCGCACCACCTTCCGATTTAAGATTTAATATCTGATGCAATCCGTTGTCATCCCCAGCCATATCCCCTCCTTTAAAGACTCTTTTCAATAGTCCCATGGGTCCTCTTCTAGTTTCTGGCCTTTAACCACATTTACTTCCATCAATGTATATATATTTGAGCTGGAGCGAAGGCTTAGCGGATAAGGCACTTGACTGCATAGCTTAGTGACCTGGGGTTGATTCCCCAGGTGCCATGTCCAGCAAGATGCAGAAAAATGGTACATGCATCTGGCGTTTGTGTACAGTGGCTAGAGGCCCTTGAGAGCCCATTCCCTCTCTCTCCTCTTCTCTATTTCCTCTTGTATGAAAATGGAAACAGAATAAAACTAAACAAAACACAAGGTGGGACTTTCATTGACATCAGAGACTAAAATGTAGGGCAAGGATGTGGGATTCTATGAAATTTGAGCATTCTCAGCAGTACCCACTAGATCTTTCTGCAAGAGCCACAATCATCTATTCCTTGACTGTCCAAGACTATAGTCATTAGATGTTATTTCAATTTATATTCTTGGGCTGGAGAGATGGCTTAGTGGTTAAGGCATTTGCCTACAAAACCAAAGGACCCAGGTTCAATTCCCGAGGACTCATGAAAGCCAGATGCACAAGGTGGCACGTGCATCTGGAGTTCATTTATACTGGATAAGGGTCCTTGCCCAACCATTTTCTCTCTCTCTCTCTAGTAACTAAAATTAAAACAAAATCTTACAACCCACAATTTATATGCTTTCAAAATCTTGGCTTTTGGGGATGGAGAGATGCCTTAGCAGTTAAGTTCATTTGTAGTGGCTAGAGACCCTAATCCATCCACTCTCTCTCTCTCTCCCTCTCTCTCTTCTCTCTCAAATAAATATATAAATAATATACTAAAATTTAGTTTTTTCACATGTAGCTAGTGTCTACCAAATTGGATAAATAAAACTCATAAGACCTAGCACCTATCATTTCATGAGCATTTACGTGGTAACAGATAGTTTGTCTTTGTTTCATGCATATTTATTATCTACTCCATACAGGCACTGCTCTCAGTGCAGAAAACAGGACCATGTCTAAGACAGGCAAGGGGCAAGCCAGTTTTGTTAGGCTGCTGCCTTATGGAACTTTCAGGGTAGTGTGAGATACAGAAAAGAATGGATTTATTTATTAATGATTCACTTGACTGTAATTATATGCATTATATAGGGAAGAAGCCAGGGCTCTCTCCAGTCAATAGAATCAAACAAAATCTATATGAAGCCTGACCTCTGAGAGATGTGAGAAGGTCGATCCTGTTTCCCCAGACAATTTGTCTGTTGAAGTCCTCACCTCAGAGACCTATAGATGTGACCTCATTTGGAAATAGAAATTTTGCAAATGGAGTTTATTATGATGAGCTCATAGTGGAACAGTGAGCCTTAGTCATTACAAAAAGGAAATTTTAACACATAGATGTCTGTGAGGGACCATGCAATCAGAATCAAGGAGAAGCCTTCGAGAAGCCCAGGTCAATGCTGGCACCTTGAGTTTAGATTTCTAGCTGTGAACACTTAGGTCAGACTTGCTGTTTAAGCCACCTGGTTTGTGCTACTTTGTGGAGGCATTTAACCCAAGTACACACATAGGTGAGGAGAGGCAGGCATTGTTCAGGGTATTTAATTTTTCCCAGCCGTGCTGTGCATGAGCCACTACAGGCTCCATTTATCAGATGGGAATGTTGAGTTTGAAAAGATTAAATACTTGCCTCAGCAAATTTTGCTCTTATGTGGCAGTTCGAACAGGAAAGAATATTTTTTGGACCTTACTATACTAAAAAAGTTTTTTTGTTTCTTTGTTTTGTTTTTTTGTTTTTGTTTTTCAAGGTAGTGTCTCGTCCTAGCCCAGGCTGACCTGGAATTCACTAGGTAGTCTCAGGCTGGCCTCGAACTGACAGCGATCCTCCCACCTCAGTCTCCCAAGTGTTGGGATTGCAGGTGTGGGCCACCACGCCCTGCTTTCTCCTCCATTTAAACAACTCTGGGATAAACAGCTTTGTCATAGGTGCCGTGGCTAAATTGAATCAGGAGCCTTCGAGGCAATATTCCTGGAAGGGAGAGAAAGCCTTGTTTTGGGAAATCCACCTGTGCTGGAGGAGCACAGCGATGATTTGAAGGATGGCTTGTTTGGATGGAAGAGAAGACTGAAGGCTTGAGACGAAAACCTAGACGCAGGCAGTGTGGGCAGAAACACCGATGAGGAGAGAAAGGCTATGTAGAGCAGAGTCATCCGGATGTGAGCGAACCAGACAGGACGGAGCGGAGCATACTGGAGGACAGATAAGTCAAGGGTGACCTGAAGGTGTTCTAAGCTTGAACACCTGGGGAGCAGATAATGAGCTGCAAGCTGAACACACTGAATGCCAGGTGCCTGCAAGGCACCCTGGAAGAAATAGTCAGTGGGCAGGGCATGGATGCAACTACATACGCTGCTGGGACACAGGCCGATCCAAATCCACACAGACCAGAAAATGCAATAAAATTTGGCCTTATTTCATAACATTTTGTTGCCTATAGCATGCCCATTTGCTTTATCTCATTACTTTCTTTTTTTTTTTAATTTTTATTTATCCAGTTTGAGAGAGAAAGTGAGAGAAGAAGAGGCAGATATATAGAGAGAATGGGTATACCAGAGCCTCTAGCCACTATAAACGAACTCCAGACACATGTGCCCACTTGTGCTTACATAGGTACTGGGGAATCGAACCTAAGTGCCTAGGCTTTGCAGGCAAGTGTCCTAACTGCTAAGCCATCTCTCCAGCCCCATCGCCATTACCTTTCTTATTTTATGCCCAATATTACACATAGCTGGGGAATGGGTATGAGTAATTTTTTTTCTTATGTTATTATTCAAAATCCGTGGCTCAGTGTAACAACTTTGTTGGGTTTTTGTTTATTTTTTTTTTAAATCCAATCATTACTGCACTAGCCTAAAAGTCAAGCTTTTAGTCTTAAAGAGAAGAATTAAATATCAATGAGAGTAGGAGATTTGTATATTTAAGCCACAGTAGTGAATATGGAAAAAAAAAAACATCATTAGAAAGAAATAAACAACAAATGTCCCTATAGCAGTGTAAACATTATAAAAATAGTGAACAATATTTGCAGTGTCTATTGTTTTTATTTATTTGTGGACAACTAGGATGGATCCAGAACCATGTCCACGCAGAGAAGAATTCTTCCACTGAGCTACAAGCCTAGCCCTCTTATTCTTGAAACATGATGTACATCAACATAAGAGGTTTGATTTTTACTACAATCTTAGAAAGCATATATTTTATTTGTTGTTTAAAATATTTTATTCATTTATTTATTTGAGAGAGAGAGAGAGAAAGAGAATGGGCATGCTGGGTCCTCTAGCCACTGCAAACGAACTCCAGACTTGAAGAACACATTTTAAATCATAGATGCCTATGATGAGTGTGTGTGTGTGTGTGTGTGTGTGTGTGTTTGTATGTGAATGTGTGTGGAAAGGTGTCAGAGCATGCATGGGGAGATGAGATGATGGCTTTCAATGTCGGTCCTTGCCTTTGCATACAGATCTGAGCAAAGTAAGGTTCCAAAAATAGTGAGCAATTTTCTTCTTGTGTCATAGTTGGTCAGCATTCAAACCCAGGGCCTTCATTCTGGCCTTTAAACTCTAAGAGCAGGGTTCTGCCCATTCCCCTTCAACTCCATCAAATAAATCAACCAACCACTTAGCCCATCAGTCATTTCATGAGAATTACAGAAGTGCCTTTGTGCTGCAGTAGCTGAACAGAGCCCAGTCTTTGGAGGCAGTGCCCAAGGTGGAGATGCAACATGTCCCCTGCTGGCTGACTGACTCACACCCTGTGCTCATTGCTTAGCAGGCCTGCCAACAGCATGTCCTTCTACTACGTTCTCAGTCAGCTCCTCCACCGTAAATCTTCCTCTAGATGTGCAGATGTGAGCTTAAGTGTAAGCTTGTGGTATCGTCATATTGCTATTTCTTGCTTTAAAATGAAATATGTTTTGTGCTACCTTTCAACACTTCTCTTCAAACATTTAGCA
This sequence comes from Orientallactaga sibirica, assembly GCA_036365145.1. Taxonomy (NCBI): domain Eukaryota; kingdom Metazoa; phylum Chordata; class Mammalia; order Rodentia; family Dipodidae; genus Orientallactaga; species Orientallactaga sibirica. The sequence goes on along the minus strand of JAEOAD010000054.1, from coordinate 9,169,205 downwards.
TAAGGTCATTATCAGACTTTAAGAAGTTCTATATTTTGTTCTTTCTTCCCCTTGTGTGCATTCCCCATTCTAACTTCATTGTCTTATACATTTATAGACTATTGTCTATTATTATTATTTTTAAAGGATGAAGAGAGGTAGAGAGAGAGAGAATTGGCATGCCAGGGCTTCAGCCACTGCAATTGAACTCCAGACACTTGCATCAGTTAGTTGCTTTTGCCTCACCTTTATGCGTCAAACGTGGGTCCTTAGGCTTCACAGGCAAGCACCTTAACCACTAAGCCATCTTCTCTAGCCTGACTATTGTTTATATATAATGCTACTGAAAAGTCATATCTATTTGGGGGGGGGATTTTCAGGGTGTCTGATTCAAGACAACATATATTACAGCATCATTATCTTGTAATCTGGAAGGTTAAAGTGACTTTCTTCAGCTTCCCAATTTATTTTAGAAAGCTATTGTATCTGTGACAGGAGAAGTCTCATCAAAACAGCACAAAAAACAGTCTGATCGAATCCAATTTTTACTTTTATCTGAAAGCTGTTTATCACATGCTTGGTGCCATTGTGTAAAAATATTTTATACTTATTTGACAGAGAAAGAGGGAGAGATAGAGAATGGGCATGCCAGGGGCTCCAGCCACTGCAAATGAACTGCAGACACGTGCGCCTTCTTGTGCATCTGACTAACAGTGGGTCTGGGGAATTGAACCTAGATTCTTTAGCTTTGCAGACAAATGCCTTAACCACTAAGCCATCCCTCCTGCCTTGGTGCCTTTTTTTTAAAATAACAGTTGAATTGAGCCCAAATGGAGATAAAATAAACTGTATATTCTAAGGCATACAACTTGACAAATTTTGACATATGCATACACCAGGGAAAATAGCATCCACAGTGAGGTGGTGAATGCAGCCATCACTCTCCAGTGTTTGATTTTTCCTTTTGTCCCTCAGAATCCCTCACTTACACCATGTCTCTTAGCAGAAAACAATTTGGCCACTGGGTGCTAACTCCTAAAAGGAAGAAGGGCATTAAAATCACACATTTTGCCTAGCGTGGTGGTACACACCTTTAATCCTAGCACTCTGGAGGCAGAGATAGGAGGATCACTGAGTTGAGGCCAGCCTGAGATTACATAGTGAATTCCAGATCAGCCTGGGCTAGAGTGAGACCTCAAAAAACCAAAAATAAAAAAAATAAAATAAAATGAAATTAAAAAAAAATGGGAAAAAATTAGGTTTTCATTTACATTGGTATCATTGCCAAAGACTTAATTGATAATGTAATGCCAAGAGCTAAGAGTGGGTTTTTGAAAGCAAAACCCACTCATATATTCCTGGAAAATGTTGTCCATATGTATGCATAATTACAGCAATATTAAATCATATCCTTTTAACCTAAGAGCTTGGTGTCTGGAAATGAATACTGAGGAGATAATTGAGTAACTGACAATGGGATCAAGTTGGGGGACGTATGAATGTCAGTCTTTAGTAAAATGATTCAATATATATTCACCCATGGGATGAAGCCATGGGTGGCCATGTACACGGTGAAGTTTATCTGCTGAGATCAATGGGAAAGAAGGACCGTGAAGAAAGGATGTGTGTGCAGAAAGATTTCATGTGCACAGAATAATCCTTCTGTATGTTTTATGACACTTAGAAAGAACACAGGAGGGACTACATGGCATTTGACAGAAGATCTCTTTGGGGACAGAAGTAAAGAAACAATCATTCCCACTTATTATTATGCATTATTTAATTTTAATAATCACTACCCTCAAAAATCTAAACCGTGGGCTGGAGAGATGGCTCAGTGGTGAAGGCACCTGCCTGCAAAGACTAAGAACACCTGTTCGAATCTCCAGGTCCCACGTTTAGCCAGACGCAAAAGTGACACAAGGGCGCAATGCCGCACTTGTCCACAAGGGGGAGCATGTGTCTGGAATTTGTTCACAGCGGCTGAGAAGCCCTGGCGTGCCCATTCTTTCTCTCTGCCTCTTCCTCTCTCTGTTTCACTCTCTCTCAAATTTTAATAACAGTATGCCTACATTCTTAGTAAGGTTTTCCACATATAATTATATATATATACTCATTAAGAAAAAACATCTAAAAATTATACATTGCACAATGATAATATAAGAGGTTTTATAAGAAATTTCTGCTAATGTGTATTTTGCTAATCTTTTTATAATGATCTCTACTAGTTCTATACCAAAATATGCATAACAAACTATTCCTGTTTAAGTAAAAATCAACATAATGAAAAATGTCACTTCAATTGTGTCAAATAATCGATCTGTGCAATGTTCTTCTAAAATGCTGACCACAAAAATCAAATAAATCTGGTTTCCGAGGGAGACTTCTGTTCTGTGCCAAGGTGGCCTATATGAAGCCAGATTTGTGGGAAAACTGGACAAAACGTATACAACAATTATTTCAGACACGAGACCACAAGTCACCCGGCATAGTGAGTGAAGAAAAGAAACACCAGTGAGGACTGTGGTACCCCCAACTCGCTGCCTGTAGTGCATAGAGTTTGTAGTGCTCAGCACAGGGAGGGGAAGCCCCACCGGCCCTAGACTGCTTCATCTGGGAAACTGAGAATACACAGATAGAATCAGGTGAAGTCCACACACACACATTTCTGAGCCCAGTGACAGAGAGAAGAGCGACACACAGATGGAATGTGGGCCTATCTTCACAGGCTCTGCCTTGATTCTTCCACAGTGTAGAAAAGTTGGGGACTGGAGGGAAATGCAGAAGAAACGGATGGTAAAGGGGGTTAGGAAACACCCAGACTCATGTATATGTGTACTGTCTTGATTTAATATAGGTAGTGTACGTGCATCAAAAATCACTAAATTGAGGCTGAGGGAATGGCTTAGCAGTTAAGGCATTTGCCTGCGAAGTCTAAGGACCCCAGTTCAATTCCCCAGGACCCACATAAGCCAGATGCACAAGGGAGGGTTATGCATCTGGAGCTCGTTTGCAGTGGCTGGAGGCCCTGGCATGCCCATTCTCTCTCTCTCTATCTGCCTCTTTCTCAAATAAATAAATAAAATATTTTTTTAAATTCACTAAATTGTATAATTTAAATATATGTTGTTTATTATATATAGGTTTCATTTGGTATAGTTTTATTTTTTTGCTAAAGTTTTGGTAAAGAAAAATGAAAAGTGGGAGAAGTAGGTCTTACATAAATTAACTCTATGTGTGTATACTGCACAGTTATCAATTTACAATTATAGCCCTTCTTGTTGTATAGTGACTCCCATAAGAAAGCAAATACACATTCCATATTCAGATATAGGAAATTACTTTGAAAAAAATCTTGCCAGGTTTTTTTTTTTTTTTTTTTTCTGGACCAAAAATTCTTCTGTGTATGACTAAGTTTGACTCATTACTGTTAAGACACACATAATTTGCTGATAAGATATAAAGGCACAGACCACATCTACTCTCTCTCTTCCATGCCCAAAGTGCCTAACATTGGGCTGGCGAGATGGCTTAGAAGTTAAGGCACTTGCCTGCAAAGCCAAAGGATTCAGGTTAGATTCCTCAGGACCCACATAAGTCAGATGCACAAGGTGGCACATGCGTCTGGAATTTGTTTGCAATGGTTGGAGGCCCTGGCGTGCCCATTCTCTCTCTTTGTCTCTCTCTCTCTCTTTGTCTCTGTCTCTATCTCTGTCTCTCTATCTCTCACAAATAAATATTTTTTTAAAAATTCCTGACATCTTTGGAAGGTGCATCAAGGCAAAGGGGGAAGATCACATTCTTAGAGGGATGTGTTAATGCGTTAGGATCCAAGGGATGCAGAACAAGGCTGGGCTTAACTGAACATTGAAAACTAGTATCCATGTAGGATAGTCACAGGAAATCAGTATAGGCAACTGACTTTGCTGTACTCAGCAGTCCTAAAATACATCTACAGCCTGCCTGGATGTTCCATGGTCCCTGAATCAGAAAATTGCCAGAGACGTGATTTTCTTCCTTTCTTTTTTCTTTTTCTTTTTATTCATTTGCAAGGATGGGGAGAGAGAGGAGACAGACAGAGAGAGAATGGCTGTACCAGGGCCTTCAGCCACTGCAAATGAACTCCAGATGCATGTGCCCCCTTGTGCATCTGGCTTATGTGGGTCCTGGGGAGGCAAACCCAGGTCCTTTGGCTTCTAAAGCAAGCACCTTAACCACTAAGCCATCTCTCCAGTCCCAAGACATGATTTTCTATGCTGTCTGTTCTCAGACAACTTACTTGATATAAAACAGTGGCTGGCAGCCAGCAGATGGGACTTTTGTTTGGTTGGTCAAAGTAAAGCATTATTGATCTGCAATTAAACTAATCAGGAGGCAAGAATTCTAGGGTTCCTCACCGTCTTGCATTCAGAGTCCATTGCTGCCTCTTAGGAACAGCTCTGTCACAAGTTCCTGTGTCATCTCCACACAGAACAAAAGGAACAACTTAATGTTCATGTTCACATATTAACGCTACTCTCACTTCTGGATACAAAAGCTTGTCTTTTCAGATGGTGATGACCACTGGGATGACACAAAAGGCAACATAGTGCTGAGATGAAGGGATGGAGGAGTGTCCGGCACTGAAACATCTCTATCACACCCTCCAAGGCTCAGGGTCCATTGCAGAAGAGGGGGCGGAAAGAACGTAAGAGCCAAAGGAAGGATACGACTCCTTACAATGCAACTGTCCAGACAGAAATTGGCCTTAATATCCATGACCTTGCAGTGCCTAGCAAAACCTTCCCAAGACCCTCATAATAGGAGAAAAAGATGATGACTTCAAATTAAAAGAGAGACTAATGGAGAGAGGGAGGGGATATGATGGAGAATGGAATTCTGAAGGGGAATGGGGGGATGGGAGGGAAATATGGTTTTTTTGTTTGTAAGTATAGAAGTGGTCAATTAATAAAAATAAAAATTAAAATTAAAATTAAAAAAAAAAAAAAGGAACAAGCACGATCTCTGCCAAGATGGAGTGAATGGAGCTAAAAAAGTACAAAAAAGTTCAAAACTGAACTGTGGTAGTTTGTGTGTATTTCCACAATAAACTCGGGTGTTTTATTAAGACTTGGATTTCTAGCCGCCTGGATGGAGGAGGTGTCATGGCGGGGGCGGGGGGTGGATCCTGGGATCCAGTCCTAAGGTATTATTGGATGCGGTTGCCAGCCAAGGATATGCAGGGAGGTCTAAGCTCTGCCCGGGTCCCTGTTGTTCTGCTGGCTGCACTTGCTGGTGGTGCTGGTGAGTGATGGTTTCTGTCTGCTTGCATCTATGAACGAGGGCTAGCCAGTTCCTCCAGCATGGAACTGCCCCCGGATCCGAAATAAATGCCACCCCTCCTATGAACTGTGACTGTCTGGCAGTTCATCAAGGCAATGAGGTAGTGTGGACAACACGGGCGAAACCCTGAAACACTATTTCAGACATCAGACAACAAGAAGCACAGCACAGTGAGTGGAGAACACGGGCCTGAGCCGTGGACCCACGTGGGCTGCAAACGCAACAAAATGACAAGTACCATATTCCTCTTACTGAATTGATTATCATTGTATTAACGCCATTACCATCCGGTGCCTTAAAATAAACATTTCAACATGAAGGTTATAATTTTTTTTCTTCCTAAGCAAGTAATCAAATGGGCACTTAAAGTGTGCCGTCCATTCACTTCCCATCGCAAAAGATTATTCCTGTTCAGCTTGAACAAGCTGAAGAAGTGGCAGTCTGAAATGTCGGCTATCACAAAATACACCGAGACTTCTAAGAAGCACGCCCTCTTTAGAAATAATGCAGAACTCCAGGGAAAATATAATTCTTCTTATTTAAATGGAAAGCCAGCTACTGTGTTTCCTTAAGTAAGCAGATCCCCTGTGTTCGAGAAATTTCCCTGTCTACCACTAAGGTAGATCTTTTTAAAAATTTTTTTTTTATCATTTTATTTATTTTTGGAGAGAGACAGACAGAGAGAGAGGGGGAGACAGATAGAGATGGGCACGCCAGCAGTCTCTCAGCTGCTGTGAACGAAATCCAGATGCATGCGCCCCTTTGTGGTCAAGTGCGGCATTGCGCCCTTGCGTCACTTTGCATCTGGCTAAACGTGGAACCTGGAGATTGGAACCGGGTTCTTAGGCTTAGCAGGCAGGAGCCTTAACCGCTAAGCCATCTCTCCAGCCCAGGTAGATCTTTTTTGAAGAAGAAAACTTCAGGGCCCCTCTTCTGTCTGGATACCTTTTCATGGAACCAGAAGTGATTCTACATTAAACCTGACAAGCTCTTGTGTGTTTGGAAGTTTGTAATAGTGAGATCTTTTAACTTGGAAAGTTTAAGATCAAAGTCTACCCGGGGTACCCCACCCACAGCCAGAAGGCCACATGTGGATGCATGTTCCCAGCAGGATATTGCAAACTTACTGAAAACACAGTGAGATTCTTTGTCATGATTTTATTTACTTTTTTTTTTTTTTTGGTAACTCAATTGTGCTTTTTCTAGAATGTGAGCTTTTTCAATGATAGTTACATGTGACAATGTGAAAAGCTTGAGCGTTAACTTATTGAATTTGTAATTGTGTATGTGTGTATGTGAGTGTGTGTATGTGTGTGTGTGTTTTGCTGGGGATAAAATTCAGGTCCTCATAAATGTCTAGCACACACCTAACATCGGGCTATATTCCAAGCTTATTATTACTTCATTGTGCAACCTAAATAGTCAGTTGTCCCCTAAAATTGTATTGATTTTTCTTAAAGTGTATTCCCTGAGGTATCTGGAACCTCAGATACGATGAACTATAGCTCAACCTTTGTCATTATCTGCTCAGTAGGAAAATGGGCACGGTTCATGGATAAACTACGAATTGCGATATTTGACAGTTTTCAGAGATTGATCTCTGAAAACATCCAGGAATACAACTAGGATAAATCTTACTTCCAAATAAATACAAAATTAATACTGCAATTTTCTTGACTGTACTGAAGTCTAGTACATATTGACTTTAGTTTGCCTTATGAATGTTGGTTGTATATGCATAGTTCTCTAGAGAGATTTCCAGCGATCTCTCTATATAGAACCAGATTTCATATTCCCACAGTATAGGAGTGCATTACAAACAGTTGGTTGGCTGAATACTCACTGGCATATATAAACTAGGGATGGGATTTTACTTGGCTTTGTACATTTCTTAACCAAAAGTTATGCTATAATTCACAAGGCCGGCATACTTGCTCAGCTCCATAATCCTCCCTACAAAATGCATACAATCTGATTACAACCAGGCTTCCAATCAGAAGGGAAGCTTTTATTACCTTCAGAAAATACATGATTCATCGTGACAAAGACGGTCACCACAGAGCTCCTGAGATGCATAGTATGTGATCAATAACTCTTAAGCTAATATTGGTAAAATAAGTCCGAATAAAAAGGAAACATGACAGTGGACAAACATTTATCTTTTCTCGTAAGGGCAGGACATTTTTTTTTTATATAACTGTAAAAGTTGATATGCTGAATATCTGCAGAATTCATGAAATTATTTTTTATCTTTCTTTCTACATTATTTGTCCATATACATTTAATTTTGAAGTAAAGAATTCATGAAAGGCTTTAAAAAAATAAGGATATTAGTGATTTCAGATATAGCCATGTAATAGTTCTTATAAAATATGCAGATTATGATATATTGTAAGGAATTAACAGATGTCTCCATCTATACATTTATTTATTTATTTATTTATTTATTTATTTGAGAGCAAAACACACACAGGGAGAGAGAGAGAGAATGAATATGGGAGCACCAGGGCCTCTAGCCACTGCAAACAAACTTCAGACACATCCACTATCTTGTGCATCTGGCTTTACATGAGTTCCAGGGAATCCAACCAAGGTCTTTAGGCTTTGCAGGCAAGAGCCTTAACCACTAAGCCATCACTCTAGCCCTCCATCTATACTTCTATCACATCCTTTACACCTACAAAAGACCAGGTGATGTTAAGTCTGAAGAAGGTGGGTTGTCAGTCAACTGAGACAAAGTATTTTTTGAAATTTCTAAATACAAAAATATTCCAAGAAAGGTATTCAGAAAAAAATATAAGTTTATATCAATGTATTTATATTTTAAAAATATCCAGTATTAGCTGTGTTCAAATTAAAATGAATTTAGAAAATAACCTTAAATAGTGCACAAACTACAACTTCTCAGGACAATTTCATATTTATATGATTTTGCAGAATGTGTGAATTAAAATGAAGGGCAACTGCATTAGTGTCTTGAATCCATATCCTGTAATGAGACTTCAAACGTGATTCCAGTGGCTCATGTCCCTCTAAGAGAAAATGTACATTCACTGGGTGATTACACGTATATGTTTCGGTATATGCATATGCATACTGTGTCCTAGAGAATGTCTCTAAAGGCTCCACAATCACTAAAAGAAAAGAAGATACAGGGCTGGAGATGGCTTAGCAGTTACGTTGCTTGCCTGTGAAGCCTAAGGACCCAGGTTCGATTTCCCAGTACCCATGTAAGCCAGATACACAACATGGTACATGCATCTGGAATTTATTTGCTGTGGCTGGAGGATCTACTATGCCCATTCTCTCTCTCTCTTTCTCATAAATAAATAAAATATTTTTAAAAAGAAAATACATATACTAAACTATTACATTTTCCAAATGGAATTGAATATTTACACTGAGGAGCAAAAGGGGATAATGTTCTAATTGTGCTGGGGATGATCTTTCTCTATCCACGTATAAAAAGGATATGGGGAAAAATTATAAGATTTTATAATTTTAAGGAACAAAAGTGCTTGGCAGACGTATCCAGTGAACAATTTCCAAAGTGCTCACGTGTGAACAAATTGCAAATCGTAAAAATACTACTTGGTGACATATCACTCGATCTTCAAAATACCAGGAAGAAGAACAGAGTCTTCATCGAAGTCAGACTATTAAATATTGTCACACCTCTTCATTACATAATAGTTATAAAGTCTTTGAAGCTCTGGAAATATTAGTAAGCAGACTACTGTGAATGTGAACTATTATAGTCATTAAAAGATAAAGAGGATGGGACTGGAGAGATGGCTCAGCAGTTAAAACACTTGCCTGCAGAGCCTGGTGATCCAAGTTCAATGCCCAGTTCCCACATAAAACCAGATGCACAAAATGGCACATGCATCCGGAGTCTATTTGTAGGAGCTGAAGGCTCTGGAGTGCACATTTTCTCTATCCATATCTCTTCTATCTCTCTCTACATGCAAATAAAAAAATTAAAAAGATAAACAGGATACATAATTGTCAACTAATTTTCAGGTTACCCAAAGTTTCTTCAATATGAATGATTAACTATGGCAACCGCAGGTGACATTTCAGCCAACATGCACAGCCAGCCATCTTGTGAATTCTGCTTTGTCAGAGGTTCAGGAAGACAGCAGTGTGGAAATTCACAAAAACCTTTGTTGCCAGAGAAATTATTGAAGCAATTTAGGCATCAAAATCCCCAAACACATACACACAAAAAGGCTTAATGGAGGAAATTATGTCTGAGTTCAGTTGTATCATTAAGACAAGAAGATATTATTAGAATTATTTTTTATCTTTTCAGCTACATGCCTTATACCCAGGAAAAGAAGTGTCAGACAGAGTTCAGCTACAAATGAGTTGTATGCGACAAGGAATGAGTTTGTCTTAAATGAGGTTTGCTCCTACAAAGGACATTTAAGGAACAAAATTTTCTTAAATGTCTATACCCTGTGGAAAATTCTAGAGTCCTCATATAGCAAATACTGGACTATAATTAAATTCTATATTTCTGTGATTTTTAAGGATGGTCTCGCTTTGCTTATTACGCTAAAGAATACAATATGGCCTAAGGACACCAATAAATAGCTATATGTGGGCTGTAAAGATGGCTTAACAGTTAAGGCACTTGCCTACAGAGTCTAATGACCCGGGTTCAATTCCCCAGTACCCATGTAAAGCAATATGCACAAAGTGGCACATGCATCTGGAGTCTGTTTGCAGTAGCTGGAGGTCCCGGTGTGCCCATTCATTCTCTCTCTCTCTCTCTCTCTCTCTCTCTCTCTCTCTCTCTGTCCATCTCGCTGAAATAAATAAACATAATAAAATTCTAAAAATTTACAAATTAAAAATAGTTATATGTGACTGCTGGATCATGTCTTGAAGAAAAGAAATAGAGAACATTCTAGACGTTGGGATTTTGCTGCCAATTGCCTTGGTAACTATTGAACTACAGCCCAATGTTTTTCTTCTGTGAGAAGATCTGAGGAAGAGATTGAGGCTTTCCACGGAATGGCATTATATGGATGCAGAGTATGTGTATACTTTGGAAATGGTTTGCATGTAGATGTGTGAGCAGAAATTGGAGCCAGGCATGTTGAGGAGACAGAAGCAAGAGAGGTGACCAGGCATGCTTAGGAGACAAGCAAGAGTGGTGACCAGGTATGCTCAGGAGACAGAAGCAAGAGTGGTGACCAGGCATGCTCAGGAGACAGAAGCAAGAGTGGTGACCAGGCATGCTCAGGAGACAGAAGCAAGAGTGGTGACCAGGCATGCTCAGGAGACAGAAGCAAGAGTGGTGACCAGGTATGCTCAGGAGACAGAAGCAAGAGTGGTGACCAGGCATGCTCAGGAGACAGAAGCAAGAGTGGTGACCAGGCATGCTCAGGAGACAGAAGCAAGAGTGGTGACCAGGCATGCTCAGGAGACAGAAGCAAGAGTGGTGACCAGGCATGCTCAGGAGACAGAAGCAAGAGTGATGAATGACTTTGGAGCTAAGAGTGAACAACTGCAGTTGGTTTGCAAAGCCACAGGGAGCTAATGGAAGGAGGAGACATGATGAAATATCAAAGTGAGAGTATTAAAAAGGCGGGACAAATTACCTCAGGACGTCAGAGTTGGAAATCATCAGAGAGACTAACGGCCAGAGAGGAGACAGCAAAATTGCACTAAGAAACCAACAGACAAGGGTGGGTAGACTATTCCTGAATCAGGAATGATTATTTTTCATGACGCCTCAGGAAGGCAGTTTATAAGTGTCTGGGCTCTGTATAACTTTGACCACAGGATGGTGTATATATGCCAATAGGAAATGTGTATTGTGTGAATGTATGTAATTCTTACATAAAAATTTTACTTGATATCCTTACTTTCAGAAATAAAGAATAACTATTTAAGTGGAAAATGTTGATAATCATACTACACAATGCTTTAAAGAAGTACTTAATCTTCTGTCCATATGTTAAAGAAGAGCATCAACTCTTAAGGTCTAAGTGAAAAAGAAATCTTTATTTTTGATATATACTCAATCTATAGGAGGTTAAACATAAAAACCACAATGAAAGTAATTCTGAAAAAAAAAAAAAAAAAACAATTCCCAAGAGAAAGAAATCTCTCCAATACTCCCCCATACATTTCTAAAAAATATTCATCAACATGATTCATTTTCACTCAATGCTTTCAGCAAGAACAAAGGTGAATGAGATAGATATATGGTTTGATTTTTAAAAATATTTTATTTTATTTTATTTACTTATTGTTTCGGTTTTTCCAGGTAGGGTCTCACTCTAGCTCAGGCTGACCTGGAACTATGTAGTCTCAGGGTGGCCTTGAACTCATGTCGATCCTCTTACCTCTGCCTCCCGAGTGCTGGGATTAAAGGCGTGCACCACCATGCCCAGCTAAAATATTTTATTTTTATTTATTTATTTATTTGACAGAGAAAGAGGGAGAGAGATTGAGAATAGGCACGCCAGGGCTTTCAACCACTACAAACCAACTCCAGACACGTGCACCCCCTTGTGCATCTGGCTAACATGGATCCTGGGGAATCAAACCTGGGTCCTTTGGCTTTGCAGACAAGCAACCTAACCACTAAGCCATATCTCCAGCTCCCATACAGTTTGTTTTTAACTATTGTATCTGTTTATTGGGTTTAACCCTCATGATAGTCAATCAAATAACCACTCTATCAGTCACACATTCTTGGGAGTTCTCATTTTTCTGTTGTTTGGTACAAATTACACATAGGGGGCAAATCATCCCCGTAGTTAATAGAAGAAAGTGGAAGAAGGGAGAACTCAGTGGCTGAGGTTCTCTGGGCAGGTTGAGGCAGGAAGGTTCTGAATGAGCAGTGCTGACAGGGCTCTGGATATCCACTGAGATCTCACATAAAACTTTCTGCCCGGAGATGTGGCTCAGCAGTTATGGCACATGCCTGCAAAGCCTAAGGACCCAGGTTCAATTCCTGAGTACCCACGTAAGCCAGATGCTCAAGGTGGCACATGTTCTCTCTCTCTCTCTCTCTCTCTCTCTCTCTCTCTGTGTCTCTCTCTCTGAAATTAAATAAAATAATAATTTAAAACCTCCAGTTGATATGCATGGGGATCTCAACAGACTCCACAGCCTTCAGCCACTGTCCATTCTTTGCATCTATTTATGCGACTTCTAAGCCTACTGTAAATAGATACATACAAACATACATACACATATACATATATCTTTACATATCTAATAATTTCCTGTACTGTTTGATTTTAATTCCTTGATAAAAACCAGTACTTAAGGGCTGGAGAGATGGCTTAGCGGCTAAGGCACCTGCCTGCCAAGCCTAAGAATGCCCATTTGATTCTCCAGGTCCTACGTTTAGCCAGACACAGTGATGCAAGGGCGCAATGCCACACTTGGCCACAAGGGGGTGCACGCGTCTGTAGTTTGTTCACAGAGGCTGAGAAGCTGCTGGCTTGCCCATTCTCTAACTGTCTCCGTCTACCTCTCTCTGTGTCTCTGTCCAAAAAAAATTAGTACTTAATAAGTTCATCCCATTATAAATTTGACTTATGCATTTCATAGTTATCTACATCCTCCTCTGTTTTATGAATGGCTAAATAAAGTAAAACCAACTAAATGAAGAGTCAACCAAGAGCCCAGCCCCATGAAAGTGTTGGAAAATTTTTTTAAATATTATTTATTTATTTATTTATTTATTTATTTGAGAGAGAGGAAGCAGCAGAGAGAGAGAGAGAATAGGCACACCAGGGCCTCCAGCCACTGCAAAAGAACTCCAGATGAATGCGCCCCTTTATGCATCTGGCTTACGCAGGTCCTGGAGAATCAAACCAGGGTCTTTGGCTTTGCTAGCAAATGCCTTAACCAATAAGCCATCTCTCCAGCCCATGTGTTGAAATTTTTATAGAGTGTTATTTTCATTTCCTTGGTTAATTATTTTATTTTAAAAACCCACAAAGACCAAATGTAAATAAAATGTCACATCAATGTCAGACTTCATTTGTTATCAAGTTTTAATATAGGTAGGAATCTTTCATGCCATATTTAATATATATGTATAGGTACGTATATATGTATTTGTATGCATGTCTTGGGTTCACAGGTATGGTCACGCACATGTCACAATGCACTTGTGGGGTTCACATGGATGTTGTACCTAACCTTTTGATATATATATATATATATATATATATATATATATATAAAATGATATTTATTTATAGTTATATTTTATATTTATATATTTTACATATTTCTTATATTTTTATGTATTTGAAAAAATATATATTTATATTTGATATATATAGATATATATAAAATGTTTGAGGCATGGTCTCTTGTTTGCCACTGCTATGTATGCAAAGCTAGCTGGCCTGTGAGCTTCCAGAAATTCTCCCGTCTCTGCTTCTTATCTCGCTGCTGTTTGCACAACGGTATTACAGACATGTGTTATGACATCCTGCTTTACATACGTCCTAGGGGGTTGAACTCGGTTGGTCATGCCTGTGCATTCAGCATTTTTTATCCTCTGAGCCATATGCCTAGCTTCCAAAATTCCTTTTTGTCTTTTCTTTGATATAGAATGGAAATACTATTTTGTCTTGGCCTTTCTATCTGGTTGTCAGCATTCTAGCATCCTAGAGACAGGAACCGTCATCAGGAGCATACTGGGAATCAGGCACATGGAATGAACTTTTCCATGTAAAACAATTATTATTATTGACTCTAATACTTAAATGCATTTTGATATAAAATAGTAGTTGAATTTTCTGAAAATGATCATCTGCTTTTTTTTCTCATACTAATAGCCTACTTCTTTATTGGTATTTTTTTTTGCTTTCTAATATTATTTATATTTATTTATTTGAGAGAGAAGCAGACAGAGAATGGGCATGCCAGGACCTACAGCCACTGCAAACAAACTCCAGATGCACACACCACCTTGTACATCTGTCTTATGTGAGTACTGGGTAATCAAACCTGGTCCTTAGGCTTCACAGGCAAGCACCTTAACCACTAAGCCCTCTTTCCAGCTCTTCTGTAAACCATTATGTTGGGAGGTAGATAGAGAGATAAAAATAATGTCTAGGGCTGGACTGATGGCTTAGCGGTTAAGGTACCTGCCTCCTAAGCCTAAGAACGCTGGTTCCAATCTCCAGGTCCCATGTTTAGCCAGATGCAAAGTGATGCAAGGGTGCAATGCCACACTTGACCACAAGGGGGCGCACGCATCTGGATTTCATTCGCAGCAGCTGAGAGGCTGCTGGCGCACCCATCTCTATCTGTCTTCCTCTCCCTCTTTCTGTCTCTCTCCAAAAACAACAAGAACAACAACAAAAAAAATAATAATGTCTAATACTCATGGTATTTCTCCATGCTTGCAACTTTCAAAAATGGCCCACCAGCTGTGGTACATATCGTGGGGATTTTCCTTAAAGAACAAAACTCACTGTTCCAGGCTGAGGGACAGAAATGCTCCCAGCTCTCGGCCATCTTTGCAAATCCTCCTTGGCAAAGATGACCACTCTGTTTAACATTGACCACTGGGTCAACAGGAAGGCATGCAGCTACACCTCACTCCAATTCAGCACATCTATGAGACGTATCCCAGCTTCAAAACTTCCTGACAGATGACGAAGTCCTTTGGATACAGCACTGGAGATGGACTTCTCTTCCCAAGTCCGGATCCTATTTTTTCTTCTATCACTTTGCTCCACAGGCAGTGGAGCCATGAACAATTTCTACATAAGCTCCTGAAGATCTGATCTCTCTCTTTCCCAGAGTCTGCTGTTCTGGAAACCCTAATGTGAAACCACAGGAGAACACTGAGAACAGAGAATTTAGTCCTTGGCCCTGGCCCTGGCCATCATTCATTGCGAGATTTATTAAATAAACCCACTGTATTCAATGGCCCGCCATGTAAGTACTCACACATACCATGCCCCTCAGAGCCTTTCCTTGCAGGACACGGTTGTGGGGTGTGTTCAGGATGTGTCATGGGCATTAAACAGGGTGAGCTAAAATAACTTCTTTCTGGAAAGAAATATGTATGAAATTCTCACCCAAATGCTAATCATGGTTTAAAATTGACATCAATGTCAGTATAATTAACATGTGTGCACTTCACAGTGGTTTTTACTGTGATATTAGAAATCTAAAAACTGCATTATTTTATTCTCTCTTCTTCCAGGAAGACCAATTATAAGCTAGTCTCGCAACCATTGCCCAAGCATGCACTGGAGCCCAGGAAATACTCATTTTCATGAAGAAATTTAAACCATGTGGCATGTTGTTGTTTATTTTTGTTATATCACAACTGTCAGAAATATAAATGCACCTAACATAGGACTGACAAACGAGAGAAACAGAATTATCTGGAAAACCACTAGTTTCTCTCCTGCCAAGTAAATGCCTTGCATAATATTGCACAGTACATAAATACCACTTAACTGGCTGGTTATTCAAAACAAATTCACTGATAGTTAATAATAGTAATTGAAATTCAAGTGTCACATTCTTTCAAAATTTCAATGCAAGAAGACTTTTTTTTTTTTTCAAAAAAAACATTAGGTTCTCAAAGTGATAGACATTATCTGTCATTGAAAGTGGGAATATACATGTATTGATCAGGTTTATGTAGTTGCATATTGAGCTGCCTATTTTCCAATCAAATGTTAAGCAAAAATACTGTTTATACAGGTAGTGATTATATATGGGGATGTGATAGGAGCCCCCAGAGATTGTCTGAAGCCTCATCCATTTGCATGTGAAGACAGAGCTGGGGAAAAATGGAAGGCGTGGTGAGCATCTTTCTGGGTAGGATTGAAGATACAGCGACAAGACACGGAACCAGGGCAGGAGAAATGCAGCCGTCAGAGCTTTCTCCCCGTTAGCAATTAAACCACAGACAATTTGCCCCAATTCTCCTTTCCAAATCTTGTCTCAAGAAACACTTCAAATCATAACACACAGAGGACAGCTACTCCACATACACCAGGAGGAATTGCAAATTGATTCATCACATTATTTTTGGAGGAAAAAGGGTTTAGTTAAAACGGAGTAGACAAATGTTTGGGGGTAGGGCAGAGAAAAGAAGAAGAGAAAGAACAGAGAGAGGAGAAGAAGGAGTCCACTGACCCTGGTCATTTGTCCTTGGAAGGATCAACTTACAGGCAAACTTTGTGGTTTGAGATGCTTTGTGGCACAAACAAACTCCACCACTCCTGCCTGTGTTGATTTCTATCAGGAAGGTCATGACCAATCCCTCTGAGAACCACTGGTTCAATAGATGGCAAAGGTGTATGTCTTAGGAGGACTGTTCTGGATTTTATTCTATGGAGATGACTCAAATGACACAAATCCAATCACGTAAGCAGACCGAGCCAGCATCTTAGTATAATCACAGGGCTGTGCATCCATCAACACTACTTAGACTGTTTCATTACCCTGTAAAGAAATCCCTCACCCTGTAGCAATCAGCCGCCCGGCATCCCAACCCATTCCCAGCCTTATGCAAGCATGAATTTCTGCCTCTGTAGATATATCTATTCTGAGCAAGCCATAGAACTTGAAATCTGCAACATTCATGGTATCAGGATTTTTTTTGTGTGTATGGTACATGTATATGTGTGGGTTCGTGTGTGACCGTGGATGCATACATACCACACTGCGCATGTGCATGTCAGAGAACCCATGGGGTGTCAGTCCTTGCCTTCCGCCTTGATTCCAGGTTGTCTCCACCTCCCTTCTTGCTGCAGACCCCCCTGTGACAACAGATGCCACTATCACAACAACCAACTTTATGTGGGTTCTGGGACCTGAACTCAGGCACTTACGCTTGTACAGCAAGTGATGTCTCCACTGAGCCATCTCCGGAGCCCAGATTAAAAAAAAAATAAAAAAAGGTAGGGTTTCACATTAGCCCAGGCTAACCTGGAATTCACTATGTAGACTCAGGCTGGCCTTGAATTCACAGCGACCCTCCTATCTCTGCCTCCAGAATCCTGGAAGTAAAGGCATACACCCTGCTGGAGAGAGAATGGGCGAGCCAGAGCCTCTAACCTCTGCAAACAAGCTCCAGATGCATGTGCCACCTTGTGCATCTGGCTTATGTGTGCCCTGGGGAATTGAACCTGGGTCCTTTGGCTTTGCAGGCAAGCGACTTAACAACTGAAGCATCTTTCCAGCAGCAGATTTCAGATTGTCAAAAGAAGCATGCTTCATCTTTACCTGCTCCAATTTAAGGGGCAACATAGAACATAGAACACACATAATAGTGACGGTGTGACCATTAGGACACAAGATTACACTATCAACATTACTTACAAGTAAAGTGAGTATAACATGCTGACAATTTAACACACGAGATCAAGATTTTCTCTGCTTCATCCGTATCACATATGACTAGACTTGCATACATATGCGGAGTCTCCTCCTTATAACTCGTTCAGATAGTAAGAAATCATCTCATATTCCCTGAGTTAAATTAGGTAAACTACACTTGTGCACTGGGACATTACCATTAAACCCAATTAATTTTCTGTATCAAGGATTTAAAGCAGAACCTAGACAGAGTGTAGGCTAAATCACACAAAGTTACATTCTCAATTTTTTTCCTGACCCACCACATCTCTCTTGCCTTCCTTTGTAGGTTTGTAAAACTCACTTTACAATTAACTAACTGATGGCTGGAGAGTTGGCTCAGTGTTTAAGGTGAATTCCTACACAGCCTAATGACCCAGGTTCAATTCCCCAGTACCCACATAAAGTCAGATGCACGAAGTGGTGCGTTCATCTAGAGTTTGTTTGCAACAGCTAGAAGTTCTGGCTCACCCATTCTCTCTCTCCTCACAAATAAGTAAATAAAAAATACTTTAGGGCTTGAGGGATGTCTGAGTGATTAAGGCCCTTGCCTGCAAAGCCAAAGGACCCAGGTTCAATTCCCCAGGACCCACGTTAGCCAGATCCACAAGGGGGCGCATGCATCTGCAGTTCGTTTGCAGTGGCTGGAGGCCCTGGCACATCCATTCTCTCTTTCTCGCTCTCTCTCTCTCTCTCTCTCTCTCTCTCTCTCTCTTTCTCTGTCAAATAAACAAATAAAAATATTTTAAAAAATAATTTAGACCTGGAGAGATGGCTTAGTGGTTAAGACGCCTGCCTCTTAAGCCTAAGAACACTGGTTCCAATCTCCAGCCATTCCAATCTCCAGGTCCCACGTTTAGCCAGATGCAAAGTGACGCAAGGGTGCAATGCCACACTTGACCACGAGGGGCGCACACATCTGGATTTTGTTCGCAGCAGCTGAAGAGGCTGCTGGTGCGCCCATCTCTATCTGTCTTCCTCTCCCTCTCTCTCTCTCTGTCTCTCTCCAAAAAATAATAATAATAATTATTAATTATTATTATTATTATTATTATTATTATTTAGCCGGGCATGGAGGCACATTCCTTTAATCCCAGCACTCAGGAGGCAGAGGTAGGAGGATGGCCATGCGTTCGAGGCCACCCTGAGACTGCATAGTGAATTCCAGGTCAGCCTGGACCAGAGTGAAACCCTACCTTGAAAAACCAAAACAAACAAACAAACAAACAAACAAAAGTTTAAAAAAAATTAACTCAGTGGTTCATTTCATAGGAGGAAAAATATGAAAATGAATGTATTTGCTCACAGTAAAGATGGGGCTTGGAATAGGCATTTTGCCCTTTCTGCCTGCTTAGGGCTGCTAAATTTATGAACATCATATGTTGTTGCAGACTGCATTTTTGTGCTCAGCCCTTCACTTTTTCCCCCACGGGAGAGGCTTTGCCATGTGAGCGTTTAGGCCTTCTGTGGTGGGGTGTGTACTGCACAGCCCTTTGTCGACTTGTCCTGGGTTATTGCAATGTGAGCGGAAGTGAGAATGTGGCAGGTCAGGTCAAACTTCAAGACGCAGGGTGTGTTTTGCTGTCACTTTCTTCTTGTGCTTCCATTGCATAATCTTAACCACCTGTTCTCTGTGGAGGATTGAGGCATTTTCTCCACTTCATTCTAAGGGATCCCATAATTTAGCCGATCGAATGTATGAAAAGTAATATCAGGGCTGGAGAGATGGCTTAGTGGTTAGGGCGCCTGCCTCCTAAGCCTAAGAACCCGGTTCCAATCTCCAGGTCCCACATTTGGCCAGATGCAAAGTGACTCAAGGGCGCAATGCCGCACTTGACCACAAGGGGGCACACTCATCTGGATTACGTTCGCAGCAGCTTAGAGGCTGCTGGCGTGCCCATCTCTATCTGTCTCCCTCTCCCTCTCTCTCTCTGTCTCTCTCCCAAAAGAAAATTTGTTAAAGTAATATCGTACAATTAAACAATGATTGAAGACTTTTTTCTTTACTTTTGCAGTGCTGCTTATCTTGGGCATGCTAGGGCAACCAACAATAACATTAGCAATGAAAATTAAATACCTTAGTGGGGAGGGGGGGGCTAGAGGGATGGCTCAGCAGCTAAGGGGCTAGCCTGCAAAACCTAATGACGTGGGGTTCGGTTCCCCAGTACCCACGTAACGTCAGATGCAAAGCGGTGCATGCATGTGGAGTTCTTTTGCAATGGCTGGAGGCCCTGGAACGTCAATATTCATCCCCCCTTCCCGATGTGGGGTGTGTGTGTGTGTGTCCACTCACAAATAAATGAGTAAATGTATATATATATTAAAGGCCTTTAATGGGAAGGGACTGTTTTATATGATCTCAGGGGAAACCCTGAACTACTCAGACTTCTCTTTGAAAATTTTATCTGCTAATGGGCCAGGTACGGGAGAAAGGACACGGTGGGCTGCAACATCTGGACCTCGTTTGTGTAGAGAACACAGCAGATGGAGTGGCTATCGGCAGTTTTATTTGAAATGGCTCTGCAGATCTGTTTTTGTCAAAACCACGTGTTGGCTTTTAGTTTCAGATTCTCACACATCAAGTTTACCTTAAAGAGAGACAACATAAAATGTCCTGAGAAATAAACAACCTTGGTACCCTGAGGAAACCGTTCCTGAATTCATTATATAAATTTAAAATAAAAAAGAGCTTGGTTCAAAGAAATCCTCTCTCTCCTTTCCTTTAATTATTTCTAAAAACTGAGTGAATTACTATTAATAAGAGAATTAAATTATTAGATAATCGTTATTTTATATTTTAATTTATAGCACCTCATGTGTCAATAATGGAGTGAATACTAGCAGGAGGAGAGAGAACCTAGATTCTAGAAGGCAGCTTTTACTTCTACCATTTCTTCATTTTCTTTCTTCTGAAATAGAATGTATAAGTTGTGAGCAGACCTATAATCTCATTGTACCAAGCCCTGTATTTAAAAAAAAGTTATAATTACAAACAGGTGTCTAGAACATCATTTTATAAATGAACACAAATGTTAAGTTGAAAAATGCACTAATGTAGTAAATCTTGGGTTAGAGTTGCATTTATTATGAGTCAATGCTTTTTTTTTTTTTTTTTTAACTTTGCTACTTGTATGTCTAACATCACTAAGACAAAGGTTTTTCCTAATTACTCACACAGCAGGGAAAAAAAAAAAAGATTTAGAAAATACCTAACTTTTCTTATTTTTTCCTGATTTTTTTTTTTAATATAAGGGCACTTTAAATACTCTACTTTGCCTTATGAAATAACTACTGAATGGTCATTTTATTGAATTGTAGGATGCGTACTTCATTGTATTTTGATACTTCTGATTATTTTATATATATATATTTATAAACAAATGAACTATTACACCATATGTTTAACCTCCCATAGAAGCTCATAAAATTTCCCAAATAGCAGCAGCTATGAAGCAGGAGGACTTATTTATAAACCTACCACGTTTCCAGTGTCATTACTGGCAACAAATTCCTAAGCAACTGCTATGGAGACAGGGCATCAAAATATACAGCAGGAATATGAACCTTAGCAACGTGACAGCTCTGACAAAAGCTAAGGGGATCGGGTGTCATTCACCTCTGCTCCTTTTTTTAACCTCATCTCCTTATCTCATCTCAAAATGCATGCAGGAAACGTCTCTGTTTTTGTTTGTTTGTTTGTTTGTTTGTTTGTTCTTCTCCTCATTCAGGGTTAAAGAGAATGCAGGATTTTATTTGAAAATTGAAGCCAAGAGAAGCAATCCTTTCCCATCTATCCAAGCACTTTCCCCTCATTGTCATTCACTTCAGGAACTGTCAGAAGGTTGATGGGAAAAATGTTTCCAGCTCTGATGCTAATACGAATATTTCATTCTCGCTTTCTCACTTGTCACTCTTGAGCTCTCCACACACCTTCCCCCCGCCCTCTTTCCTTCTCCCCAAAATGTCCATAATCTTTCCTTATTTGCTTTTGATAGCAAGAGTGGTATAAGTGTCCATTTCAAGCTATTCATTCTGGCTGACCCTAAACAAAGTCATCTGTCATTGGCCCAGGTGCTTTGAATGAGTATCTTTATTGTGATAAGTTAAAAAAAAAAAAAAAACCTCACTTAAAATATGACCAGTATAAACCACTTAAAAAGAACTTTCATATATATTCTTTTGATTTTAGGTGTGAGGCACAGCTAACTGTTGATTTGGGCAAGGTTTGCTTTCTGTGATAAATATTTAGGTTTTATAGGACGCTCACTAACAGACGTTGTCTGGTGATGGGAGGGGTGATGTCAGGCATGCAGACGTTCTTAGAGAGAATGCTCTGAAGGGCCCAGAGTAAAGGAAAATTTTTATTTGATTTTATTTATTTTTGGAGAGAGACACAGAGAGAGACAGAGAGAGAGGGAGAGGGAGACAGATAGAGATGGGTGCACCCAGCAGTCTCTCAGCTACTGTGAACGAAATCCAGATGCATGCGCCCCCTTGTGGTCAAGTGTGGCACTGCGCCCTTGCGTCACTGCATCTGGCTAAACGTGGGACCTGGAGATTGGAACTGGGTTCTTAGGCTTAGCAGGCAGGCACCTTAACCGCTAAGCCATCTCTCCAGCCCTAGGAAAATTTTAAAATGAAAGGGGATGGGAGTATAGCACAGTGGAAGAGAGAATGCTTTCAGTGCACGAGGCCCTTGAGTTTACTGCCCGGCAAACACACATGGAAACAAAATAAAACCAATACTTAAAAGCCGTCCATTGGTGAGGAGAAATAAACATAAAACACAAAAGTATTTGCACATCTATGTACCTATGCGTATACATGTAATGTACATATTCATATGCTGGTACTGAGGAAACAAACCTTAACCATCAGGCTTTGGAAGCAAGTACCTTTAACCACTGAGACATCTCCCCAGCTTCCCTAACCACACATTTTTTTTTTTTTTTACCACTGAGTAGTGTCCCCAAACCAATTTTCAAATTACTTTGAAAACAAAAACTAAAATAATTTGAAAATTGAAAATTACTGACTTAGAAATGAAATTATTGGCTTAGAAATTCTCAGAAAATATGTAAAGCCAGAAAAACCATAAAAGATAAATATATAAAAATAGCATAGATATTGTTAACTTTTGTAAGTTCTTTTTTATGACAGAGAGAGAGAGAGAAAGAAGGAGAGAGAAAGGGGGAGAGAGAGGGAGAGAGTGGGGAGAGAATTGGCATGCCAGGGCCTCAGCCACTGTACTTGAACTCCAGATGCTTGTGCCACCTAGTGGGCATGTGTGACCCTGTGCTTGTCTCACCTTTCTGCATCTGGCTTACGTGGGATCTGGAGAATCCAACATGGATCGTTAGGCTTTGCAGGCAAGCGCCTTAACGGCTAAGCCATCTCTCCAGCCCTGAGACTACATAGTGAATTCCAGGTCAGACTGGGCTAAAGTGAAACTCTACCTTGAAAAACCAAACGAGAAAAAAAAAAAAAAAAAGTTAACAACGGTATGTTCATGTAATACCAGCGCTGAGAAAGAAGACACAGGCAGATGCCTGGAGCTTGCAGACTCGCCAGACTGGTGTGCTTCAAATTCGCTGAAAGATTTTGTCTTAACAGTAAAGCAGACAGCAGCAGCTGAGAAAGATACCCGATGTTAGCCTCAGGCTCCCACCTTCAAACACACATGCACCCACAAATATAGGAACACCCCTGAATGGACAATACACACAGAGGTACAATTTGCTAAACATAATTTGAAGTCCTTCACATTTTTTTTATTATTTTTTTGGAGAGAGACACAGAGAGTGAGACACAGAGAGAGAGAGAGAGAGAGAGAGAGAGAGAGAGAGAGAGGAGGAAGACAGAGATGGGCACACCAGCAGTGTCTCAGCTGCTGTGAACGAAATCCAGATGCGTACGCCCCCTTGTGGTCAAGTGTGGTATTGCGCCCTTGCGCCACTTTGCATCTGGCTAAACGTGGGACCTGGAGATTGGAACCGCTGGAGATTGGAACCAGTGTTCTTAGGCTTAGGAGGCAGGCGCCTTAACCCCTAAGCCATCTCTCCAGCCCCCTTCACAATTTTTTAAAATATATTTTATTTATTTACCTAAGAGAAAGTGGCAGAGAGAGGGAGACAGAGAGACAGAAGGAGAATGGCCACACCAAGGCCTCCAGCCACTGCCAGTGAACTCCAGATGCGTGCGCCTCCTTGTGCAGCTGGCTTCCGTGGGTCCTGGAGAATCAAACTGAGGTCCTTTGGCTTTGCAGGCCAAGGCCTTAAGCGCTAAGCCATCTCTCCAGCCCCTCCTTCACATTTTTTTTCACTTTTTAAAAATTATTATTATTATTATTGACAACTTCTATACTTACATACAAAAAAACACATGATTTTCCCTCCCCTCCCCCCTTCACAATTTTTAACAAGCAATAAAGGGTCTCTACCCAACAGGTATAAAACGAGATCTAAGGAGGAACCAAGCCATTCTGACGACACATCTAGATATGAGTGCCTTGCCTTGATTCATAGGGATGCAAGGCATGGCCTTAGAAGAACTGGAAGAACGCTGAACAGCAGATTTTTGTTTTTAAAGAACTGTACAAGGTCCTACTGATGATAGATTGCACAGCCTTTTAAGAAGTTGCCCCCACAAGCCTGCTGATTGTGGGATTCTGAGCAGAATGAACGCCATGGAATACAATTAGCCTGTCTGTGTTAGGACATGACAGATGGAGATGGGGAAGCCCAGGGCCAGGGAGAGATCTGGCCTCTCATTAGTATTCCAGCTTTTTTTTTCCACATGATGGACCACGGTACCCTGGTTTTGAGGGCACACACAAGACTGCTGTGCATTCTGTGAACATACCCAGCGTAAGACCTTGGTGATGTGGAGATGAATAATGCATTTGTTTGGGGTGGGAGACAGTTGAAGGAAGTGACAAAATAAACAATAAAATCAAAGCAGTTTCACGAAATGGATAATGAGGGTTAAACATTCCATTCCAGCGCGACCCTGCGTTCAATTCAGAAATTGACTGGACAAATGACACCTGCTTAGGAGAAACACACACATTGTCGGCATTAGCCCAAGAAGAGAATTATCACCAGACTACCCCAGTACCCCTGCTGAGGCTTTTATTACCTTTTCAAAAATCATTTTTTTTTTTTTTGATCTAACCCTCTTCTGGGGCCTCCCTTACCTACAGTTGTTTTTTGTTTTGTTTTTATAATTTCCCAAAGACTAAAACAACATTAAAACAAAAACTTTCTATATTGAACCAGTTGGCATGTCTTTGGTGTGAAATTATAGACGAGCGTGGCTGTGCTGACCTTAAATGTGAACACATGTCAAATCTCAGCCACCAGAAAGTCCAGTGACCGGTGACTGTATGCAGGCTTTATTAAAGTGGCAGGATTATTGCATCAAAAACCATGTTCCATCTTTCTGTTCTACATCCATAATGTCTGCTATCTCCCACAGGCCCACAAGATGGCTACTCCACCCATCAGATCCTATGTATGCATAACAAATGCCCAGGAGAGTGGCAGCTACTCCTGAGCCAGCCAGCCAGCCTTCCTTCCTTCCTTCCTTCCTTCCTTCCTTCCTTCCTTCCTTCCTTCCTTCCTTCCTTCCTTCCTTCCTTCCCTCCCCTCCCTCCCTCTCTCCCTTCCTCCCTCCCTCCACCTTCCTTTCTCTCTCTCTTTCTTTCTTTTGTTCTTTTTTTTTTACGAGGTAGGGTCTCACTTTAGCCCAGGCTGACCTGGAATTCACTATGTAGTCTCAGAGTGACCTAGAACTCATGGCGATCCTCCTACCTCTTCCTCCCGAGTGCTGGGATTAAAGGCGTGGCCACCACACCTGGCTTCTGACCATCTCTTTTAGGAGCTCTCAGGCGGGGAAGTCCCCTCTTGCCTCATTTTCTAGAATTCACTGCCAAATGGGAAAAGGAATGTATCTGACAAAAAAACAGGACATACCCCAGGAATAAGATTCCTTTTCTTGAAGAGGTCTGGAGATATGGCTTAGCAGTTAAGGCACTTGCCTACAAAGCCAAAGAACCCAGGTTCAGTTCCCCAGGACCCACATAAGCCAGATGCACAAGGGGGTGCGTGTCTCTGGAATTCATTTGCAGTGGCCCAAGGCCCTGCTGTGCCCATTCTCTCCCGCTCCCTCTGTCTCTCTTTCTCTCTGTCTCCCTCTTTCTCTTGCAAATAAATAAAATGTAAAAAAAAAAAAAAAATACAAGTTTTTTTTTTTTTTTTTTTAAGATTCCTTTCCTTGAAGAGTATAACATTTAAATATATTGTTGGTGTCTTTAGCATGGGTGGAGAGAGAAGAGATTCAGGAAGACCAGCAAAAGTGTTGGATGCAGTGGAATAGACATGGATTTGATTTAGAAATCAAGTCGCAATGTCTGTGGCTTTAATAAGTGATAAAAAGGCAAGAGTAACGGCTTATCCTCTTGGGTTCGGCCACTTCTCCCTGACTCGCATCTACTTCCTGTGCCCTTTGGAATGATTTCCTTGTAAGCGTTGTCATCTCTCTGCTAAACTTTCATTGGCCACCTCAGTGTCTTCAAATAGAAAACAAACGTTTTGTGATTTCTTTCTTTCATTTTTTTTTTTCCTGACTTAACTTCCCAGCTAAGCATAATTACTCGCAGGCCTAGCTCATACCCAAACACAACAAAACCACATCCTGCACTGGCCAATTCAACATCTTCCTGTGATTTTCCTACTGCCGTCCTAGGATCCTCATCCCCCCAGTCACTCAGGCATGGACCTTAGAATGTTCTTCACGCGTTTATGGCAGTATAGTACATGGTGTCGTGTGCTTATATGAATACGTGTGTGCAATCATCCAACGTGACTCCACATTGGTTCTGAATCCCAAGTCATCAATTGTCTTGAATGTATTTCTTAGACTGTTCACCCTATCAATGCCCTTGACACCTTTCCTGACAGATCTCCCAGTTTCATTTCATCCGCATCGGCACACTTGCAGATCCCATATTCATCCTGAACATGATCTTATTAGCCTCAAGCACTGTCCTGAAGTTACAACGTCCCTCCTGTGTTTGTGCTTTTGGGAACACACTCTTTCCCCTCTCTGGAGTCTTACTGTTGCTACTTCTTGATGATCCTAACCATTCTCAGCTTGAAAGTGTTGATAACATGTCAAGACTACATAAGATGGTATAAGATAGAGAATTCATTAATATCATCCTATTTAATTTTTGGGTATTCATGATGTACTTGCAGAGCATCTTTCTTTTTTTTAGCGAGAGAGAGGAGAGACAGAAACAGAGAAAGGAAAGAGACAGAGAGAGAATTGGCACACTAGGGCCTCAGCCACTAAAATTTATCTCCAGACACTTGCGCCACCTAGTGGGCATGTGCGACCTTGTCTTTACCTCACCTTTGTGCATCTGGCTTATGTGGGATCTGGAGAGAAGTTGAACCTGGGTCCTTAGGCTTCTCAGGCAAGCACCTTAACTACTAAGCCATCTCTCCAACCCACAGGGCATCTTTCTGAAATCCCACTAATTTTCATAATTTTTATTGTCAATACCATTAACTTCTCTTCTAGTACAACCACTGATTAAAGGCCTGCTCTGGGTCATTAGCTCTTTTGGAACATTTATTCATATTGGAAAACATAACAAAACTAAAAAACTGTATTGTATGTTTTCTTTGAGAATGAAACAAATGAAAAACATTAGCTATAATATGATCACATGGATAATTCCCTTTATTCAAATGTAATTATTTTAAATTCTTCAAATAAATGTCATGATGATTTGAATGTAAAATGTCCCCATAGCTTCTTGTCCTTGTGATTAAGCTCCATATTTTTAGGGTAGGCTTTAAAGTTTATTAGTCCAACTCACAATCCTCCTGCCTCAACCTCCTGAGTGCTGAGATTACAGGTGTGAGTCACCACTCCCACCTGACTGCTATTATTAACATTAATTTGTTAATATTATTACACAATTCTCATATTTCCATACATATGCTGAGCATATAGTAGCTCTCATTGTTTTAGAGAAATCTAATAAAGAAAGTGAGGGAAACCTCTCTCAACTATTAATATTTTCTATGATTTAATCAGCAGTGATCAAGATTGCTCCTCAATTACCATTCTAATGAAATTTCAGAGTACATACCCACAGATCGTTCACTGTATAAATGATTGCACAAGCAGAGTAGAATGAGGAAGGAGCTCTAGTGACTTATTGTGACAAGTACAGTAGGGATAAATAAGACTGCTGTACCTGTTGAGGCTCAATTCTGCCCCCCCCCACTTCAATTATCCCTCAAGGGGATATGAAAACGACCACCTTCCCATCTGCAATTCTGGAACCTGTTTGAAGTCAGGTATCCAAGGAGCAAATTAGACATTGAAATCATGACTCAAGCAAACACATGAAAGACCAGCAACTTCACCACCCCAAGAGCTGTGCTTTGAATCGTGTGTCCTCCATAAAGTCCCGTGTTCTGAACGCTTGGTTCCTGGCTGATAGCAATTTGGGGAGGTGGAGCCTTGCTGAAGGAGGTGTGCTGTTGGAGGCAGCCTTGCTGGAGTTCTGCGCACTCTCTTGCTGTTTTCCAGCTGCTGTGGCAAGGAGGTGATGTCCGGCCTCTGCTCTACCATCTTTCCCCTGGCTTCATGGAGCTTCCCCTAGAGATTGTAATGCCAAATAAAAACTTTCCTCCCATAAGCTGCTTGGCGTTGGGTGCTTTGTGCCAGCAATGAGAGGGTAACAGTGACATTAAGGAAGGAATGCCCTTGTTTGCCTAATCTGATTCCTTCCCAATTATCTTGGAACCAATGGTAGGTGATTTAAAAAAAAAAATACAAAGTGGCATGAGATGTTTAATAATACCAACAATGATTTATAATTAAAAAGATAGCCATACAAAAAGAAAGTAATGATGACTTTGTTCATTCCCTACAAAAATGAAAATGTAAACATATCATTAGTATTTAAAGCACTGCTATTCACGCAATGTGCAAATTCTATTAGAATGCTTTGTCCTCAGAACTTGCTAAAGGAATAAGTTCTCCAGTGGTATAAAACTTAAGTTTTAAAGCACTTATTCATTTAGAAAGACATTATTCCTAAACTCAGTGACTTTAAATGCTATGCGTTTCTTAGGATCTCTATAGCATACTGTTAGTGATATTGCACATCTTCATGAACTCTTCCCCTCACTAAATCATAGAAAATCTTTAGGCTAGAAGGCAAGGCTGGAACCCAAGTTGAGGCAAACCCTTCCGTCTGCCAACAGCAGAATTGCTAGCCAGGCAGATGAAGTTTGCCAAGACCACACAGAGAATAAATGGTGAATCAGCTTCGTTCCCCCTCCTCCTCCTCTTCCTCCTCCTCTTTCTCCTCTTCTTCTTCCTTTTTGCCACAGCAAGCCATTAGGAATGCCTTTCTTCATGAGGTGGGGAAAGCAAAGAGTGGCCCAAACCAGAAGCCATTCAGGATTGGAGATAATTACTATAGAAGACCAACAAACATTTATTTAACGACTCCCCTGGGTTACTGCTAGAGGGATGAATAAAGAAAAATGTTTGTGCCACCCACAACACAAGGATTCAGTGAAAACAAGGGCCCAAAGAAGAGAGATCCAGTTTGTAAATTTGATAATGGCCTGCCCTTATTCCCATCAAATTTCTTTATAATCAGTCATATTACAGTTGGTTAAAGGCACAGAGACTTAAAATACTGACATGCTATTAAATTGGCCACCTTGAAAAACACTGTCACTAGAATTGTTTCTTTTTCTGAATATATTACTTTTTAAGACTGCAGAATTTTTTTTTTCTTCCAAGCCCACCACAGTATATAAAAGTCCAGGATGCATCCCAAGTTGATCTGTGCCATATTCAACCACTACATATGTAAGATGAAAGAGACGCACGCCATCTTCAAAATCCCTTCCAGCTCTAGAGCTCTAAGAATTTTTTTTTCAAGTGCCAAAAGAGTAATGAAACATGTTTAGCATTCTGAGCTCATAGTGCCTCAAATTCCCAAATGGAAAGCGCCAAGCCCACACAGTTATTGACAAAAAGCTATAAATCATAATATGGAAATTTGCCACTAATGTACTTTATCTTAGGGCGCAAATGTCTTGATTATGTGAAACAGCATGAGGGAAACAGCATTAAGAAAATATTGTTTGAGTTACTTTTAAAATATTTCATTTATTTAATTAAGAAAGAGAGAGAGAATGGGTACAACAGGGCCTCGAGCCATTGCAAACAAACTCTAGACACGTGTTCCACTTTGTGTATCTGGTTTTACATGGGTACTCAAAAATGGAACCTGTGCCTTTTGGTTTTTGTCATACCTGCTGAGCCATCTCTCCAGCTTTGTCTGAGTTAATTTTAACTTTACTTTTTAAGAATCTTCTATTTTATTAGCAGTAGTAGTACTTCCTAGAAGGAAATCTCACTTACAAAATATAAATTTTGAACAAGAAATTTAAATGAAGAGTCTTTTTACATACCTGTACTTGTTAGAGCCTCTAAATACACTTTTTTTTTTCCTCTTAAGATGGGACAAAAAAATGGCCCAATTGTTAGTCCACAACTGGACAGCATGATGGGTTTACATAAAACGAATATTTGGGTTTTACAATAGTTCCAGTATTATTTTTTTCTTTTTTAAAAAATATATTTTATTTATTTATTTGAGAGAGGGCTTCCAGCCACTGCAAACTCCAGATGCATGTGCCCCATTGTGGATCTGGCTTACTTCCTGGAGAGTCAAACCAGGATCCTATGGCTCTACAGGCAAACGCCTTAACCACTAAACCATCTCTCCAGCCCCTGTGTTTTTGTTTCTTTAGATAGACCTTACTGACTGGAACTCATCTGTCTAAGCAGGTACAAGATGTTTTATTACTTCTGATGAATTTCTGAAAAGCTAAACAGGCCTGTGTTGTTTCCCAAAGGAATGTTTCGCTGAGACAGAATGACTCGTTATATCCTTTTCAAATGTGAAACAACACGTGCTAATTATTGCTGCTGTGACTGTAACAGATCAGAGCCCTGGCGGGAGGGACCATTGTCTCATCCTCTAGGCTTCTGTGGGAACATTCAGAATTGCGCTTGTAAAAATGCCTGCAGCCGCTTCCAAGGGAGCCATGGTGCCATCTAGTGACGAGATAGGAAATTACATCTGTGCATTCCTGCCCAGCACCCTTGATCTCTATTACACACCCAGGACTTACATCACATGAGAATTGAAAGAAGAAAGATAGGATAACAGTTCCTTGGTTAGAAACATTAGTTAGTCATTTTCTATGTCCATCTTTCTGCATACTCATGACTAAAACCGTGGAATATAACAAGAACAGCCTGGTGGGACTTTCTATTCACCATTAACCTACCATTGAATCAACCATAGCATCTCCAAAATA
Source organism: Orientallactaga sibirica (assembly GCA_036365145.1). Classification (NCBI taxonomy): domain Eukaryota; kingdom Metazoa; phylum Chordata; class Mammalia; order Rodentia; family Dipodidae; genus Orientallactaga; species Orientallactaga sibirica. The sequence goes on along the minus strand of JAEOAD010000054.1, from coordinate 9,138,096 downwards.
AATATCTTCATGTGAAAACTTTAATTCCTATGAACTATGCTTATTGTTAATTAAGTTGTAATGCAGCTTTTGAACCACAATTCTAAACACCGCTCTGTGAAATATATTTATTTTAATATTCTTATTTTATTGACAATTTGCTAGAGAGTTAACTAAAATCACTACTGATAAATATTAAATATTTTAATGGAATATTAAAGACACGGAGGAAACATTTAGATGAAGTGAATGTTTAATTCTTAAAGCTTTAAACATTCCCCAGTACGGACCCCAAAGCATTCCTCATTGTTAGGAAGAAAAAGTACACCTCATTTTTATTTTATTTTATGTTTATTTATTTATTTATTTATGGGCCTGAGAAAGAGAAACTGGGCATGTGCCACCATATGGCTGGCTTACAGCCACTTTAACAAACTTCCAGGCACCTTAACCACTGAGCAATCTCTCCAGCCCTGATTTCTTTTCTTTTTAATCATACAGTACTTAGGTACCAATTCTTCTTAAAATATTTTATTTATTTTGCCTTTTGGGTCATCCCAGTGGTCATCACTATCTGAAAAGAGAAGCTTCTCTAGCCAGAAGTGAGTAGGCTAATATGTGAACATGAACATTTAGGGCCCAAAGGAAGGATATGACCTCTTACAATGCAGCTGCCCAGACAGAAATTGGCCTCGATATCCATGATCTTGATGCAGTGCCCTAGCAATACCTTTGCAAGACCCTCAAAATTGATGTCATCAAATTAAAGAGACTAATGGAGAGAGGGGAGGATATGATGGAGACTTCTAAAGTGGAATGGGGAGGAGGAAATATCAGGTGGGGTTTTTTTGGTATGTAAGATTAAAAGTCAATAAAAAATAATTTAAAAAAATATTTTATTTATTTATTAGAGAGAGAGAGAGAATATGAACGGGCACACCAGGACCTCATGCCAACTGCAAATGGACTCCTGACACATATGCTACTTTGTACATCTGGCTTTAAGTAGGTACTAGGGAACTAAACCCAGGCTGACAGGCTTTGCAAGTAAGTGCCTTTAACTGCTAAGCCATCACCCCCCCCACACACACACCCTCAATTCTTTTTTTAAACTATAGTTCCATATAGGTACCAATGAACATGATGCTCTTTGCTGGGCCAGGTTAAATGCATATACATTCCTAACAGATGCCTTTCCATGTCTCTAATGATCTACAATGACCAAGGTGATAGCCACCCAACCCTCCCACCACCAGCACAATCACTAGCATAGCAAAGGAATTGAACACATTTCTATGGAACCACTTCACTAAAGTCTCCTCCGTTTGTCTCTAAAGCCATGATTTTGAAGATCACATTTTCTACAGATCAATAATTCTTCCACAACTCTCTGCTTCTTTTGTCACATGGTGTCTCTGCAAGTGCCATGTGGATTTGCTTGACATTCGAATTCCCACCTCCTAAACTCTAGAATTTTGAGCATCTACATTGAAATGGAGGGAGGTCTCCAGGAAGGGAGGCTAGCAGTTGGGAGTTAAGCACCATTTGATGAACTGAATGCAAAAAGGCAAGAATGATGGATTTTTGTTCTTTAGAATGTTCAATGGATGGCTTTAATAACCGCTAATAAGGAGATTTCAGTTCACCAACAGTTTATAAACGATGTTTATCTCATTGTGGGCAGTGAGACACATGCATAGTTCGGTATAGTATGGCTCAGAAAACTCCGGCATTTTCAAATATCATGTAGTGAAATTTGTCAGTCTGACTCTTCAGTGACTTCTAGGGAGATCCTGGCATACATATAGCAATTTCCAATACATAGTATCTAAAACTGCACTCCAATTAACTGAAGAGGTTTCATAAAAGGTCATAAAAGATTTAAAAAGAACAATCCTCAGACAAATATTACAAAAAAACATTCAACTTCTCTACATAACAGAATTTGAAATGCAAATTTTTGTTTTCTAGTATTGCTTATTTATTTATTTGGAGAGAGAGAGAGAGAGACAGATAGAGAATGGGCGTGCCGGCAGCCTCTCAGATGCTGTGAACAAATTCCAGACGTGTGCACCCCCTTGTGGGCAAGTGCAGCATTGCGCCCTTGAGTCACTTTTGCGTCTGGCTAAACGTGGGACCTGGAGAATCAAACGGGCGTTCTTAGACTTAGGATGTAGGTGCCTTAACCACTAAGCCATCTCTCCAGCCCAGTATTGCTCAATTTTAATTGAAGTTAAAAATTCTCTCTGAAATTTAGTAAGTTTCTCATCCTAAAAATGATACAAACACTGCCATGAGGTTGGAATGGAATGCAATACTTTAAACCAACATACTTTTCCCAATCTGTCATATCATTCCCACTTGCAAATCACAGGTGTTTGTTGCTGAGGTTGTTGTGTCTGTGGGTTGGCTATAGCCCAAAAGTTATAAAGTTATCATTGCCCTCCAGTTTATAGGTGAGTGATGGATGTGAACTAACAGCAGACCTACAAACTGTCGTGATATTGACATTTTTAATAGGAAGCAGAAGAGCACTGGAGCCTCTGACTCACGTCCAACTTGTGACTTTTTTTTGGGGGGGGGGAGTCTAAATAAGCCATTGAATCTCTAAGTTGAATATGGCTATGTTTCCTTTTCAACTTTATCACCCAAGTTCAAGTTGTGCCACAGACTAATCTTAAAAGAGAGCAGTACTTTTTCAAAGGGATTTGAACTATTTTATTGAGAGAGATGCTTGTTACAAATACAATTTTAAGAGTCATGAAAGACCTATAACGATGGTGTTGAGAACTTCCTGAAATTAGTGGTCGTGTCAGATATTTACTAAAACAGCGTTTTTGCTTTGTGAAAAAGTAAACATGAATTTTATGTGAGGACAGTACAATCTGAATTTGTCAAATGAGGCAATCATTAAGAATAAATCAATTAAAAGTTGAGACTCAATCAACTACAAGTTGTGATTCACCAACATGTTTGTGTACCTGAAGGGTTTCCCTAGGAAAGAATTTTACCATTAGTATTGACATTATGTGATCTGATGTTTTTAGACACTTTGTTTACATTTTAAAGGGCCAAAAAAAAAATCCATTCAGTCAACATATAGGTCTGCTCTGTCCCAAGCACAGGTCTGGAAATGGTCTTTTGTTTTATCTTACAGGTTAAATAAAGGGACCTTATTAAATCTTTACTAAACTAATGATTCATCAGGCAGCTTGCTCATAGCTGATGTATTTTATAATTTCATAGGGATCAAAGAACCATTTTATCTATTCAAAAATTTCAAACTAGACTGTATAGTGTAAGAAACTAAAGGAAATTAGTTTAAACATATGAAATATGTTTATCAAAGTCTATTCTGTTCCCAACGGAATTACACTAAATATTTTATTGACCAAACAGTAAGCAGGAAAATATAGAAGCATTTAAGAAGAAATGAAAAAGAGAATATCCATGTCCCCTATATCCCCACACTATGAACTAAAAAAAAAAAAAAAAGTTGCTTAAAGAATAATTTAAAAATATCAGTAGCTAACTATTTGAGTTGTGTGTGTGTGTGTGTGTGTGTGTGTGTTTATGATCTGACTCAGATGCCATCCGTATTCTAGCAATCAGGCCTCACTCATTCCTTCTCAATCACTCTCTACTGCTCAGTGTTTGTCCGGCCTTTCTTAAGTGGAAGTTTAAGGTTGAATTTTGAATCAATAGTCTTACTGACTTACAATAAAGCCACCAACATGAGCCACCTGGGAAAGACTCACACTATAGATGCACACAGAGCCAGGTACACAGACACACCTTTGTGATATACAACAGTGGGAGATGCAAATTTCTCTTAACTATACTTCAGCTAAGGGGCTTTTCAGCTATAGTACATTCATAACTGGCCCTCATAATGGTAGGAACCCCAAGATTCACACTGATCAAAAACTGACTTAATAAGGCAGATAGTTTGTTGATAATATTGTAATGGGGCTTAATAGAAAAGTTCAAAATGGAAAAGTGAGGGTTTTTTAAACTATTTATTTACTTATAAGAAGGGGAGCAGAACAAAAGAATGGGTGCCCCAAGATATCGAGCCACTGCAAAGGAACTCCAGGTACAAGCACCACCTTGTGCATGTGGCTTACATGGGTACTGGGGAAGTCAAACCTGGGTCCTTAGGCTTCACAGGAAAGCACCTTAACCGCTGAGCCATCTCTCTAGCCCAGGAAGAGGGTTTGAATTAGTCTTGAGCCGTGTGAGCAATCCAGGTTACAGATCACTTCCAGAGGCCAACGATTTTTCCCCTTTGACCTCTTCTTGGAATTACACATCTGAAAGTAGTTAGCCATTGAGTCTTTCCTGTCTCTGGATGATGTCGCTCACCCTTTGAAAGAGCTGAGTGTGGTTGTTTTTCTATGTTTATTATGATCTGCTCATTTAAACTTGTACTTACGGGAAACCAAATACCTTATATTTCTGCGTATTCCTGTGTTTTTTTTTTTTTTTTTTGGTTTTTCGAGGTAGGGTCTCATTCTGACCCAGGCTGACCTGGTAGTAACTATGTAGCCTCAGGGTGGCCTCGAACTCACGGTGATCCTCCTACCTCTGCTTCCTGAGTGCTGGGATTAAAGGCGTGCACCACCACGTCAGCTTATTTCTGCATATTCTTGAGTCCTATTTAGCACATTACAACTGCTCATTAAGTTTCAGTAAGTAATGCAATGTACCACCTTACTTAAAACCAGTCTGTGTTCATGAATCACTTAGCCTGTACAAAATGAATGGAATGAAACACGGTACAAAGGAATGAACCAAAACAGTGTTCCCTTGATTCTAAGACATGCAGGATGTTCAATCAAGTTCTTGCGAGATGATTTTAGGGTAACAGCCTTTTCAACATTTCATTATAAAACTAGCAATATTGTAAAACACTTGAAGTATAAGCAAAGTAGCAATGGGAGAACCAATGTAATCCCATCACGCAGAATTGGCTTCACGTGTTAGGATAAATACTTGTAAATATATAGAGAATTAGAAAACTACACTATTGTGACAAATGGCGATGGAACTGATGTAACCATTTGTTGAAAATACATGGAGGTATCATGATGTTAAATATTATTAGTTTATGTATCACCATATCCCTCAACTTTTCACTATTATCAACTGATTAATAAGCCTGTTTACAAAATTATCATGGTCTATTTGTTATCTGAGGACAAATGGAATGCAATACTTTAAACCAACATACTTTTCCCAATCTGTCATATCATTCCCACTTGCAAATCACAGGTGTTTGTTGCTGAGGTTGTTGTGTCTGTGGGTTGGCTATAGCCCAAAAGTTATAAAGTTATCATTGCCCTCCAGTTTATAGGTGAGTGATGGATGTGAACTAACAGCAGACCTACAAACTGTCGTGATATTGACATTTTTAATAGGAAGCAGAAGAGCACTGGAGCCTCTGACTCACGTCCAACTTGTGACTTTTTTGGGGGGGGGAGTCTAAATAAGCCATTGAATCTCTAAGTTGAATACGGCTATGTTTCCTTTTCAACTTTATCACCCAAGTTCAAGTTGTGCCACAGACTAATCTTAAAAGAGAGCAGTACTTTTTCAAAGGGATTTGAACTATTCTATTGAGAGAGATGCTTGTTACAAATACAATTTTAAGAGTCATGAAAGACCTATAACGATGGTGTTGAGAACTTCCTGAAATTAGTGGTCGTGTCAGATATTTAATAAAACAGCGTTTTTGCTTTGTGAAAAAGTAAACATGAATTTTATGTGAGGACAGTACAATCTGAATTTGTCAAATGAGGCAATCATTAAGAATCAATCAATTAAAAGTTGAGACTCAATCAACTACAAGTTGTGATTCACCAACATGTTTGTGTACCTGAAGGGTTTCCCTAGGAAAGAATTTTACCATTAGTATTGACATTATGTGATCTGATGTTTTTAGACACTTTGTTTACATTTTAAAGGGCCAAAAAAAAAAATCCATTCAGTCAACATATAGGTCTGCTCTGTCCCAAGCACAGGTCTGGAAATGGTCTTTTGTTTTATCTTACAGGTTAAATAAAGGGACCTTATTAAATCTTTACTAAACTAATGATTCATCAGGCAGCTTGCTCATAGCTGATGTATTTTATAATTTCATAGGGATCAAAGAACCATTTTATCTATTCAAAAATTTCAAACTAGACTGTATAGTGTAAGAAACTAAAGGAAATTAGTTTAAACATATGAAATATGTTTATCAAAGTCTATTCTGTTCCCAATGGAATTACACTAAATATTTTATTGACCAAACAGTAAGCAGGAAAATATAGAAGCATTTAAGAAGAAATGAAAAAGAGAATATCCATGTCCCCTTATATCCCCACACTATGAACTCAAAAAAAAAAAAAAAAAAGTTGCTTAAAGAATAATTTAAAAATATCAGTAGCTAACTATTTGAGTTGTGTGTGTGTGTGTGTGTGTGTGTGTGTGTGTGTGTGTGTTTATGATTTGACTCAGATGCCATCCGTATTCTAGCAATCAGGCCTCACTCATTCCTTCTCAACCACTCTCTACTGCTCAGTGTTTGTCCGGCCTTTCTTAAGTGGAAGTTTAAGGTTGAATTTTGAATCAATAATCTTACTGACTTACAATAAAGCCACCAACATGAGCCACCTGGGAAAGACTCACACTATAGATGCACACAGAGCCAGGTACACAGACACACCTTTGTGATATACAACAGTGGGAGACGCAAATTTCTCTTAACTATACTTCAGCTAAGGGGCTTTTCAGCTATAGTACATTCATAACTGGCCCTCATAATGGTAGGAACCCCAAGATTCACACTGATCAAAAACTGACTTAATAAGGCAGATAGTTTGTTGATAATATTGTAATGGGGCTTAATAGAAAAGTTCAAAATGGAAAAGTGAGGGTTTTTTAAACTATTTATTTACTTATAAGAAGGGGAGCAGAACAAAAGAATGGGTGCCACAAGACATCCAGCCACTGCAAAGGAACTCCAGGTACAAGCACCACCTTGTGCATGTGGCTTACATAGGTACTGGGGAAGTCAAACCTGGGTCCTTAGGCTTCACAGGAAAGCACCTTAACCGCTGAGCCATCTCTCTAGCCCATGAAGAGGGTTTTGAATTAGTCTTGAGCCGTGTGAGCAATCCAGGTTACAGATCACTTCCAGAGGCCAACGATTTTTCCCCCTTTGACCTCTTCTTGGAATTACACATCTGAAAGTAGTTAGCCATTGAGTCTTTCCTGTCTCTGGATGATGTCGCTCACCCTTTGAAAGAGCTGAGTGTGGTTGTTTTTCTATGTTTATTATGATCTGCTCATTTAAACTTGTACTTACGGGAAACCAAATACCTTATATTTCTGCGTATTCCTGTTTTTTTTTTTTTTTTTCATTTTTTGGTTTTTCGAGGTAGGGTCTCATTCTGACCCAGGCTGACCTGGTAGTAACTATGTAGCCTCAGGGTGGCCTCGAACTCACGGTGATCCTCCTACCTCTGCTTCCTGAGTGCTGGGATTAAAGGCATGCACCACCACGTCAGCTTATTTCTGCATATTCTTGAGTCCTATTTAGCACATTACAACTGCTCAGTAAGTTTCAGTAAGTAATGCAATGTACCACCTTACTTAAAACCAGTCTGTGTTCATGAATCACTTAGCCTGTACAAAATGAATGGAATGAAACACGGTACAAAGGAATGAACCAAAACAGTGTTCCCTTGATTCTAAGACATGCAGGATGTTCAATCAAGTTCTTGCGGGATGATTTTATGGTAACAGCCTTTTCAACATTTCATTATAAAACTAGCAATATCGTAAAACACTTGAAGTATAAGCAAAGTAGCAATGGGAGAACCAATGTAATCCCATCACGCAGAATTGGCTTCATGTGTTAGGATAAATACTTGTAAATATATAGAGAATTAGAAAACTACACTATTGTGACAAATGGCGATGGAACTGATATAACCATTTGTTGCAAATACATGGAGGTATCATGATGTTAAATATTATTAGTTTATGTATCACCATATCCCTCAACTTTTCACTATTATCAACTGATAAATAAGCCTGTTTACAAAATTATCATGGTCTATTTGTTATCTGAGGACAAATGTCTAAGGAAGAGGAAAAACATGTTACAGCTAAACAGCATGACTATTTACACAAGGAGTGTTAATTCCCTTCTGTGGAGTAGCTAACAAAGTTACTCATACATGTGTGTCCCAGCTTTCTTATGGGCTTTTATTTGTCTTTTTTGAGAGAGACGCAGAGAGAGAGAGAGAGGGAGAGGAAGACAGATAGAGATGGGCGCGCCAGCAGCCTCTCAGCTGCTGAGAACGAAATGCAGATGTGTGCGCCCCCTTGTGGGCAAGTGCGGCATTGCGCCCTTGCCTCACTTTGCATCTGGCTAAACGTGGGACCTGGAGATTGGAATCGGGTTCTTAGGCTTAGGAGGCAGGAGCCTTAACCACTAAGACATCTCTCCAGCCTCTTATGGGCTTTTTCTACACTAAATATTATCAATCTGTCTAATGTTTCCATTTCATTTTCAGTAAATTTTTCAAATTAATCTCAGAGAAGGCTTGGAGATAAGCTTATTCACTTAGTTTATTTTTCCCTAACATGGCAAAGAAAAGAATAAGAGAAGTAACTTTCTTTAGCCCATAATAGATGTTTTGTAACTAACCTCTCTTATGATGTCACAATTACCATGTGAATAACTTGATGACACGGTGTGGTAGTTTGAATAAATGGCCCCCAAGATATTCAGTGTTTTATTAGTTTATAGTTTGCATCTGCAGCCACCTTGCTGAAGGCAGTGTCTCTGGGCACATCTTAAAGTGTGGTGGCGGGTTTAGGATTTCAATTTAAAGATATGCAAAGTGTGCCTAGTGGGAGTTCCTGAGGTGTACTGTGGCTTTTGGCTGTGGCTTTGCTCTCTTGCTGGTCCTGTAAAAGACAGGCCAGCTTCTTCTGCCATTATGGAACTTCTCCTGGATCTGTAAGCTTCAATAAATAAATCCCTTCCTCCATAACTGTGGCTGGTCTGGAAGTTCATCTCAGCGAACCTGAAGCTGTCTGCTTCACATGGGCTGGAGAGATGGCTTAGCAGTTAAGGTGCTTGCCTGTAAAGCCTAAGAACCCATGTTTGATCTCTCTCCATATCCCACATAAGCCAGATGCACAAAAATGTGAGGCAAGCAAAGGGTCACAATGCCCACTAGGTGGCACAAACATCTGCAGTTTAATTGTGGAAGCTGAGGCCCTGGTATGCCATTTCTGCCTCTCTCTCTCTTTATCTAAAACAAACAAAAAATTAATAAATAAAATAATTTAACTCCTAAATTGATAAACATAGAAACATTTTGTTGGCATGCCTGTGACTCTGTAAAAATGGCTTAATGAAAGGATGTTTTTCTACCCGTGTTAGATAGAGCAGATCACCTGAAATATAGCCAGCTATCTTGATCTATTCATTATGTTTTAATTGTAAAACAAAACAATACATTTCTCAGCTTTTCACTCTAATGCTTTTGGCCACAGCAGAAGCAGCCAGCAATTTTACCGTTAAGTATGCCAAATAGGAAAGCAGATATGCCTGATATTCTCTTGCTTCTGTAAACATTTCTCGGTGAAGCTGTTAATTATAATCCTGTATTATCAATCCTCTGTATTACCCTCTAATAGAAATCCTAGATTCATGCCAGTCTACAGAAGGAACTAAATGTCAAACAGAAAGTCACCTAACTTCTGTAATCAAGATCCTGCCAACTTCAGTGGAGACAAGTGTTAAATAAGATCATCTAATAACAGAGCTGAAGTCATCATCCCATATATACTAAGCTCTCACCCAATGTCAACGAGAAGGATCTATATAGTCTACATTAAAGTCCTATAGAAATGCTTATACATAATCATGTTTAAAACGTCTGACTTTCATAAAGTCAAACATAACCCCATTTCGGGCTGGAGAGATGGCTTAGCAGTTAAGGAGCCTGCCTGCTAAGCCTAAGAATGCTGGTTCCAATCTCCAGAGGTTCCAATCTCCAGCTCCCACATTTAGCCAGATGCAAAGTGACGCGAGGGTGCAATGCCACACTTGACCACAAGGGGCGCACGCATCTGGATTCCGTTCGCAGCAGCTGAGATACTGCTGGCGCTCCCATCTCTATCTGTCTCCCTCTCCCTGTCTGTCTATCTATCTCTGTGTCTCTCTCCAAAAATAATATAAAAAAAAATAACCCCATTTATCTTTATCCACGAGGGCTAATGAATATTCGTGTAGCTCACATAAAATTACTGGTAAGTGTTGCTTTGCTTTGTACAAACATCCTTTGAATTAATTGCAAGAGCAATTTTTTTGTCTGAACATGTAAATATTATCATATTGCCTTTTCTGCTACACACTTCAAGAAGCTCATGTGTAAATTTGGCTAAAAAAGTAGAAAATGACTTTTATTTTTGTTTTCGTGGTTTTTCTAGGTAGGGTCTTGCCCTAGCCCAGGCTTACCTGGAATTCACTATGTAGTCTCAGGGTGGCTTTGGAGAGTCTGTACTTTTGAAAATTAAGATAGCGATGCTGTCTAGGGATCTGGGGTTCATTTTCTCTGATGATTAAAGAATGAATGGGCGGGAGAGGGAAGTATTTAAAATGAGTCATGTATATTTCAAGAAAGGGGGAATGAAAGGAAAAAGGAAATTGAGTCCTCTACTAGGAAGGACTTTCCAAAGTTAGAAGAAAAAAAAAATAAAAAACAACAAAAAAAGTTTCCTTGAGAACTGAACATTTATTGAATGGGGAAGCCAGCCCACCCAGAGTATATGATTGGTCAGCTTGAATGGTAAAAGTCTCTGGTTGGTCCAAAGCGTATCTAGTACCACACAGGTCCCAGAAACCCCACTGGTGAGAAAATTCACCCAGGCAAGAGAGAAGGAGAGGCAGAGTCCCCCCTTTTCCATCTTGGGTAACCAAGGGCCCCCTTTTCCCTGTTCTTTCTGCCTGCCCAAGGAAACTGACTAGCTCCTGTCATTTCAATAGCTTATTCTTTTCTGACCTCCCCCCCAAAATATGCAAAATAAGTATTTTTACAAATGATTGACAACATTGCTTTTATCGACATTTCTTATTATTTACATCAATGAAAATGAGATGAAACACACGTGACTGCATGCCAAACCTAGAGGCTCACACATAGGATTGGAATGCGCCGCAGACATACGCTTGCAAATACTGACAGATCACTGATATTTACAATCTTTTCTTGCCAAATAATCTTGACCCTTAGTCCAAGACCCAAGCCCTGCAGATAGATCGAGTTAGGTCCTAGTTATCCACTGGAGGAAATCACAGTTAATAACCTCCACTGAGTTCTAGGCATTCCTATGATCTTGAAAATGGAGTTGTTCGTCCATGTTTTAAACATAGAGACAAGCAAACAAACAAACAAACAAAAAACACCAAAACCCGGTATTGTCTTACCCTTAACTAGGTAAGAGCAAGCTTGCAAATTAAATTAGATGAACCAGGGCTGGAGAGATGGCTTAGGGGATAAGGCGCCTGCCTGCTAAGCCTAAGAACGCTGGTTCCAATCTCCAGCGGTTCCAATCTCCAGGTCCCACGTTTAGCCAGATGCAAAGTGACGCAAGGGCGCAATGCCACACTTGACCACAAGGGGGCACATGCATCTGGAGTTCGCTCACAGTGGCTGAGAGGCTGCTGGCGTGCCCATCTCTATCTGTCTTCCTCTCCCTTTCTCTCTCTCTCTGTCTCTCTCTGTGTCTCTCTCCAAAAATATAAAAATAAAATAAAATAAAATAAAATAAAATAAAATAAAATAAAATAAAATAAAATAAAATAAAATAAATGAACTGACCATATTTCAAATGAGCCACTATTAGGCAGCCATTTCCTTCTGGGGGAAGAAGGAAAAGCTCCTAAACCTGGGGAGGAAGTCAACAAACCTGAAACTTACAATATTCCCAAGGCCCCCTCCCCAAGGTTGTACAAGCAGGAAACAAAGGTTGCCCAGAGTACAGACTCTGTGACTAAGCCACAGAGATAGAGCCTAAGTCGTTGGTCACCTATACTGGGGTGGACTTTTCCACAATTCAGCTGACTTTATAGATAATCCCTCACCCAAAGTCCTGTACATAACTTCAATAAATTTACTGGTTTGCTGAACTCAACTTGGGCAGAATTGTGGGCTGTCATCTTGGGTATGTAGACATTTATTCGCCACTCCCAAGACAAAGTTACCACATGAACATGAATGGGAGTGGGGCAAGGAAGAAACAAAGTGTATTTGGAATATAGGATTAAGCACTTAAGGCAAAACAATGCTAAAGCCGGGCGTGATGGCACACCCCTAATATCAGCACTCGGGAGGCAGGGGTAGGAGGATCGCCGTGAGTTCGAGGCCACCCTGAGACCACATAGTGAATTCCAGGTCAGCCTGGACCAGAGTGATAACCTACCTCGAAAAACCAAAAAAAGAAAAGAAAAAAAATAAATAAATAAAAGTCCAGAGCCTACTGAGATCTACAGTGATGGATTAGAATTGGAAACAGTGGGCTGGAGAGATGGCACAGTGGTTAAGGCACTTGCCGTCAAAGCCTAAGAACCCAATTTTGATTCCCCAGAACCCATGTAAAGCTAGAAGCACAAAGTGGGGCATGCATCTGGAATTTGTTCACGGAGACTTGCCCATTCTCTCTCTGTCTCTCTATCTGCCTCTTTTTCTCTCTCAAATAAAATTATATATATATGGTTTGTTTGTTTTACAAAAAGGACTAAAGAGATGGCATAGTGGTTAAGGCGCCTGCCTGTAAAGCCAAAGGACACAGGTGCGATTTCCCAGGGCCCACGTAAACCAGATGCACAAGGTGGTGCATGCATCTGGAGTTTGTTTGCAGTGGCTGGAGGCCCTCGTGTGCCCATTTACTCTCTCTTTCTCCACCTCTCTCTCTCTCTCGAACAAACAAATAAATATTTAAAAATAAAAATACCATTTCCCATACCACTAACAGGATTCAGGGGTTTTTAGAAGAATTCTGGGCCAAGGCATGAAAATGAACACAAGAATTTTAGATATACACATCCGAAGTTACAAAGTACTCAAGAAATGACATGTCAAAATGACATTAGCGCCACCTTAGAATGTTCTAGAATATGCTCCTCCTGAAAACAAAACTGTGAGCATCCACATCACGATAGGAGTAGTGCTCAGAAAGGGTTATCAGCTTTTTAATTAGAACCTGTGGTCCCACAGAGACAAGAAAGAGCAATGAACACGGAACGTCATCACGTGTAGCAGAGAACCAATACAGGACTGCACGAAACATATATGACTATGGGCTGCAGAGAGGGCTTAGCAGTGAAGACATTTGCAGGCAAAACCTAAGGACCTGGGTTCAATTCCCCATCACCCATGTCAAACCAGACGCACAGAGTGGCACATGCATCGGGAGCTCCTTTGATGTGCCTAAGGCCCTGGTGCACTCGTTCTCTTTTAGGCAAAAGAGGACCTTCAAGTGGCAATTAAGACTCTACCCACGAGAATGGATTCATGGCAATGACGAGGATAGAGTCCGTCTAAAAGGATGATCACACCCACTCCCCTTCCATTTCTCTCTCGCCCTTGTGATGTCATCTCATCTGTCATGTGACAAAGCAAGCAGGTGGTGGTCAGATGCAGTCCTTATACTCTGGATATTCCAGTTTTTAGAGCCGTGACCCCACCCCACACCCACCCCCAGCCCCAGTCATTTGTTGACACCTGATCACCAAGGTGATAGTATGCAGACAGGGAAGTGGAGGAAGGAATCACAACCTGAGGCCAGAGTACTCTTGAATGCCTTTTCTGCTCCCATTAGAGATCTCAGAGCTTCCTTCCCCTTTATATCATGAAAGGGCACAGTGCACAAAGGGACATTTGAACCAGAGTGCCAGCTCTGAGGAGACACCGACTCGGCTAGTAAAACAACCAGTCTATATATATATATTTTTTTTTTTTTCAAATATCAGTCATGAGGGCCTGGAGAGATGGCTTAGTGGTTAAGCGCTTGCCTCTGAAGCCTAAGGATCCTGGTTCAAGGCTCGATTCCCCAGGACCCACATAAGCCAGATGCACAAGGTGGCGCATGCATTTGGAGTTTGTTTGCGGTGGCTGGAGGCCCTGGCACACCCATTCTTTCTCTGTCTGCTTCTTTCTCTCTCTGTCTGTTGCTCTCAAGTAAATTAATTAATTAAATTAAATATCAGTCATGAAATGTAGCAAAAGAATTACAAAAACTGTCATCATTTAAAAATTATTGAGAAGTAACAACTGATTGCAAGGTAAGATTTTCCATTCTTTTTGCCTGGAAGAATGTTATCAGGAAAATTGTTAAAATTTGAAACAATGATCTGTAGTATAAATAACATTATTGCTGTGTTAATGTGCTGATTTGGTTGGGCCATGCTGTGGAAGATAATTCTATAAGTTTAGAAAGTACTTCACTTATGTAATGGTAAAAGTACATTGTACTTTCAAATTACTCTTAAACAGAATATAATATATACTTAAAGAAGTAGGGGTATGTGTATGAATGAATGTGAGAAAGGAGAGAAAAAGAGAAAGTAAGGACAGAGAGAGAGAGAAAGAGATTTAAAAAAACACAAATATAATAAAGTGTATGATTTACAAAATCCTGGTGTGATATCAGGAAATTATTCATGCAACTCATGTACCTAACAGAAAGTCTGAAATGATGTCAAATTAAAAATTACAATAAATTCCTCTGTTAGTGAGAGGGATCTTAGACTCTGTGTCTGGATTTTGGTCTTTCTGGGATGATAATAATAAATGACCCTATAATAGGCTCATTTCTGAATAGCAACACAAATGCACCCTCCCACCCCCACTTACATCACTTCTTTTCAAGGCATGTGTTGTGGTCCACTATTAAGTGGACTTAGTGGTATACGACCAGCATTTTCTTAACAGACTAGTATAGAGGTGAGACCATCAGAATGTATCAGTATTTTTTTTTTTGTACTGCAATTAAAAACAACTGTGCAGGGATGGAGGGATGGCTTAGCAATTAAGGCATTTACCTGCAAAGCCAAAGGACCCAGGTTTGATTTCCCCAGGACCCACATTAGCCAGATGGACAAGGGCGCTCACGCATATCTGGAGTTCATTTCTAGTGGCTGAAGGCCCTGGCACGCCCATTCTCTCTCTTTCTTTCTCTGATAATAAAGATAAAAATTTTTAAAAACTGCATACAATTTTGCATGTGTAGGGACATCATATAGAATATATCTTTCTGTAGTTTACACTAAAAACAAAGGGTGGTGATGATACGTGCCTGCAATTCCAGCACTTGAGAGGCTGAGAAAGGAGGATTAGCATGAGTTGAGTTTAATGCCAGCCTGGTATATGTAGGGAGTTCAAGGTTATCCTGGAACACATGGCAAATGTTTCAAAAAAAAATCTAAATAATAAAATCATTTTTAAAAGATTGAAAAATGTCTGCTTTTATTTTTAACCTAAGTGTTAACTTTTACTAGTATGCCTGCACACGTATATTCATTTAATTTACCACTTTCCACTGCTATAACACTCACTTACTGAGTGAATACTTCTGTTTTCCAGGAGCTACATTGATAACAGAGACTACTATAAAATATATAATCCCTTTTTAATTCTCCCTTTCCTCTTGTTCTTCCTTTGAGAAACCTTTCTTCCTGACTCAGTCCAACCAAATACATCTTACGAGTCCTCATCAGTAACGAGAAGACATACTTTGAATTATATTTCTGTCACTCCTGAGTAGCCGTATAATTGTATAGCATTTATCATTGTAGCATAATTTTCTGTTCTTTCAAGATATTCAGTCACAAGTTATTAATACCTTTTATATCATGATTTGTGGAATATAATAGAAACTGCACAAGCAAACACCAAGCAAATGTCCTTTAAAATAATCAGAGACTTACAGCTAAGTCATAGTGCAAAGGAATTGGAGTTACTTTGTAAACATCTGCTTATGTATAAATATGCTGATGACATGCAAATGAAATACACTGCAGTTTTGGACAAGACACTTGTTGTATGAAGCCTAAGGACCCCAGTTCGATTCCCCAGGACCCACGCAAGCCAGATGCACGAGGGGGCACATGTGTCTGGAGTTCGTTTGCAGTGGCTGGAGGCCCTGGCGTGCCCATTCTCTCTGCCTCTTCCTCTCTCTCTCTCTCTCTCAAATAAATAAATAAATAAAATATATATTTTTTTAATTCTGGGAGATGTAAGCAAGTTTTTGCCCCTTCCACCAATGACAGGCCAAAGTACAATTCTATCAAAAGATCATTTGGTGAAGAGATGAGTTTATCGGGGCTTATTTAGAAAGAATGGGTAAAGAGGAACTTACATGAGCCTGGATGACCCCAAAGCAGACACATCACCGAAAAGTCTCTACACAGCACGGAGGAAAAGTTCCCATGCTACATAGATGAATTCTCTTGGATTAACCTTCCACACTATACTCAAATACCTCCAGAGACTAGGAGCCCATGGGTAGCCACTGCAGAATTATACAGAACTTTACAGGGAGGGGAAGGAGAGTGTGGCTGAGATCCCAGTGGAAGGTCTGATGAATCTCCTTCCACAAGTGACTCTCAATAGGCTAGATCCTGAAGGAAATCGGCTACTAGTCACGGCTCCTCTGATAAAAGATGGTTTAGGGGCTGGAGAGATGGCTTAGCGGTTAGGTGCCTGCCTGCTAAGCCTATGAACACCCATTGGATTCTCCAGGTCCCACATTTAGCCAGACACAAAGTGAGGCAAGGGCACAATGCTGCACTTGCCCACAAGGGGGGGCTCATGTATCTGGAGTTTGTTCACAGTGGCTGAGAGGCCGCTGCTCTTAGTCAACAGTCAAGACAAGCTCAGTTCCAACACTTGCCAAAAATGCACCCTCACTCTTTCTTCATTTTTTTCATCATCTGTTTGCTCATACTTACAAATACTTCTATATTTCCTATTAAGGAATGCATTTTATAGTCATTTCCTTTTGTTTTTTGTTCGTAAAGACTCTCTACCCCCCACACCAAGCACAACAGAAGATGTACAACAGAAGTAAATTCCCCAGGACCTTTTGAGAACAGAGTATGAAAAAGAAGCAGACACAACATGGAAATAGAAGTAATTACAGGACTCAAGAAGAAAGTGGTTATTGTTGGGTACTGAGTTGTCCAGAGTAAAGCTCATGACACAAATGGACACTGTTTTGTGGGCATGAATGGTGAATAGGATTTGGCTCAAAATGGATGGTGGGAGGAGGTATTGCAGCAGAATTAGAAACAAAAAGTATCGGGGCTGGAGAGATGGCTTAGTGGTTAAGGCACCTGCCTGCCACGCCTAAGAACGCCCGTTCGATTCTCCAGGTCCCACGTTTAGACAGACTCAAAAAGTGAGGCGAGGGTGCAATGCCACACTTGCCCACAAGGGGGCGCATGCGTCTGGAGTTCGTTCACTGAGAGGGCTGAGAGGCCCTAGCACACCCATTCTCTCCCTCCCCCTCCCTCAAAAAATGATGAAGATGAAGGAACTCCACATTAGCAATTGCAAGGACATGCCAGAGCTCTCAACCACAGGTGGTCAACGAAATCGAGCGCAGCAATTCCACAGAAGCCCTACCTCCACGGCGTGCTCCCTGACAATAACCGGGCACAGCCAAAATATTGGCTATTCCAAAGAAAATGGAGCTCACGGATGGCCAGTTTGGGCATCCATTTTTCTGGCAGTCGTCTAATCGGTTCTAGGATACTTCTATCAAATACCCTGCCCTGTGTCCACTCAGGTCAAATGCAGATCTGGGTCTGGGGCTTGACTCAGATCTACCTGGCTCCCTCCACATTTTGTTTCTCTGCATATTCTCTCTCAAGGGTGCTTTCTTCCATCCATCATTATATTTCTCTTCCCTTTTTTTTACCACCGGCTTCTTGGAAGCCTCTGACTACCACACAGAGAGCACAGTCTAAGTATGATGTAAATCAATGGGATATTAAGCTGATAGAGCAATTTGGGAATTTATCATTGAGAACAACCAGCCAATACTTTGCCTGAAGGCAGGATACATCTTAATTTCTTAACAGACCGTGTCGTTTTAAAGTTCACCCGTGGATTTCATAACTTCCGTTTGCAAATTGTTTTGTAGCTTAATCGCCTTTCACATCTGACTTAGATCGATACGAAATCCCTCAGGATTGAAGGTCATTTCTTCCAGTTCAGTTTTCCACGGTGATAGGTTTCCGCTAACTATAGAACTACTCATTGAACTAGGTCAGCTTTCACTAATAATGAAAAGTTCCCCTACAATATCCTACTCAGACAGTCTTGTAGGGCTAGTGGCCACTTTTAAAATTTGGTATAAATATTTTTTTTTATTAAAGTAATCCACTCATGGAATACCTATTATTTTCACGAAAAAAGAACCCCTATAGTAAACAGAAATATAAGAGGATGTTTCCTTGAGAAGTATTTGTATGATTTCTAGTAGCAAGGAAAATGAACTATCATAAAAGCTTTCAACAACTCTGCCTTTTACCGACAGAGGGAAACGCCCAGTCTTCACTTAAAATAATGAGTGTACACATGTATTTCACTGCCAAAGATTTGAAACAGACATGGGGAGAAAACATGCTATTGGTCTCTGCTTGAAAAAAGATCCAAAGCATTTTGTCTGAATTAAGAAGTCCCCTCTGTCTGGTCTAGATTGTCTATGCAAATCACCACGTAAAGATCCGACCACAAGACTTACCCATCTGCAAAGAGCTTCAAAAATGAGGAGAATGTACTTACCTAAAAATAGAAAGAGACATGACATTAGTGACATTCATCGTGGCTTAGACACGAGTGACAAACACATTCTGGAAGGCACAGGCAGCATCTGTTCCCCTCGCCCTCGCCAGACCCAATTTCAGCGCCTTTGTTTTTGACACACATGCCAGATGGTGGTGTCTCACTCACTGCTCAAGTTTACTGGGTACATTTCATAGGTATTTGCTAAATAACTTCTTTAAAAAAAAATCATAAATATCAACCAGCTAACCACTATGGCTTAATAACAATAGAAAGTAACATCCATTGAATTCTTTCTTGTATGTCAAGCCCAGGGCAATACATGAAGTGTGTCTTTCCTGGTCTATTTCTTCAGAAAATGAGGTGGCGCGGATTATTATTCCCATTGTAAAGGCAAGTGGGCTTAGTGAAGTTCACTAAGACAATGAGCGTGCAGGAGCAGGGGATTTTCATAGGCCTTTGATTGAGAATGTAATCTTACAAGATGTAACCTGGTCTGCCACGTTTTCATAGCCATATCCAATACTTAGTCTTAAAGTAATTAACACAAAGAATAAACTGCCACCTAGGAACGCAGGTCTCTATTTCCACAGGCCTTCGCTGCCAGATTAACATAAACCAACAGGGCTGAGGAAATGGCTTAAGGGTTAAGGCAGTCACCTGCAAAGCCTACGGACCCTGGTTGGATTCCCCAGGACCCATGTAAACCAGATGCACAAAGGGAGGCCCTGGCATGCCCATTCTCTCTCTTTCTATCTTCCTCTTCCTCTCTCTTCCAAATAAATAAATAATAATAAATTTTAAAAAACAAATAAAATAAACCAATGACCCTGCATGGTACTGCTCTCAAATGCCACAGCCGTTACCAAACAACTCTGATTTTAATATATTCATAAGAAAATTATTTACACCAGAGTAATTTTTCCACTTTTTTTTCCCCTTAACATTATTTATAGACTTGGGTTATATGTTGAATGTGATGACTAAAGTTAAGCCAACAATAACTCAAAAAAGGAATGCATATAAGATTTTTTTTTTTCTTTTTCAAGGTAGGGTCTCGCTCTAGCCCAGGCTGACCTGGAATTCATTATGTAGTCTCTCAGGGTGGCCTCGAACTCATGGCGATCCTCCTACCTCTGCCTACCGAGTGCCAGATAAGAACTTTAATGTGCTTCAAGATCAAATTAAGTGATCTCAACTGGCAATCTGACTGAAACAAATGAACAGAGTCTATTCTAGATTCAGTATTTATCCTTAAAGATAACAGAGCTCAAGCCTTCAAAATGTGGGTAATGACCTAAATTGGTAATAGACTAGCTAAGAAGTTAAAAAGTTTGGTTCCACTTTGAAAAAGAGCCCAGAAAAGAATCATGAAGGGTAAACACAGGTCAGGGATGATGTGGTGCCGCAGAACTGCTGAGGAAGAAAAGTGTGTTTTGTTTTGTTTCTGTTTTCTCCATTTCTTTTTAATTTTTTTTTATTTGCTTGAGAGAGAAAGAGGCAAATAGAGAGAGAGAGAAAAAAAAAAAGAGCCAGGGCCTCCAGTCACTGCAAGCGAACTCCAGATGCATGTGTCACCTTGTGCATCCGGCTTACATGGGTCCTAGGGAATCAAACTTCGGTTCTTTGGCTTTATAGGCAAGTGCCTTAACCACTAAAACATCTCTCCACGCCTATTTTTCCCCATTTCTTGTGGGACAGTGTGGCTCCGGTTAGTAATACATTTGTCTTTGACCAGAAAAAGGAAAAGAACTGAAATAAGATTCTGTTTCAGCAAGCCTAGGATCAACTCTAGATTAAAAGGTGTGCTACTATTAATGTTGACTTTCTAATCAATTTGGGGCCATGAAAATAAGGCGATAAGTTGATGACATAAGGACTGAAATAAACAGGGGCAACTCAGAAATGGGTAGTATTAAATTTTATTATACTCATGAGAAACCAACAATCTCAAAGAACAACAGATTTATTCATCAAACTAGGCAGCTATTTCTCAGCGCTAAGTCTGCAGAATGATTCTTTTACCCATCCCTACTCAAACCTCCAGTTCCAAATATCAAGGTCATTGATCTCTTTAAAAAGTTGTTTGCTGGATCACCCTGATACCCAAACCAGACAAAGACAGATCTAAAAAAGAAAATTATAGACCAATCTCCCCTCATGAACATGGATGCAAAAATTCTCAACAAAATACTGGCAAACAGAATACAAGAATTTATCAGAAAGATTATTCACCCTGACCAAGTAGGCTTTATCCCAGAGATGCAGGGATGGTTCAACATACGCAAATCCATAAATGTAATACACCATATAAATGGTCTGAAGGACAAAAATCATATGGTCATCTCAATAGATGCAGAAAAGGCATTTGACAAAATCCAACACCCCTTCATGGTGAAAGTATTACAGAAACTGGGAATAGAAGGAACATATCTCAACATAATAAAAGCTATTTATGACAAACCTACAGCCAACATAATACTAAATGGGGAAAAACTTAAGCTTTTCCTCTAAATTCAGGAACAAGACAAGGGTGTCCACTTTCCCCACTACTATTTAATATAGTACTGGAAGTCTTAGCCACAGCAATAAGGCAAGAGACACTCATAAAGGGGATGCAAATCGGAAGGGAAGAGATCAAATTATCATTATTTGCAGACGATATGATTCTATACATAACAGACCCTAAAGTCTCTACCTGCAAACTGTTAGAGCTGATAAACACTTTTAGCAATGTAGCAGGATACAAAATAAACACACAGAAATCAGTAGCTTTTCTATATACTAACAACAAACGTGCAGAGGATGAAATCAGGGAATCTCTCCCATTCACAATTGCCTCAAAAAAAATAAAATACCTTGGAATAAACTTAACCAAGGAAGTGAAGGATCTCTACAATGAGAACTTTAAAAACTCGAGCGACAAATTACAGAAGACACAAGGAAATGGAAAGACATCCCATGCTCCTGGATTGGAAGAATCAATATTGTGAAAATGTCAATCTTACCAAAAGCAATCTATACATTTAATGCGATCCCTATTAAAATCCCAATAGCTTTCTTCACGGAAATAGAAAAAACAATCCTAAAATTCATCTGGAAACACAAAAACCTCGAATAGCCAAAACAATTTTGCTGAAACAAAAATCAGGCAGGTGGTATAACCATACCCGATTTTAAGTTATATTACAAAGCCATAGTAACAAAAACAGCATGGTACTGGCACAAGGACAGACAGGTAGATCAATGGAACAGAATAGAAGACCCAAATATTAATCCAAGCAGCTACAGCCACCTGATTTTTGACAAAAATGCCAAAAATATTAATTGGAGAAAAGATAGCCTCTTTAACAAGTGGTGTTGGGAAAACTGGACATCGGTATGTAAAAGGATAAACATAGATCCTTGTCTTTCTCCATGCACAAGAGTCAAATCCAAATGGATCAGGGACCTTGATATCAGACCTGAAACTCTGAACCTGCTAGAGGAAAAAAGTAGGGAAACCCTTCAACATATTGGCATAGGTAAGGACTTTCTGAATATAACCCCAATTGCTCAGTGAATAAAATCACTAATCAACCAATGGGACCTTATGAAATTACAAAGCTTTTGTACAGCAAAGGACACTGTGAGTAGAGCAAAAGACAACCTACAGAATGGGAGAAAATCTTTGCCAGCTATACATCTGACAGAGGATTAATATCCAGAATATACAAAGAACTCAAAAACAGAATAATAAGAATTCAAACAACCCAGTTAAAAAATGGGCTATGGAACTAAATAGAGAATTCACAGAAGATGAAATTCAGATGGCATATAAACATCTGAAAAAGTGTTCCACATCCTTAGCCATCAGGGAAATGCAAATTAAAACCACTTTGAGATTCCATTTCACTCCTGTCAGAATGGCTTCCATCAAGAAAACAAATGACAATAAGTGTTGGCGTGGATGCGGAAAAAGGAACACTTCTACACTGTTGGTGGGAATGTAACCTGGTCCAACCATTGTGGAAATCAGTGTGGAGGTTTTTGAGACAGCTAGAAATAGATTTACCATATGATCCAGCTATAGCACTCCTAGGCATATATCCAGAAGACTCTTCTCACTTCCTTAGAGATACTTGCAAAACCATGTTTATTGCTGCTCTATTCACAATAGCTAGGAAATGGAAGCAGCCTAGATGTCCCACCACAAATGAATGGATAATAAAGATGTGGTACATTTACACAATGGAGTTCTACTCAGCGGTAAAGAAAAATGAAATTATGAAATTTGCAGGAAATGGATGGATCTGGAAAGGATTATACTAAGTGAGGTAACCCAGGCTCAGAAAGCCAAACGACACATGTTCTCTCTCATATGTGGATCCTAGCTACAAATAGACAGACTTGTGTGTGAACTGGAACCAAAAATTGGTACCAGAAACCAGTAAGCTGGTAAAAGGCTATAAGGGACGGAGGAAAGGGAAGGACTGAAGTGTATGGTATTGCACATATGTAAGTGGAAGGACTGATTACAAGGAGGGGGAATGGCCTAACCAAGGCCATGGGTAGAGAAATGCATAATAGAAGGGCAAGGGAGGGTCAATCTAATTTCAAAAGATTGTGAATAAGACTTATGTAAAACTACTTTTTTGAATAATGGTACATCTAGAAGCTGTAGACTGTTACTAGAAAATTTTCAGTACCTGGGATGGGATACCTTCCAGTGAGTTGTTGGCCAAGGAGGTCCCGGTAGCCTCCAAAACATTAAAGGCTTTTTGCCAAAGCCCTTGGTTTCCCCTGAGAAACAGATAGTAAGACCCTATTGCTGAAGACATCTCTCGCCTGAGAGGCAAGGTCACTGAGAAAGCAAGCTGGTGCTGAGCAGAAAACCTTCTCCCTGTAGACCAGCCAACTGAAAGCTGGAAAAAACTGCACTGCATGCAGAGTATGGGAGACAGAAGTCATCAGCAGTGAAAACAGTGGACGCTGAATATTCAAATTTGGCCAGACAGGCCCAAAGAATGAACAGGTGCAATAGTGGCATGTCTACTCGTGGGGTAACCAACTGCTCTATAATTGGACTGAAGTCCCTCTCTACGGGAGGGAATACATACCTGGTACTGAAAAACCTAAGCAAAGTCTATGGTAGGTAAGGTCATAAGCCTTAGGGGTATAAAGCATGCCCTTATCTAAATGTATATACTATTCCCACCAAGCTGCCCGGAAAATACTACACTTAATGCTCATATTCACATATTAATGCTACTCTCACTTCTGGTTAGAGAAGCTTCTCTTTTCAGATGGCGATGACCACTGGGATGATCCAAAAGGCAACATAGTGCTGAGAAGAAGGGATGGAGAAGTGCCCAGCACTGAAACATCTCTGTCACACCTCCAAGGCTCAGGGATCATTGCGGAAGAGGGGCGGATAGAATGGAAGAGCCAAAGGAAGGGTGCGACTCCTACAATGCAACTGCCCAGACAGAAATTGGCCTTGATATCCATGACCTTGCTGTGCCTAGCAATACCTCCAAAGACCCTCATAGTAGAAGTAAAAGAGGATGGCATCATATTAAAAAAAGAGACTAATGGAGAGGGGAGGGGATATGATGGAGAGTGGAGTTCTAAAGGGGAAGGGGGGGAGGGGAGGGAAAAATACGCACCTTTGGTATGTAAGTATGTTTTGTTGTCAATAAATATTAAAAAAAAAAAAATTGTTTGCTGGGCTGAGAGATGGCTTACTAGTTAAGCTGCTAGCCTGCGAAGCCAAAGGACCTAGGTTGGATTGCCCAGGACCCACATTATCTGGCAGATGCATGTCTCTGGAGTTTGTTTTGCAGTGGCTGGAGGCCCTGACATACCCATTCTCTCCCTCCTCCTGCCTTTCTCTCTCCCTCTTTCTCTCTCTATCAAATAAATAAATAAAATTATATTTAAAAAAAACTTATTGGAAATCTAGTTGCTTCTTTCACAAATTCTCAGTTACTCAGTGTTTGTAGTCGTCTTTGTGGAGGAAGACCAATAGAAAATTGACATACATACAGGCTGGCTTCCCTTAATGGGAAGATGAGTAAAGCAGCATGAGGCATGGTCAGTATCCATGGCTTTCACTGTGTCTTTTGGAACTGTGCAGTGAGACCTTTATCTAAAACAGTTTTATTTTAATCTTCTTGGAAAGGCAAGATCCTCCTACATGAAGCAACTATTAAATGATGCAAAGAAAACAACTTATAATTAAGTGCAAATTACATGGTAGAAACATCCAATGATACAGGAATTAAATCAAACGGGGGAAAGATGTTTCAGCTGTTGTCTGGGATTACAGTCGTATGTGACGAGAGAGCTCTCGGAGTTTGGACACGGAATGCCCAACAGCGCATCCTTCTCTTGCCAGCCTCCACGGAGCCCCGTGTGGAGATTCTCAACCCGTGGGGGACCTGCTTCAGAACCAAGACAAAAGATGTGACTGGAGGCTGGAGAAAGGGCTCGGTGGTTAAGGCACTAGCGTGCAAAGGCTAAGGACCCGGGTTCAATTCTCTAGTACACACATAAAGCCAGATGTACAAGGTGATGCATGCATCTGGAGTTTGTTTGCAGCAGCTAGAGGCCCTGGTGTGTCCATTCTCTCTATCTGCCTTTTTTCTCTCACATGCTCTCATAAATAAATAAATAAATAAATAAATAAATAAATAAATAAATAATATTTTTTTAAAAAGAGATGTGATCGGATGGAGGTAGTGCCTTCATTGGTTTCTGTCTGTCTGTCTGTCTGTTTGTTGTTTGTGACAGGGGCTTTACGGTATAACCTAAGCTAACCCCTATCTTGCTCCCTAGATCAGGCTGGCTGCAAAGTGTTAATTCCCCTTTACCTCTGCCTTCCATGCACTAGAATGACAGACATGTGATACTAATTCAGGTCTACAGGGATGTTTCTGAGATCCTTTGTACCTATAAATAAAAACGTTCACTGAATGAAACAGCATACCGAGCAGTCTGCTTTTGAAGGTCCATGATGAAGAAACGCGACTATCAATTTGGCTAAGGCGTGTTCAGTCCCTCATTCAGCAACTAACCATTATGGATCAGCTCTGGGCCGTGAAGGCACCCCAGCTACGGAGATTTGCATTACTTGAAAATCAATGCCACGCTTCTCTGTTATGCCCACCTAAAAATGTATTCACAGCCAGGCATGGTGGCGCACGCCTTTAATCCCAGCACTCGGGAGGCAAGAGGTAGGAGGATCGCTATGAGTTCGAGGCCACCCTGAGAGTACATAGTGAATTCCAGGTCAGCCTGGGCTAGAGTGAGACCCTACCTCAAAAAAGAAAAAAAAAAAAAAAAGACAAACACAAAAAACAGACAACTCAAGGGACATCACATTCAGAGAATTTTCCACTAAATTTTCCACACACACGCACCCAGCCCTCACTTTCCAGCACCTCTCTCATCAGAACACACTACAGCTGCTCCCTCAAACCAACAACTACGTCTTTTATTGCCCTGTCACCAATGTTGTCCCCTGACATGTGACTTGGAAGGTATGCGGCATGTTTGCCAAAATGACTAAACTGTTTTCTTTCTTTTTTTTTTTTTTAATTACTCCATGATTAATTGTTCAGGGAAGGGTCAATGTACTTTTGTCAGTGACTTGCTGGGTGACATGAATTACACACTTTCCTGTGAAGTATCCTGTGAAGGGTACAGTCTGTAAACTCATTTGAACATGGTGCCAAGCTTTTAACTGGTTTGGGCCAACAATTTTAGTTACTATCTGCCTTTTAAAAAAAAAAAAATTGTATAGTATTTGTTTATTTATTTGAGAGCAACAGACAGACAGAGAAAGAAAGAGGCAGCTAGATAGAGAGAGAATGGGCACGCCAGGGCCTCCAGCCACTGCAAACGAACTCCAGATGCATGTGCCACCTTGTGCATCTGGCTTACGTGGGTCCCAGGGAATTGAGCCTCGAACCGTGGTCCTTAGGCTTCACAGGCAAGCGATTAACCACTAAGCTATCTCTCCAGGCCCCACTGTCTTCCTTTTAAGTCTGGGAATGTCATGTGTGATTTGTGTACAAAAGAGTGACAGGTTTAATTTTTACAGTTATTATTTTCTGAGAAAGAGAGAGGAGAGAGAGAGAGAGAGAGAGAGAGAGAGAGAGAAAGAATTCGAGTCTCAGGGCCTGTAGCCACTGCAAACAAAATCTGGAAGCCTGCGCCACTTTATGCATCCAGCTTTCCATGGGTACTGGGGAACTTCCTCGCAGGAAAGTGTCGTAACTTCTGGGCAATCTCTCCAGCTCAAATCTGACAGTTTTTAGTGGAGCCAACATTCATTACTTATTACAGGCTTGGCGGTTTACAGGCATCCTGTATTTCATTTTTCTAATAACCCTGAAGAGGGATCACATCTGAAAAACTGAAAGGCTTAAAATGAATCACCCACAAGCCCATAGCCAAGAGTTCTAGAGCCAGGATTCTACGCAGGTTCAGACGCTCAATATTTTTTAATTTTTATTTATTTATTTGCAAGCAGCGAGAGAGAGAGACAAGAGAGACAGAGAGAATGGGAGCGCCAGAGCTTTTAGTCACCGCAAATGAACTCCAGATGCATGTACCTCCTTGTGCAATGGGCTTACGTGGGTCCCGGGGAATCGAACCTGGATCCTTTGGCTTCGCAGGTAAATGCCTTAACCACTAAGCCATTTCTCCAGCCCCTCAATTTGTTTTTTAACTGCTCGTGTCTACTTCATTGAATAAACAATGTCAACAGTTATCCATCAGAGGCATATCACAGCAAAGGAGCTCGTTCTAGGGATAAGTCTATGACAATATACAGCCTGGTCCATAGGCAGCTCTTATTCTAGTGGAAAAGAGGCCTGATAACAAGAAAGAGCATACGTGGCGGTTTGAATTAGGTGCCACCACCCTGCCATAATCTCATATCTTCTGAAGGTTTTATCCCCAGCTGGTGGCAAACTGGAGACTGGAGCCTTTTCGGAGGAGGTGTGTTGTAGGGGGCGGGCTTGTGGGTGTTATCCCCAGCTTTCCCTGGTCAGTGTTGGCTCACTCTCCAGCTGTGGTGTTCTACCTACTGTGGCCAAGGTGATGCTCACCTTCTGTTCATGCCCTCCTTTGCCCTGCCTTCATGGAACTTCTGCTTAAGTCTGTAAGCCAAATAAAACCTTTCCTCACGTAGGTGGCTTTGGTCATGTGTTTTGTGGCAGCAACATGAAGATTAAGTATAACAGCATGCTAGCATAGGATATAACATGAAAGAAAAAAAAAAAAGGTATACATGGGCTGGCTAGAGAGATGGCTTAGTGGTTAAGGTGCTTGCCTACGAAGCCTAAGGACCCAGGTTCAATTCTCCAGGTCCTACTTAAGCTAGATGCACAAGGTGGCACATGAGTCTGGAGTTCTTTTTCAGTGGCTAGAGGCCCTGGCATGCCCATTCTCTCTCTCTCTCTCTCTGTGTGTGTGTGTGTGTCTCTCTCTTTCTCTGTCTCTCTCGCTCTTTCTCTCTTCCTGTCTTTGTCTCAAGTGAAATAAATAAATTACATACAAAGAGCTATAGAGGCTATGAAAAAATTGCAGAAGTTGTCTCTGAAAACTGCAAGATCACCTTGGCATTGCCTAATTTCCCTGAGAGAGGAGAGAGACTTCAGTGGGCACTTGGGGCTAAAAGGCCTTAAAGTGGATAATTAGCTCGCTGGATACATGGTGTACTTTGTACCTTTTCAGGGCCACATCTTTCATTTTGCTCAAGCACAGAAGTCTTTTTCAATGTCCATGGCCTTGACTATTTGAGGTGTTGAGCAAAATTTCTTAACCCATTCATTTCTAGCATTCCTCAATCAATCGATAGCTGGAGAATATGTGCCTCTCATGAGGTTGTAAGAACATTATAGTTCTTGGCATTACACAGAAGGAGGGCAGAAGGGAGGAGTGAGGATCAGAAATGCACGTTAACCATTTACCACACTCCCTGTGGCTCTGAAGCTACAGCTTAATGCTATGATTAACAATTCTCCTACCAACTTCCACTGTTACTTACAACAACATCCAAAAATCAGCACTTACTGGACCCCAAATGGATTTTAAAAATTTATATTGCATTTTATTTATTTGAGACAGAGAAAGATACAAAGAGAGAGAGGGTGTGAAAATGAGTGTACCAGGATCTCTAGCCACTGCAAAAGAACTCCAGATGCCTGTGCCACCTTGTGCATCTGACTCATGTGGATACTGGGGAATCAGACCTGGATCTTTTAGTTTTGCCAGCAAGCAACTTAACCACTAAACCATCTCACCAAACCCCAAATACACTTTAAAGACATGATACATTTTTTCCCCGTGTGGGGCCTTTCTGGACAGTTAGCAAAGTGATCTGGAAGCCAGGAACAGTGGTAATCTGCTATATAATCCCAGCACTCATAAACTGAGTGAGGTTGGAGCATCTGGAGTTAAAGTCCAGCCAGGACTATAGAACAAGACTATGTCTAAAAGGAAAGGATCAAAAGAAAAGAAAGACAGGAAAATAAAAGTAGCATAAGATGGAAACCTGAAATGCAGGCTTTGGAACCAGAATGCCTGATCGAAAACAAGAATAAATTTGCGTCTGTAGGATAAAAATGTGTGTCTGTAGGATAAAAATTTGCATCAATAGGGCTGTGATCCTTTGCTGTGATGTTGGTGGTGGTGACTAGTGACCTAATGAAATGGGAAACGACAGAGATAATTTGACAATCAGAGTTACTAAGACCTTGCCTACGGAATATGACTTCTGAAACCTTTCCGATATTACAAGGAAAGGTTTTTAATCCTCTACCCCTTGCAAGCTACATACAAAAGCAGTGTATGGTATAATACAGGCCTGGTCCTAGCCAGAGCACATGGCACAAGAAACCAGGAAGTGTCTTCTGCAAACATAGCATTCTGTGCAGGCCTGGCGTGACAACAGCGAGAAGCCTGCTATGAGATGACCTGTCCAAAGACAGCTGTCATTGGTCACAAAAAGGGGACCACCCCATACAATGACTAGCCAGCCATGCCCCTTAAAACCCATGTGCGCTTCTTCAATAAACGAGTTTGCGGCAGCTTGCTTCCCGCTTTCACTCAACTCCCGGCAGAGACCCTACCGTCCCTCCTGGGCTGGCCTTAGGGGGGAACCACAACAAAGCAGTTTACTTATCTACTTATTTATTTTTAATTTTTTTAATTTTTTTTTATTTTTGGAGAGAGACTACTTTTGTCAAACATTCCCAAGATTAGATTGAGAGCCAATCAAGAGCCTGTGTATGCCTCATCATCATCTCCTTTAACTGGTTCACTCCCACTTAGACGTCTAGTCCAACTCCCCAGAGGATCTTCTTAGCTTCTTGTACACAGGACAATAGATTAACTGACCACACAGCTTCAGGAAGATCCCTGACACAAGCAGACAGAGCTATGCTAAGAGTGCCCTGAAATTCTAACAGTTGCTCTGGAGACACCGCTGGTCACAGATTCCATACCCCGTACAAAGAGGTTATGTAACCATCACGGAATTCTATCCAGCTACTAAGTGGAAATGTCGGGGAAGTTAATCAAGGCGAGAACAGAGCATTCAGGCAGAGGAGATTGCTTGATGGGTCGTGTTTGCTGCGTAATCACGAGAACCTGAGTTCAGATCCTCAGAACCCACATAAAAGCTGGGCATGTTGGCGGGCTGCAGAAGATGGCTTAGCAGTTAAGACATTTGCCTGCTAAGCCAAAAGACACCGGTTTGATTCCCCAGGACCCACATACACCAGATGCACAAGGGGGCACATATGTCTGGAGCCCGTCTGCAGTAGCTGGAGGCCCTACTCACCCATTCCCTCTCTCTCTCTCTCTCTCTCCTCTTTCTCTCTCTCAAATAAATAAATAAATAAATAACCCCCCCAAAAAAAAAAATCTGGGCATGTTGGCATTCACCTTTAATCCCAGTGCTGTGTATATGGAGACAGGAAAAACCTTGGTCATGCTAGCAACTTTAACCAAATCAGTGAGGGAACCTATCTAAAAAAAAAAAAAAAATTAATGCAGAATAAAATGAAACCAGACCCACATATCTCACCATGCACAAAAATCAAGTCCAAATGCATCAAAGACCTTAATATAAGACCTGAGACTCTTCTACTACTGGAAGAAAAAAATAGGAGGAACTTTCCATGATAAAGGAGTTTAATCCCAGGGGAAGACTTCCTGACTTCCTGGAGATCCCCAGTAGAGGAACTTAAAAAATCACTCAACCTTTGGGATCTCATGAAGCTGAAAAGTTTTTTCGCAAACTAAGCAGAGCCAAGAGATTACCCACAGAATGGGAGGAAATTTTTGCTGGCTATACAGCTGAAAGAGGCCTAATTTCTAGAATCTACAAAGAACTCAAAAAAAAAATTCCCTCCAAAACATTTCCATGATAAAGGAGTCTCTCCGTTGGAAATTTGCATCTTTTTCCTGGTGGAACACAACCTGAAGGGAGGATCAGGAACTTAAAAACTCACCAGCTGAAACCAAAAACAACTACAGCGTTCAAGGGATCACAACACCAGAAAAAGGCTGAAGGAGATAAATACAGAGAACATCCAACTCCAACTAAGCCAGATAGCTAGAGACACAGAGGCTCCCAAAACCTCATCAAGGAAGCAGAACTAAAATACCCCAATGTGGCAGAATGGGAAGAGGAAAGAATTTTTAGAGTCTGGCATTATGCAGAGAGACTGCTGACAGAACTCTTGAGCAAACTCAAATTCCACATTCCCCATTGAATCTTTGAAAAGGACAGGGAACAATGGAACAATAACTTGTAAAATCAAATAATATAAATAAAAACATTAAAAAAAAATTTAAATAACCCACTCACAAAGTGGGGCAGAGAACTGAATAGGGAGTTCTCAGAAGAAGAAATGTCAAACGTACACATAAGAAAATGTTCAACATCCCTAACCATCAGGGAAATGCGAAATTTAAAACAACTGTGAGATTCCACCTTACCCCAGTAAGAAGAGCAAACATTTTTTAAAAAATCAAATGAAAACAAATGTTGGCAAGGATGTGGAGAAGTATGAACCCTCACTCACTGTGGGTGGGACTGTAAGATGGTTCAACCACTGTGGAAAGCAACATGGAGGCCCCTAAAAGGACTGACCACTATAGAGTTACCAACAGACCCCATGATTCCCCTATTGAGCATTTACCCTAAAAGCTCCATGCCTCAGTTCAGAGATATTTGCTCAACCATATATGTAGCTGTTCAATCCATAATAGCTAAGAACTGGAATCAAGCCAGATGTCCATCATTAGACTAACAGATAACCAAGATGCGGTGTATCTACACAATGGAATCCTATGCAGCAGTTAGAAAATATGACACAATGAAATTTGTAGAAAAATGGTCAGATCCTACTCAGCGAACTCAGCCAATCACAGAAAGACACTCATCACATGGTCTCACTCCTTTGCAGCTTTATTTTTTTATTATTATTATTATTTTTTGCTAATAGGCACTGGTTCCGTAGAATCCTACATCCTGTAAGACAGACTAAAAAGTTGAAGCCTCATCAGGACCTTAGAGGGAGCACCTGAATCGAAGGACCCTGGAGAGGACAGAAGCTGGACCTGAGGAGAGAAATGACCCATTGTACTTCACCAGAGCCTCCACTGAAACCACAGAGGAATTAGGGAAATAAACCAGAGTGCTGCTTTCTTGGTGAACCTGGTACCAGCACAAGGGCGATGGAGACAGACACAGAGAACACTCAACACCTACCAAAGCAGAGATCCAGAGGCTCCTGAGAGCCCATCACTGAAGGAGCCTTTAAAACGCACTGAACATAGCTTAAGGAATTTTGTGGAAGAGACAGAGGGCAGAAAGATTGTTAGAGCCACAAGTTGGGACATTATGCACAGAGACATTGCCTCTTCTCCATAACTGATGGCTTTCCCCATAATGCACGACCCACATTCCCCACGGGGATGACCTGCATCCCCAAGGGGGAGTGTCCCTTTGGAGGGGGGTAGGAATGATGGAAAGAATGGTACCAACATGTGCTGTTTTCCTACTGAGTATGTCCATAACTAAAAAAAATTAATGTGGAGAGCAACCGAAAAAGATGCCTAACTTCAACCTTTGGCCTCCACATACATGTACACACGTGCACACACACCCCACATACCCATGGTCCTATCCAAATATAAATGTGCATACACACATGTGTGCAAAGACACACACACACACACACAGATACATATGCAAACAATTGAGAATTGCAAACGTGAATGATGATAATCTGTATGGGTTCTGGTTTACAGCATAATCCATTATTTGCAGCACAGCTAATGTAAGTCTCTCATAGTTGACTAACTAAAAAGTCATTTTGTAATATTATTAATATCACAAATTTGGGCACACAAATATTTTAAACTTGATTTTTTTTTTCTTTTAGAAATAATACCAATGAAGCTTAATAAAATAATTCAGGCATTTTGTTCCCAATTAAACTGAAGTAAGTATGCCACTTTCAAGAGATTACATAAAAGTGATTATATACACAAGAGATCACATATATGATTTACATTTATTATATTAAAACGATATAATGGGAAAAATTACATGTAGATGTTGTAAGAATATTCATGTTTATTATACACAACCAATAAAAATAGAATAAATATATAAATATGATATGTTTCTATTTGCCTACCAGTATGTTCACTGGAAATTAGACTTTCCTTTCCACCCTTAACAATCATTCCACCAGCCCCTAAGTCTCACTGTCACCAAAACATTCTCATTTAACAGCCTCTTCCCCTAGCTACATCCAGAAACGCCTCCGTTCTATGCACTAGGCATGTATGGAGACGGCACCTTTCCTCACTCCTGGGCACCATATCCTGCTCCAGCCAGGTGTGTTCCTAGCCTGATCCTCAGTGTTAGTCTCGATGGATGCTCAGATCCGAGGTTCCCACTTGTCCCTGTAGTCATAAAAATGAACAAAAGCTCTTTCAGTGTCTGTTACCTGACTTTGTGACACAACTGCTTCGAACACTTTCTGGTTGAGGGATGAATACAAAGTCCTTCACGTGACAAGGAAGGACCCCAGACCCTGGTTTTGTGGCTGTCCAGAGTCATGTGTTTTTGTTGCCCCTACTTCATGGTTCCTTCATGAAACATCCTGTGAAAATCCTTCTCTGAGAATCTCTGCTGCTGTTGCTGTAGTAGAGTGATGTGGGAACATAAGGAGCGGATGGATGTTCATCACATCAAGAAATAATGTTTCACTGGGTATGTATTCATAACTGATACTATCTATTCCTTTGGCCAAAGAAATAGTGTGGAAACAAAGCCATCACTTAACACGCATCACACAGGTACCAGAAATGAAATGTGAGCTTCTTAGGAGCATTTGTGTATGTATTTCATTCACCAACCTTTTTATTATTTTTTTAAATTTTTTAATTATGAATACAAACTTTGTATGGACACATCATGTGTTGGTACCAACCTTTCCTTCCTCCCTGCTCTTATTTCACTGAGGACTGAGCAGCTAGCATTTTGTTGGGGTTATGGGGGTTCAGGAGACATCCTTGAACCTCAAATCCTGGGTTCATGTCTGTATTTACCCAAAGAATCTGGATAAACTAGACTGAGAAAGATAATTATTAAATCATTACACTTATTACTCAGGGAAAAGGAAAAGAACGTACAGAGAGCCCCCGCCTTGTGGAGGGCAGGGGGGCGTAGAGAGCTTATGTGGAAGTGGGGGTCAGGGTATATTCCCTAATCTCAGCCCAGCCAGGCTAAGGCACCAGGAGGCTTACCAGAACCTGGAAGTTCAGAAGAGATGAACAGCCAGCAAAAAGAGAGGCCTGCCCACCTGGTCAGTACCTGCTTATGACTGGATCGTGGTAGGCCTGACATTTTGGCTCAAGTGAAAGCAAAGTGCACACTGGCTGGTCTGGCCAAGTGTGGGGGCTGAGCTTAGCCAACCAACCACAGTGCCAGGATCTGATATAAATTCTAGGAAAAGGGAACTCCCTCCCAGGAGGGGCTCAGGTTGTTAATTTAAAAAAAAAGAAAACAGATCTAGGGAACTCCTTTTGTCAAAAGATAAGGTCTGATCTCTAATAAAGTAGACATATTTAAGGACATTTCTGTTTTTTTTTTTTTTTTTTTTGGTTTTTTTTTTTTTTTTTTGAGGTAGGGTCTCACTCTGGCCCAGGCAGACCTAATCTCAGGGTGGCCTCGAATTTACAGTGATCCTCCCACCTCTGCTTCCCAAGTGCTGGGATTAAAGCCATGAGCCACCACGCCTGGCTTTTTTTTTTTTTTTGAGTTTTTTGGGATTCAGTCAGACCCAACTACCTAACAAAGCAAACTGACTCCCATTCAGTATGAAAAGGTCCTAAAATATCTTCTGTAATTTGGAATTATTCAGAAGGCAAAGCTATCCTTGTTACTAGAATATCAGGTGCACAAGTCTCCTGGGACCTAGGAAGAAACGACTGAAAAAAAAGAGCATTATTTTCCTGTAATGTTTTCCAAATATAACGGTGTTTCAAGAGCAAGACAGGTATTTCAATGAGAAAAAGAAAGTTTGAGAATCAATTACCTGAAAGCTTCCTGCATCTTGCCATCAACACCCGTGAATACATTACCTCCTATAAACCAGAAAGAATTATCTATTTCTCGTCCCATTTTGTACAACCATTGGCATAGCTCACTTTGGCCTTGAAGCACAAATATCAATAAAAGGAACACATCTTATTTTTCCAAACTCTTTATTGCACAATCCTTGGTGAGTTTTCGACAGCTCTGAGCACATGGTAAGTATCCCCCCACACACACACCCTTGCCGCCCACTCTGTGAAATAAGTTCTTTACACTCAACACAACCTCAGCCGACCGTGACAGGTGGCCCATGCAGACTTACACGGCGTGACAACGGATCGTCATTCCGAGGCACCATGTGGCCCATGGCTGGAAAGGAAGCCTCCCTTTCTGGCCGTGCTTTCCGTTGTCCCCGGCTGACTTCGCCAATGAAAGGTTTCCACTTTTGCACCCTTTGGGTTCAGTTGTTCAACCGGTTACAATTAGTTAATTTAGTAACTGGTTGAACAACTGTAACCAAAGAGCACAGATTGACGTGACGAGGTGACCTAGAGGGATTCGCTAGAGGTGTCCGGCAGGACGCCGTCTGTCCTCTTCAGCATGAGCACGGATGACCGTGGAGCGTGACGCACACGTCCGAGAGAAATTCCTTAAATATCATCCAGCATCGAGCCCATCACTAGGACAAGTTCTGAAAGCACCAGGAAAACATCTGTTTTCTCACTACCATGAAACTAATGGAGAGAAAGAGACAGACAGACAGACACAGAGGGGGGATAGTACACAACAAGGAAGTTAATATGTGGCCTCTGGGAAAAAGAAACTCTCATGAGGAAAAAGTAGATATATGTCAAGGAAGGTGAGGGAGGTGACTTTCACAATTAACAAACTTTCCAAATGACTAGCCAATCATTGTTAACACTATGGAGCACGTGTCTTGGAGTGTTTTCTTCATTTAGCCAGCATACAATACCGTGCAGGTGACATATTAACAAGTCTTAGTTCACAAAACGATCGAGGGAACACAAAAATCTCATTTCTTTAAGCTGAGAGCTCATTTCTCCAAGGCCTGGGCCACCGTTTGGAACTCATTTGACTTCTCGAGGCAAATTTATTCTTTCCTGATGGGGTATTGTCTGTCTATTATAATGACACCATTTCCCTAATATCTTAATATTTCTGCCAAGGGCATACTTCATAATGTATATTTTTATTTTGTCATGTGACTTTGGAGGATTTCTTTTTCTTTCTTTCTTTCTTTTTTTTTTTTTTTTTCAGTTCTCCAGCAGTGACAGATAACTTGATAGCCGTGGTATTGAGCCAGAAACTGTATAGAAGTTAGAAAGCACACTCACACTTATTCTCTGAAATCCACTGGATTGCTTTGCTACAACACTTCCAAACAGCGAACTAAACTGGTGGGTATTTTCTGTTATTCAGGCATGTGACCCTTCTCCCTCCAAGTTTTATTTTATTTTTATTTGCACTTCTATGTACATGTGGGGGGAACAGGGGCTTCCACGGTCTTGCTGAGGACATCTTGCTTAATTTTATTACTTGGGAATAGAATCCGGGCTATCAGAATATGCAAACAAATGGCTTTAACCACTAAGCCACCCCTCTAGGCTCTCTCTCCCAAGGGTTCAATATAGGGGGAAAAATTAATATTTTTGAGTTTGTAACTCCATGAATGGCACCTCCTGTGGTTCAACTCTGGGCTTTCACAAAGACTCCCACAATGCAGATTTAAATAAGACCAGGACACTTGAGAACGTTTTTTCCTTGATGTGTGTGTGTGTGTGTGTGTGTGCGTACTCTTTCATCAGGATTATTTTGGCTTTCTAAAATTCTGTAGAGCTGAATACACCAACTGCAGATATTAGTCAAATATGTTTAAAACCCAACTTCCCTTATTTACACAAGGCAGCCTGTACAAGACAACCATCGAGAATAAACACAAAAAGAAACGAAAACTTTTCCATTTCTAGCAATTTGCCAGTGTAAACTGGCCTTATATTGAACACAGCTGCTTCTGTGAAAGATATATTTTTTTTCCTTCTTTCTTTGGAATTTAATATTGACCGTGCTCTTGTGGCATGAACACAAGTCAATGACAGATTGTTCTGGAGTTGATAAGAAGAGAGGCCAGAAACAATTGCTCCCAAGGGTCTTTGCCTTCCTTAACAACCAAGCTACTGTCTGGAGCCATGTAAGAGCCCATCATTTGTCATGACAGTTACACACCAACAGAATGTTCAGGACTTTCCTTACCACCTTCCTTTGCCCGAGGAAAACACGGGATCCAGCAGGAAGCAGTTCTAAAGACAAAACTGAAATAAGAAGGCAAGGCTCACACATGAAGACAGGAAGAAGCCTCTTATTTGCTATAACTCTCACTCTCCATCTCAGCCAGTGAAGCTGTTTCTCTCTAAATTAGATGATTTAAAAAGAGACGCCTAGACAATGTTTTGAGTGCTGTGGTACATGTATATGCTTACATACTCTGTTTAATAACAATAATCATAGAAGACGTGTTTAGCACCTTATTTAATACATTAAGAAGACAGTTCTTGCTAATTTGCCTAAACATTCATTTGTGTTACAAGTATGTTTAATTAATGTGTGTGTGTGCACATGCCATGGTCTCCTGCCACTGCAAATGAATGTCTGGACCTGGGCCAGCAGGCTTAGCAAGCACCTTGAGTCACTGAGACATCTCTCAAGCCCTTGTGCAATTAATATTGACAGTGATATTTTACCCATCACTTAACTTTGCAGGAGGGAGGAACTGTTCATGTTTTATGGCATTTTGTTTTCCAATCATTTGATGGTCTAATGCTTGTCAGATTGATCTAGGATCATTTCCTATTTAGCCTTTTGCAGGATCAGTTATTCTAAGTGATAGACTGTGGTATAATCTTAAAAGCCAGTGCTCTGTAGTTTTCTTCCCTTTGGATTCTAGCTGTGAAAAGTTGGCAAGTGATAAAATAATGATAGCAGGGCTGGAGAGATGGCTTAGCGGTTAAGGCGCCTGCCTGCTAAGCCTAAGAACCCGGTTCCAATCTCCAGGTGTTCCAATCTCCAGGTCCAGATGCAAAGTGACGCAAGGGCGCAATGCCACACTTGCCCACAAGGGGGCGCAGGCATCTTGATTTCATTCACAGCAGCTGAGAGACTGCTGATGCGCCCATCTCTAGCTGTCTCCCTCTCCCTCTCTTTCTGTCTGTCTCTCTCTGTGTCTCTCTCCAAAAATAAAAAAAAAAAAGTTGGCAAGTTATAAAATAATGATAGCAATATGACCAATCACATAATACAATTCTGGAAGTTAATCAGATATTTGAACATTGGATCCATCTTTAGACCTGTACCTTGAATGCTACTACTGTGTCAGAGCTATGCGATGTTTTGTTTTAAAACTGAATAAATGGGGCTGAAGGGATGGCTTAGTGGTTAAGTTAGCAGCCTGTGAAGCCTAGGGACACCCATTCGATTCTCCAGGTCCCACGTTTAGCCAGATGCGAAAAGTGATACAAGGGTACAATGCCACATGTGCCCAAAAGGGGGCACATGTGCCTGGAGTTCATTCACAGCAGCTGAAAGGCCACTGGTGCACCCATTCCTTATCTCTCTCTTTCTGTCTCAAATTAAAAAAAAAAAAAAAAACTGAATGAATGGAATGTGTATCCTAACATCCTTAAAGACACCCAGTGCTGGGAAGCTGGCCACATGGGTGGTTAGCTTCCATTGTATCTGCTTATAAAAAGGCTCTTCAGCCAGGCGTGGTGGCGCATGTCTTTAATCCCAGCACTTGGGAGGCAGAGGTAGGAGGATCGCCAGGAGGTCGAGGCCACCCTGAGACTACATAGTGAATTCCAGGTCAGCCTGAGCCAAAGGCAAAGGAAACCCTACTTCGAAAAACCAAAAAAAAAAAAAAAGGCTCTTCACTAACACTTACATTTCCCTTTTTTTTTTTTTCTGATCTTTCCCCTGCACCTTCCCTCAGAGTCAGGGACAAAAAGTATAGTCAGTATTTGCAAGTCATCTGCTCTCAGGCTGTCTGAGTACCTCAGCTCAAGGCTGCCAGTGAATCGCTTTCAGCTCAAGGCTGCCAGTGAATCGCTTTCAGCTCAAGGCTGCCAGTGAATCGCTTTCAGCTCAAGGCTGCCAGTGAATTGCTTTCTTGCACCAATGTAAGGTTAACCTGGTACAGACCACCTTCTTGAGTGATGCTAGGAATCTGTATAATTAAGTGTTAGGCTATAAGCAGCAATATAGGGCTGGAGAGATGGCTTAGCAGTTAAGGTGTTTGCCTGTGAAGCCTAAGGACCCAGGTTCCATCCTCCATGTCCCACGTTCACCAGATACACATGGTGGCACATGCATCTGAAGTTTGTTTGCGGTGGCTAGAGGCCCTGGCGTGGCCATTCTCATTCTCTTTCTCTCTCTGTCTCTCTGTATCTCCCTCCGTCTCTGTCTTTAATAAATAAATAAAAAAATAAGATCTTTTTCTTAAAATAGAAAGGATGCCTAAAAAAAAAGAAGCAATATGGTTAAACCAAAGTGTATGAGCAACAGAAGCTCCAGGTTCTGTTCAAGTCACAAAAACATAAGATAAAAGAACTAGAAGTACCTTCCAGAAAGAATAAGAACACGAGTCTACCCAACCTAGGTTTCTCTCCCAATGAGTTTACAGAAGTTTTAGGATCTTATGTAATTAAGAGTCTACCATGCAGCATTTTCTTAAAGGACATAGCTAATATTTAGAGATGTAATTCCGTGTGTGTGTGTGTGTGTGTGTGTGTGTGTGTAGGAGGTTATGTGTCCATGGTATATGTGCATGTGTGTTTGTATGTTTATATGCGGGTGGGTGCACATATGTGAAGGTGCATGTGTATGTATGTATGGAGGCTCCTCACTCAAACTCGATATACTGGGGCAAAGTCTCTCACTTGAATCCCAAAACTTGGCAATCTGGCTAGGTGGGCTATCCAGGTTTCCCTGGAGACCCCCAATATGAAGTATAGGAATTACAGGTAGTTATTACACCCGCAAGGCTTTAGGGTGGGCACTGCATTCTTCACGGTGGTCCTCGGGGTTGTGTGGTAAGCACTTTATCCACGGAGCACTACAGAAGTATTTTCAATAAGGTCGAGTTAATGATGAGGCCGGAAGAACGTAGCACTGGCTACGAGGAAATGCCGTTCCCATTTCTAGCTATTACCTCTCCAACGCATGTGCCCATCACTCCGTATGAAACTAAAACAATGGCTCCAGTTGTTACATAATAGTTTTGTTGCAAACTTCAAAGGAGGGGAACTATATAGTGATGTTCAGACTGTTTTGATTAGGAACAACAGAAAACAAGTTGCATCCGTCACAAGCAGAGAAACATCAAAGGCAGCCAGTGACGTAATCATGGCATCCAGTAAGGTTTTACAGCAGCAGACCAACAGCAAGACAGCAAAAACTAAATATAAGCCATAGTGCCTCCGAACGAGAAGTTACAGGGTTTATTTGATGGCCTTTGATGCGGTACGTTTTGTTAAGCATATTAACATTGAAAACTTAAGACCTGTTGATTCCCTTAGCTACACATGTTAGGCATGACTAACCAGAAAGACTGACATAAATGTTTT
Organism: Orientallactaga sibirica; assembly: GCA_036365145.1. Classification (NCBI taxonomy): domain Eukaryota; kingdom Metazoa; phylum Chordata; class Mammalia; order Rodentia; family Dipodidae; genus Orientallactaga; species Orientallactaga sibirica. Next base: position 9,097,009 of record JAEOAD010000054.1, on the reverse strand, counting down.
CAGAGATAGAACAACTTGGCTCATGTTAAAAGTCAATAGATGGGGCCTGGAGAGATGGCTTAGCAGTTAAGGCGCCTGCCTCCTAAACCTAAGAACGCTGGTTCCAATCTCCAGTGGTTCCAATCTCCAGGTCCCACGTTTAGCCAGATGCAAAGTGACGCAAGGGCGCAATGCTGCACTTGACCACAAGGGGGCACATGAATATGGATTTCGTTCGCAGCAGCTGAGAGACTGCTGGTACGCCCATCTCTATCTGTCTTCCTCTCCCTCTCTCTCTCTCTCTGTGTCTCTCTCCAAAAAAAAAAAAAAAAAAAAAAAAAGTCAATAGATGGTAAAATGACGGCTGGATGTTGCAGCTCTTTGTGGATTATGCCTTAGTCCAACAGGTATATATGGAATCATCCAGCCACGAGGGAAAATTACAAATGAGAAGATAAGGTCTTAGCTTTGTCCAAGCTCCTTGTGTGTGCAATCCATACACATTAGTTTGCACACTGCCTAATTGCTGCGCTTGTGCTATGCAGCAGCAGACTGGCATGGCTTGCACAGAATGCTTATGAACTTCATGGCTTAAAATGTTTACTAATTTGGCCCTTTGCAAAAAGGAACAAAAAAGGGTTGGCCTTCTAATCTCATGGATAACAGCATTTCTTAGTTTCCACTAGGCCTAGTATTACAATGATGTGGCTTAAAAGCCTAGTATAAAATACAAACTGCTGTATGTTTAATAAACACGGATTTTTATATTGATCAAGCTATATTCATAAAATGGAATGCTATTGAACAAAAACTGCTTTATACCTGCCAATATAAGATTTCTAGGAAAAGTTATAAAATAAGAAACACACATAGAATTCTCTCATTGACACACAGAAAACGTATCTATACAGATGTCTGAATACTCATTAGTTGACTTTAGAAAATTACATAAAAATTGTACAATATTAATGTGAAAGAATTACTGGAATGCTTTTTCTTTTATCACTAGAAATGTGTACTACTGTGTTATACAGCCAAAATATATATCCTAGAGTATTTATACACACACACACACAACACATACACACACACATACACATGGATGTCTGTGCTCATGCATAAGAAAGAGACAGAGAAAGCTCCTTTCATTTTTCATCTTAGGATAATATTCTTTATGAAAAGTACTTTAATATAGAACCCAGACTGGAAACCTATTTATAAGAGGTGCATCAAGTGTCTTATGTCCACTGAGAGAAATGTGTGTTAATTGGCATAATCAAAGGTAAAAACCATTTTCATAGGTGACATGTACTGTGCTCAAGAAGTATTCATTAATTCAACAACTGCATCTTTATGTAAATAAGCAGGAAGATAAAAATCGTAGTGCCTTCAACCTGAGGTTCCCCTTGAGTCCTACATCCTGTTGCCGTAGGTGGAATTTGTCAGCAAGTTCTGTTGCTATTTCTGCTTCAACAAACATTTCTACGTTCACACTAGCATGAATTTTCCATCTAAGACACTTTGGATACTCTTAGGGGAAAAACAAGTGAGAGTTTATAGAACTTGTAAGAACAGGTTGTAAGTTTGTGCTTCCGGGATAACAAGTTTACCAGAATCCAGCCCACATGTGCTTCCATCACCATATTACACTGATGGCCGCTGGGTTGGGGGACATGAGACTCCTGTGCCTTCTCTTCTAATCAGTGTACGCTGTGATAGTCACCAAACAGCATCCATAACTACAAAATTTCAATTTGGCTACATCAACTCACAATGACTACGTTAAAATGAATGACTAACGTTGACAAAGACTTATGACATAAGTCCCAATCAATGAATTTTTCACTTATATCTCGACATAAAATTCACCCCAAATCAAGTCAGTATCATATGCTCAAAATTTTTTATTTAATGCACAGTTCATTTTCTTTAAGAAAAACAAGCAAGGCTATTTCTCTACACTCCTAAATATATTTTTGTAATGACTAATGGTATCTTAAATAGTACTGAGAAATGATCAATTTGCTGGTAAAATTCCTCGTCTTTCAGGCATAAAAATTAAGAGCATCGATTTCACCTACCCACAATGCATCATTTTATACATGAGAAAGTAGATTTCCGTGAATGTAAATGAACTTTTATGACCCTGCTAAAGACCGAACCAGGGTCAAAGATTTTAAGTCTAACATTCTCCCCTAACAGACCCAGCAAGAGAAATTTATATTGAGGAAATGAAAAAAAAAAATAATAATTCTTTCAGTTCTAACAATCCTCCAACAATCTAAATGTTTCATCAGAATGACACTTCTCTGGAGGTACCCCACCACTGAAAGCCTGGTTAACACTCATCTGGGTGTTTCCAGAAAAGAAAACAAAAAAATCTGACCTAAGGAAGGAACAATACTGAATCCAGCAGAGGAACAGGCCAGCGTGCCAAGACAAGAGCTGGTGACCCGGCTGAGAATTTCCAGGTACATAAAGAAAGAGAAGAAATTAGAGATGAAGCTGCTTTTCAGACACAAACCTGGGTTTTGACAGCTGTCGTTGAAAACCCAGGAGCAGCTGAACAGAAATGTTAGTCCAGAGGCAGCTCCGGGCTCAAGTGCTAAAGGCTTTCCAACATCAGTATAAATATTGCAATTTCTTTCCGTCCTCTACTGGGGGGAGGAAGATGCCACAGAGCACAGGGCTTGAAGGCAACTGCTCAAGGAGAATCACTGGGGGTGTATAGATTAAAAAAAAAAAAAAAAGCGGGCTGGAGAGATGGCTTAGGGGTTAAGGCGCCTGCCTCCTAAGCCTAAGAACACTGGTTCCAATCTCCAGCGGTTCCAATCTCCAGGTCCCACGTTTAGCCAGATGCAAAGTGAAGCAAGGGTGCAATGCCGCACTTGACCACAAGGGGGCGCATGCATCTGGATTTTGTTTGCAGCAGCTGAGACACTGCTGGCGCACCCATCTCTGTCTTCCTCTCCCCCTCTCTCTCTGTCTCTCTCTGTGTCTCTCTCCAAAAAAATAATAGAAAAGTTAAAAAAAAAAAAAAAAAAGCGAGGTTGGCCTGGATGCCAACCTGGTTTTTTTTTTTTTTTTTTCAGAAGAAAAGATGTAATGACCATGAGTAAAAGAACACTGCAGGGGAAGGGGAGACTAGAAGCTCCAGTCCCTGTAGCCAGTTCACTGCTATCCTTAGTGCTCTTGGGGAGTATAAGGGAAAAAGCGAAGACAGGCTGTCCTGTCGGAGATCTGACTCAGCACGAGGCAGAGAATACATGCATCTGAGTATGTCACCACGAGATAAACAATTGCACAATGAAAGGAGACGTGTGCCAGCTCGGCACCCAGTGAAGTGGCCAGGATTCAATTCAGAGACTTGATGAAAGATGAGGAGAAAAAGGCTTCCATAGAAAGGTTAAATTGTGAGCTGATTTCTACACAGGTAAGGCGACCCAGGTTAGATGCTGAAGTGCAAGAAGCACCTGTACTTAGTAAGATAGGCAGGAGAATAATAAAGCCCTCATTACCAAAGTGATAGGGTTGGAGGGTGAGCTCAGTGGTTAGAACATGTGATTTGCATGTGCATGGATCTGAGTTTGATTCTCAGTAAATTAATAATAATGACGATGACGGTAAGAATGATAATATCATATAAGAGCCAACAAAAGTCTGAATACTAAAATATGAAGAGAAATCTTACCTCAAAATGAAATATGGGGCCCATAGAAAACATAGTACTCTAATATTCTACATATTTCTTCAATCAGGATGCTCACTATACCCTAATCACTCAAAATCTCATTTGTAAAATAATCATATTTGTACTTTTACAACGGAAAAAGAAATACCTAAATTAAAATACCAAAAGATAATATTTAACTTAATGTCAATAGTAAGAATAAAGTGGTAGGACCCAGTCTGGTAATGTATGGCACAGCTATCAGAAATGTTATCACACATTCTGCAGAAGTCATGCCTTGATTAACCATTGGAGGGAAAAAAAAATCTTCCACTGTATTTAGGTTTTAATACTGGTTCAAGATAATGCTAAAATTGGGATTGGGAATTTATTTAGGTGGTAGAACTAAATCACCAACAAGGTGCAAGGCCCTGGGTTGGGTCCCCAGCATCAGAATTAAAAATAACAATACGACATTTTACAAGCGATCTTAGGAAAGGAAGACATAGAGAATTGAAGCGATCCCACCTGTGCTCACAGAGTCTTCAAATCAAAGAATACTTACCTACACTGGATATACCTCTCAGCGATTTCTTAAGTGTCTTTATGAATAAAAATTACAGATAGGGGCTGGAGAGAGGGCTTAGTGGTGAAGGTGTCTGCCTGCAAAACCAAAGGACCCAGGTGCAAATCCCCAGGATACACGTAAACCATATGCATAATGTGGTGCATGCATCTGGAGTTCATTTGTAGTGCTGAAAGCCCTGGTGTGCCCATTCTCTCTCTCTCTCTCTCTGTCTCTCTCTTTCTCTCTGTCTCTTCCTCTCAAATAAATAAATAATAAAACCTTTTTAAAAGTCCACTCTGGTGGCTCTGTCTCTCTCAGAGGTAGGAGGATCACCGAGAGTTTGAGGCTCTCTCTGTGTCCAGGTCAGCCTGGACCTCAAATAAATAAATAATAAAACCTTTTTAAAAGTCCACATGAAAAGATACAACTCCACATTCTCATGTTTCTGCATGTTTCTCCCCACACTGAGAGTTTGCTATTAATGTCTTAGAACTTTCATTTGTCCTAAGGGAATTCTTAAGAGTACACCGGGATTTTTTTTTTTTTTCCACATTCAAACACATCCTACTCACAGCAAACATCTCACGATAAGAAATCTCTTAACTTCGTCTCAGGAATTTTCATCATTGCCCTCGGCATCACCCCTTCAAGTCCCTGGCCCTGAAGTACTTGGCCTCCTTTGAAAACCTCATTATAACTAAGACGTCCGTTCAGCTCTTTTAGCCAGGCTGTAAATAAGACTCTTGGATTGCATAATGTCACTGGTCTTCCTTCATACTTTCTTTTGCTCTCTTCTCTCCCTTCAAATTGATTGGATGGTTTTGGCCTCTACGATGTTGTTGCTGTGGTTGAGGTTCTGCGTAGAAGCAGGTTGGGAGTCACAGCGAGTGTGCAGTGTTAATCATTTGCTACAGCACACTCAGAGCTGTCTAGCTTCTGTCTCCTGGAAGCCCTGTTCTTGTGTGTACCTTCCTCATTGTCAGTGCTGAATTATTCCAGCAAGTTCTAACTGACAGCAAATGATTTACACACATCTTCCCTCCTTGGGATATTGTGGGTTTATCAACTCTTATGGATATCTTAAACTAGGAAAAAAAAATATTTGTAAGAAATGCTTATAAAAGTTATGTAATACTCAAGTTTTATTGTTTAGAAATTCTTGTGAATTTATTATTATTATTTTTTGATAAGTCAAAGAAAGTAGTAAAATAACCTCCAGGGTTATTTAGGAAATTTATTTATCCTTGCACTATTTCCTTAACTCTCATATTTGAATAAAATCTCCTTCCCTAATTACATTATTAAACCCAAGTAAACTTCCTTTTGGTCTTTTTTTATTATTATTATTTTTGGAGAGAGACACAGAGAGAGAGACAGACAGAAAGAGAGGGAGAGGGAGACAGAGATGGGCGCACCAGTAGTGTCTCAACTGCTGTGAACGAAATCTAGATGCGTGAGCCCCCTTGTGGTCAAGTGCGGCATTGCGCCCTTGCATCACTTTGCATCTGGCTAAATGTGGGACCTGGAGATTGGAACCGCTGGAGATTGGAACCGGGTTCTTAGGCTTAGCAGGCAGGCGCCTTAACCACTAAGCCATCTCTCCAGCCCCTTTTTGTCCTTTTTAAGAGTTCTGCCTGGCGGCTACTGACTTACTGACTTGACTGCCAATGTTTATGTTTGGACAACATTCAGGTGGTATAAAAAGAGATACCTTTATCTGTGTGTAGTGTATTGTGATAATTACTCCTCGTTGTCAATTTGACTAAGTTTAGAATTACTATGGAAACACAACGGTCCTCTGGAGGCACTACTGGGTTGTGTTCCAGAAAGTGTTGACGAGGAGGAAAGACCTACTCTGACTACGGGAGGCTCTGTATCACAGGCTGGGGTCCGGGTCTGAATTAGAAGAGAGACGTGAGGGGCTGGAGAGATGGCTTAGTGGTCGAGCACTTGCCTGTGAAGCCTAAGGAACCAAGTTCGAGGCTTGATTCCCCAGGACCCACATAAGCCAGATGCACAAGGTGATGCATGCATCTAGAGTTCGTTTGTAATAGCTGGAGGCCCTGGTGCACCCATTCTCTCTATCTTTCTATGCCTCTTTGTCTGTCACTCTCAAATAAATAACAATAAACAAACAAAAAGAAAGGAAGGAAGGAAGGAAGGAAGGAAGGAAGGAAGGAAGGAAGGAAGGAAGGAAGGAAGGAAGGGAGAAGCAAGCAAGCTTAGAACCAGCATGCTCTGCTTCTTTACTGAGGATGGAGTGTTCTAGCCACCTTATGCACCTGTCTGCACAGACATGCTCTTGCCACCTTGCCTTCTCACCATGACAGAGTCCACCCTTAGCCTGTGAGCCAAATAAATGCCTTCCATCCTTAAGATTATATATATCCATCCAAGGGAGGGTCTCACTATTGCCCGGACTGACCTGGAACTCACTCTGTAGTCCCAAGCTGGTCTCCAACCCACAGTGATGATCCTCCTACCTCTGTCTCCTGAGTGCCAGGATAAAATGCTGTGCCACCACGCCTGGCTTCTTAAGATGTTTCCATCAGGCATTTCATTATAGCAGTAAGGAAAGTAATTAACACATGGATAAACTAAAACGAGATGACCCAAAATAACACCAAAATCCTTAGATAAAGAAAAATCCATGACTTTGCTTAGATCCATGTCTCCTGCCACATTTCATTCTTTCTATAATCATATAGTCTTTCTCTGTTTGTTGGCCTAAATTGCCTATTTTTGTCTGCATTATCTACAGCATTTTACACTTTTCTGGGACTACATTAATACCAACATAGAAATAAAATACCCTTTATAATTTCTGAATAAATTGCATGAAGATGTACAGTTCCTTTTGCTTCTCAAACTCCTTACCTTGCCAGGGATTTATAACAGAGCTCTTACCACACTTAATTAATTTTGCACAAAAGTGATGATCTACCATCCATCCAATGAGCTTTAAGCTTTTCAAATCACTTTGTTCCACTCTTAAAGAGAGATGTAAAAGTACCTTCCGAATTACTGAGCCTCGAAGACAGAGCTTCTGAGAGAGGGCCTATGATTAATGCTGCATATATAATAAAACTGGCAGACAAGATGTCCCACGTGCAGACACATGGTACTTCTAATCAACATTTAAATTACAATCAATGCAGATAGAGAACCTAATGTGGAGGGATGGAGAGACGGCTTAGCAGTTAAGCGCTCGCCTGTGAATTAGTTTATTACAGAGGAGCCTGGTTCAAGGTTCAATTCCCCAGTACCCATGTAAGTCAGATGCACAAGGTGACGCACGCATCTGGCATTCATTTGTAATGCTGGAGGCCCTGGTGCACCCATTCTCTCCCTCCCTCCCTCTCTCTCTCTCTCTCTCTCTCTGACTCTCTTTTCTCTGTGTCTGTCTGTTGCTCATAAATAAAAATAAATAAATACACAAGGATCTAATATGAGCATTTTAATAGCTCTGGAATAGTTCAGTATTAGTATTTGACCATAACACTGTGGGACACTTGACAGTTACAGTTATTTATCATCTAGGTTTCAAATGGCAGCTGATACGTTATGGGTGTTGAATTCCTGTGATGTAAACATCTGTTTTAGTCATGTGACAGCATTAAAGTAACATTGAATAGCACTGGTGAAAAAGATGCAAGAACTCTCAGGTGACAAGAGCCAATGGTGACGGAACATTTGAGAAGTCAGAAAACTTTGCTAGACACAAACATCTCATCTAACACAGAGGCAAAAAAAAGATTAAAACAGATAAAGACGAAGCATGGCTTACAAAATGTGATATGCAGGCAAAAATCTCACTGATTGTGAGTTAACAGAAATAGGCATGTGGAAGAGTGGAACATTTTTAGAGAAAGTGATAGCTCTGGCAGTTTCCTCATTATCCAGCAGATCCCCCGCTAGTCATGAACCTTCAAACGTGCTCCTCCAGAGATGGCAACGTGGCCCCCTAGGTATGAATCGTTCGTGTGTGTATCACACAAGTCTTCACTAGGTGTAGTTTTGATCACTTACGAAACTCTGGGACTCAAACAGAAATTGCCCGGCCTTTATTTACATGTTTCAGATACTGCATGCGGACATAGTTTAAAAATCACCAAGGGGGCTGGAGAGATGGCTTAGCAGTTAAGGAGCCTGCCTGCTAAGCCTAAGAAACCTGGTTCCAATCTCCAGGTCCCATGTTTAGCCAGAAGCAAAAGTAATGCAAGGGTGCAATGCCACACTTGACCACAAGGTGGCACACACATCTGGATTTTGTCCATAGCGACTGAGAGGTTGCTGGCGCGCCCATCTCTAACTGTCTTCCTCTCCCTCAGACTCTCTCTGTCTCTCTGTGTCCCTCTCCAAAAAAAAAAAAAAAATCACCATGGCTGGAGAGATGGCTTAGCAGTTAAGGTGCTCGAATGCAAAGCCAAAAGACCCAGAATCGAATCCCCAGGACCTACATAAGCCAGATGCACAAGGTGGCACATACATCTGGAGTTCGTTTGGAGTGGCCCAAGGCTCTGGCTTGCCCATTCTCTGTCTCTCTATCTGCCTCTTTCTCTCTCAAAAAATTAAATTAAATTAAATTAAAATCATCAAAATAATTACTTGTGAGGCAAGAAAGTGGTATCCAATGCTAAAATAGGAAAAAAAAAACTATGAGCTACAAATACATGCTTCAGAATACTATATGCAGGGTATGTGATTTATGTAAGGTTTATAACCATGTAACATTTTATAAGTATATAAAGTAAATAGGGAATCTATACCCAACTTGCCTAACAGTAGTTCGCTGCATTTGAATGATGCTGCTAAAATGTGGAATAAGGATTCATCTATAACTTGAAATTGCGTGATAAATATGCTATGATAAAAATCTGATTTCATTTGGACTGCATATATGATTACATTAAGCTTTGAATTTTAATATCAAAAAAACCCTCCCTATTATAACTACCAAAATCATTTTTCTGATCACTATATTTAGTTATATTTTTAAGATTTCTAAAAGGAAAATTTGTCCAAACATTGTTATCAACAGCATGACCTAATTAGTTTATTGGAGAGACTGGGAGCCTGCAGGACAAGCAGAGCCTCACAAAGCCGCGTAAGAGAAATGGTTATCACCTAAGCAATTAGGACAGTCAACTCAGCTCAAGAGAGTGCGGAATGTTCAGCAGTATTCCCCTTGCTTCCATTTTATTTTTTAATTAAATACAGCAGATTCGAAAGAAACCACGTGATACAAAGAGCCGCTGAAACACGTGCAGCGAGAAAGACTCATGAGATGTTTGCCAGGCAGACTGGCTTTCGTTAGCATCCAATACTCAGGGAATCAAAAAGACGGTAGTAAGTGTCATATGGTCCTGCCTGTGCCTGCAGGTTTATGGAACAGCCCTGGGTACGAGTGGATGATGGGTCGGCCAGGGGTCTCATCACATTTGAATGGGTTCCTGTTAACAACCTCTATGTTGTTTAAGTCACCAGATTGATAGTGGGAAGCAACATAACCTTTCTAAGTCGCAATTCCCTCCTTAAAATTTGTAAATATTACTAATAGCAGCTACTTAAAAGATTACCTATTATTTGCCATACCAAGTCAAGTGTTTGGTTGGTATATTCTGTGAATTGTACAATTGTACTGTGACATGGGATCACTGCCATTGGTCTTCCGTTTTATGTCAGTAAACGAACTTAAAAGACACATGGCATTTAGATCAAGAAACAGTCTATATGCCCACGTGTATCTTTTAATAAAACCAATTTGATACGCTTATTTTTTTTAATTCCATCAAAACACATTCCGTGTCCTGTAAAGCACACCATTATGAAACAACAAAATTGACATATGATCTTACAACTGAGCCGGTGAGTAATCATTTCAAACACAAATATTTGGGGGTCTTTCAAATGATCATTAAAATGTAGGAAATCATTTAATTTTGCATTTTCAATTTGGCAACCTCCATGCCAAATACAAAACTCATCATAAAATTTCATTCAAATGCAATAAAATTTAAATAAAAATAAAATACAATAAAATAAAAAAGAATGAATTAAAATTCATTCAAATGCAATGTCACTCAAAACGGTGTGCCACTAAGTGTATATATATATATGTAAGATATATATATTTTTTATTTTTACTTATTTATTTATTAGAAGACAGAGACAGAGACACAGAGAGAGGAGAATGGGCATGCCAGGGCCTCTAGCCACTGCAAACAAACTCCAGATGCATGCGCCACCATGTGCATCTGGCTTTCATGGGACCTGGAGAATCAAACCGGGGTCCTTAGGCTCACAGGCATTGCTCCAGCCCAAGTGTATTTTATATAACATAATAACCACATCCTGATCTCTTGGCACTTATTTTCATATGAGCTTTCTAAAAGACCGTAGTGGATGCATTCATCTTAATATTGGGCATTGCTGAAGGACTTAGCATAGGAACAGAGAGTGAGGAGAGCTCTTTTCTTAGGGATCAAACTCTTCCTTTCTTCTAGGTTCTCATTAAGCTCCTTGCCGAGCACAAGTGATGCATCACTGCCTGGGAATGCGGATGAAAATGTTCTCTCGCATCCTCCTCTCTCACTGCGGTCACATTGATTGATCTTAGCAAATGTGCTCGTCTTCCTGCTTCCCCCACACCAAGCATTCATGACCACCCAGCCCATCGCAACTAGCAATGGCCTGGAAGGGCTGCCCAGGTTCCTGCTAGAGGGCGTGTGCTCCTTCTCACCCTCTCCCAGCACCTACAACTCCAGTGAAGAGCTGAGCTGCAGCGGGAGCCCCTGGGAATTAGCGTCTTGTATTACGACTGTCACCCTATGGTGATTTCCTCTAAACACGATTTGCTTGGAAAGAATCCAAAAATTCAATTCCGCACACAAGATAAAGGCACAGCCTCAATTATAGAATCGCACTCGAGATTTCTGAGTAACGATAAGTTCAAACCCTTTTGGAATAATAAAATGTTTGAGTCAAATATTTATAGGTGTGAAGGGAAAAAATACAAAACGTCATTAGGGAAGATAGTTGGCATCCAAAACTTTATTATACCGAGGGCGGCACTCAACAGTGTGCTGGCCCCCTTTGAAGGAGAAGGCTTCTGATAGTGGCAGTAACTAGAAATATCCCAGCTTGTTTTCATTTGAGCAGGACCCACCGTCACTTGCCAAAAGCAACACCAAGGTTGGCCAATCCAATCACGTAGTGATCAGTTCTAAACCACACACTCTTCTAATCACTTCCATTAACTCCTATAACAGCCCTAATTTAATTCTCAAATGAGGAAACTGAGGCAATTCTGTGTTATTGATTCTAAATCGGTAAGTCTCAAACTTAGTGCATCAAATTCTTAGGCACATGCTGTAAAACCAGAAGCAAACCTTTAGCCATCTCCACACCATTCTCTATTTCAGCACAATTGCTCTGGGGTAGATAGGTACAAATACAGTGTTTTAATCTCCATTCTTTTTAAAAAATATTTTATTTAGCCGGGCATGGTGGCGCACGCCTTTAATCCCAGCACTCGGGAGGCAGAGGTAGGAGGATCGCCGAGAGTTCGAGGCCACCCTGCGACTACATAGTTAATTCCAGGTCAGCCTGGACCAGAGTGAGACCCTACCTCGCAAAACCAAAAATAAATATATATATATATTAGAGAGAGAGAGGGCATATATGCATATATATATATATATATATATATATATATATGTATATATATATGTTTGAGAGAAAGAGAGAGAGAGAGGGCATGCCAGGGCCATTAGCCACTGCAAAGAAACTCCAGATTCATGTGCCATCTTGTGCATCTGGCTTATGGGGGTACTGAGGAATCAAACCTAGGTCCTTAGGCTTTTCAGGCAAGTGCCTTAACCACTAAGCCATCTCTCTAGCCCTGATCTCCATTCTTGACGTGCTCTGAGAACCCTTCTTGGAAAACAGGACTCTAGGGAGCATACTTCCAATCAATATTCCCATGAATTATCAACAACTCTGCTGGCGTTTGGACCATCATTTTCATGTTTCTGGACATTCCATTTCCTTTAGTTTCCTGGTCTACCTCCATATAAATTTCAATTTAAATGACTCTATTGGGATATTACATGGTAATTGTGTTAGGTTGAATCAAAGCCGTAACACTGGTTTTTGACCTTCTTACACAATGTTCCTGCCACAGGCTGATTAAAAATAAAAATTAAATTAAAAAAGTCTTCCTTTGAGGCTGGATAGATGGCTTAGTGGCTAAGGTGCTTGCCTGCAAAGTTTAACGACCCAGGTTCAAATATCCAGTGCCCATGTAAAGCCAGCTGCACAAAGTGGCACAAGCATCTGGAATTTGTTTGCAGAGGTTAGAGGCCTGGCAAGCCCATCCTCCTCCTCCCCCTCTCTCATCTCTGCTTCCAAATAAATAAATACATTAAAACAAACTAAAGAAAACTTTTCCTAGCTTTTAAAACACAAATAAGGTAATTCTTAGGACCCCTTGGCACATAAATTTGCCTCAGGAAAGATTATGACTGTGCAAGGCATATTTGAGCTATTGGGAAATCCCTGGGCATGCCTAGCCAATTTCCACTGAGGAGCACAGGGCACCATTCTGAGCACAATGTTTTCAGCAGAGCCCTCATAAGGGACAGAGTCTCTGATGTCGGAAGAGCGGTGACTTCTGAGGAACATCTCTGCTGTAGTATAGCTGTGACCGTGATTTTTCCGTTGTGTTTGACTAAAAGTTTCCTTTTACTTCCATTAAGATGAGAGATGATGACAACAAAAAGGAGAGAGAGACCCTTGCTTTCTTCATTTCTGTCTTTCCAGAAAGATTGAAAATAGGTTTCAGATCACAGTCCTATGAAGGGATGTATAAGCTAATAAAAGAACCATGTTTATCAGACTGGTGGGAAACATTTTTTTTTCTTTTAATTGGCGTACATTTGTTGTACATAGTAATAGGTTTCACAAAGACATCTTCATGAAATTTGAGCACATTCACTCTTGAAAAGCTGTGTACCAAGAAACCAATTTAATCAATAAATGGCTAATTAACCATTCCCAAAGATGAAGTACAAAATGGCCAATAAACATATAAAATAAATGTCCTACATCCTGAGCCATCAGAGAAATTCAAATTAAAACTGCACTAAGTTTCCTATCACCCCAGTCAGAACGGCTGACATTATCTAAACAAATAAGAAATGCTGGCAAGGAACAGGGGTGGGCTTGTGCACTCCTGAAAGGAATGTAAATTAGTGTAGTCACAAGAAAAATCAGTATAGAGGTTCCTCAAAAAAAAATGGGGACTGGGGAAATGGCTTAGCGGTTAAGGCGTTTGCCTGAGAAACCAAAGGATCCTGATTTGATTCCCCAGGACCCACGTAAGCCAGTTGCACAAGGGGGCGCATGCGTCTGGAGTTCCTTTGCGGTAGCTGGAGGCACTGGCATGCCTATTCTCTCTTTTTCTCTATCTATCTCTTTCTCTCTCTCTCTCTTTCTCTCAAATGAATAAAAATAAATAACTAAATTAATTAATTAATAAAAACAGGTGGGAAAGAACATATGTTATTTGTCTTTCTGTGCTGTGTGTGCTCACCATCAAAATGTCTCTAAATTAACAATGTGTATCCTCTTTAACCTGTGCTGATCTCACTCTTCATTGGAGAATCTGTTTTCCTTTTTCAGAAGGTACTGAGAATGGAGGACAACTATAATCCATCAATAAGACAAGAAAAGATGGCTGACTGCTTGACAGGAGATGCACCGCCCCTCCCCTATCAGCTAGGGCCCCGGTAAAACCAATGAGGCATTGGGGAGATGAGCAAGAATGCAGCTTCCAAGACAGCCTGATGACCTGCACCAGGGGGATGGAGACAGACACTGAGGACACTCAAAATGTGTCAGAGCAGCCATGCAGAAAGCTTCTGAGTGATCAACACTAAATTAGAACTAAACACACCGGGGGCTGGAGAGATGGCTTAGCGGTTAAGGCATTTGCCTGCAAAGCCAAAGGGCCTCAGTTTGATTCCCCAAGACCCACGTAAGCCAGATGCACAAGGTGGCGCATGTGTCTGGAGGTCATTTGCAGTGGCTGTAGGCCCTGGAGCACCTATTCTCCCTCTCTCTGTCTCTCTCAAATAAACAAACAAATAAAAATAAAAACACCAGTCTGGAGGGATGGCTTAGCAGTTAAGGCGTTTGCCCTGCGAAGCCAAAGGACCCAAGTTTGACTCCCCAGGACCCACGTTAGCCAGATGCATAAGGAGACGCATGCATCTGGAGTTCATTTGCAGCGGCTGAAGGCCCTGGAGTACCCATTCTCTCTCTCCCTCTCTCTCTTTCCCTCTTTCTCTGTCAAATAAATAAATAAAATATTAAAAAGAATTAAAACATACCTACCCTGGCTCAGAGATGTTTTTGGAAGGGGGGGACAAAATGATTGTAAGAGCCACGAGGTCAGATGGAATACCCAGAGGTCCCCCCCCCCACAACACACACACACACACATTGACTGACTGCTGCTCTCACAGCTCTTTACCCACAACTCCATGGTGAACACCAACAATCCAACTGAGGAAGGCCCTCAGCAGAGTGGGGACAGGGAGGAGGGAAATGATGGTGCCAACATAGGATGTGTCTATATAAAGATTCTACTTAATAAGAAAAAAAAAAAAACCCTAAAAGAAGAACTACCCTATCATCTAGCTACATCACTCCTGGGTATGCATCCAAAAGACTAAATGAACATGTCACAGAAATGATTGTGTGTCTGTGATTATTGCATTACTAGTCACAGTAGTCAATTATGGATGCATGGATGAATAAAACGTGTGGCACCCTCCTCAGAGAGAAGCTTTTCCCTATGGAGGCAGATCCTGGTTTCTGCTCTCAGGCTGGGAAGGGGAGGACTTCTTTTTCCTTTTTTTTTTTTTTTTTTTTTTTTTTGTCTTTCGAGATACGGTTTTACTCTAGCCCAGGCTGACCAGGAATTCACTATGTAGTCTCAGGGTGGCCTGGAATGCACAGCGATCCTCCTACCTCTGCCTCCCGAGTGAGTGCTGGGATTAAAGGCGTGTGCCACCATGCCCGGCTCTAACTTCTTTTGAATGAAACGCTTTCCTGCTTTGCTTTCCTCTCTTATCTTAATGCTTTCTAAAATAAATCTCATAATTTACTCATCTCTGAAAAAAATAATATATATAATATACATTATATACATTATATACATAATGGAATTTTTTTCAGCCATAAAGAAGAAAATTGCAGGAATATTGATGAGACTGGAGATCATTATATTAAGAGAAATAAGTCAGTGTCAAAATGATGAACATTAGATAGTTTCTCTCGTTTGTCAACCCCAGATTTTATTCAGATAGATTTTATACAGTTTTTAAATCTTGTATGCATATGTGACATGAAAGTAGAAATGAAGGTGCCCATGGGAACAATGAGGAAGTGTTTCACAAAAACCTTCTGAAAGAGGGCCAGGCGTGGTGGCACATGCTTTTCATCTCAGCACTCGGGAGGCAGAGGTAAGAGGATCGCCGTGAGTTCGAGGCCACCCTGAGACTACATAGTGAATTCCAGATCAGCCTGGGCTAGAGTGAGACCCTACCTCAAGAAAAAAAAAAAAAAAAAAAAAGGTTCTAAAAGAATTTCAAAAAGGGCATAAATGGAAGGATCCTGCTCTCCACATCCCCGACCAGTAAGAGTGTCTTGTTCCTGGTTCTGTAGGAAAGACAGGGGAGGCATTTCATGCCGAACACGGGTGGGATATGACTAAATGACTACTTTTCTGTCCTTCATAACCTAAAGTGAACTTCTGGCCCATAACAACAGGATCTTTCTGTACCTATCACCTTGCGTATGGTGGAAAATCTTGTTATCAGTTACCATTCCAGAGGGGGAACAAAATCCCTGATTAGAAGAGTTTGTGACTCATCTCCTTGGTGCATCCACTCCCACCCCTGTCTAATTTCATGCGAAAAAATGATGGAGGGCTGGAGAGATGGCTTAGCCGTGAAGGCAACTGCCTGCCAAGCCTAAGAACACCCATTTGATTCTCCAGGTCCCACGTTTAGCCAGACTCAAAGTGACACAAGCGCACAATGTCGCACTTGCTCACACGGGGGCTCATGTGTCTGGTGTTTGTTCACATCAGCTAGAGAGGCCTCTGGCATGCCCATTCTCTCTTTCTCTCTCTGACTCTCTCTCAAAAAAAAAAAAAAAATGATGGAATTAATACAGAGTTGGGAAAGTGGGAAAGGATAAGAAGTCAGGACTTATTACAGTGTATTCATAGACAAAATAAACTATGAGCGATAGCTAGAACTACAGGTATGAATCATAACATTTGTCCAAGAAATCTCCTTTTCAAGCAAGAAGCTCTTTGGCACTCATAACGTTTTTAAAATTTCAAGATTAACTGATTGGCTGAATAGTAAATAAGCCATAAACAGAGCAAGAGAAATTAAAATTCAAGATCTA
Organism: Orientallactaga sibirica; assembly: GCA_036365145.1. Taxonomy (NCBI): domain Eukaryota; kingdom Metazoa; phylum Chordata; class Mammalia; order Rodentia; family Dipodidae; genus Orientallactaga; species Orientallactaga sibirica. The sequence continues at coordinate 9,080,306 of JAEOAD010000054.1, read as the reverse complement.
CTGGTGCAGTGGTTCTACAACTGTAAAGATTTATGACTTTAATGTATTCAGCACTCCAGCACAACAGTGCTGAGGGCCACAATCAGAAAAAGAATGACAGGAGAAAGTTATTCTTGGGCTGGAGAGATGGCTTAAAGGTTAAGGCGCATGCCTACAAAGCCAAAGGACCCCGGCTCAATCCTCTAGGTCCCACGTAAGCCATATGCACATGGTGGCCCATGTGTCTGGAGTTAATTTGCAGTGGCTAGAGGCCCTGGCGTGCCCACTCTTACTCTCTCCCTCTCCTTCCTTCTCTCTGTCTCTAATCAATAAATTAAATTAAATTAAATTAAAATAAAATAAAATAATAAAATAAAAAGAAACTTGTTCTTGTTGTGAGTTCTCAAAGTTCATGACCAAGAGTGGCCGGAAACAAATCTCTCAGAGCCTAAACAATAGCCTTGCTAAGATTAGAACTCTGTGAGAGAAGTTTAAACGAATACTTCTATTTTTGCATGTGCATGTGCTTGGTATACATGCGGGCATGTATGTTCATATTTGGTGGGCACATATATGTGTGCTTGTGTAGGCACAAGCTGATGCAGCTGATGGCTGCACATCTGTGCAGGCCAGAGCCTTGGGTCACTTAACATGTTGATTTCTTTTTGACAGGGGGGTCTCTCATTGGCCTGCAGTTCACTGATTAGGATAGTCTGGTTGGCTAATGAGGCCCAGAGATCCTCCTGTCTCTAAGCACTCACACCTATACCTAGCATTTTGCTCAGCCCCGGGGTGACAAGAACGTACGATTACACGCAGCATTTTTAGAATGGGGGTTGGGAATTGAAAGCAAGCCCTCATGCTTGCAAGACAAGCACTTTACCAAATGAGCTGTCTCCTCTACCCAAGCTGCTACTTCACAATCATATGATTTTTCTTAGCTTATTTACAGTATAGCTTTCGCAGTGTCTTCTCTGACTGTTACACCACACAACAGCCTCTTTACGTATCACTGGGTTTGAGGTTTGATTTGTATGGTTAACTTCTTATATATTATTATTTTTCTTTTTTTTTCTTTTTTTTTCTGGAGAGAGACACAGAAAGAGACAGAGAGAGAGGGAGAGGAAGACAGATAGAGATGGGCACGCTGTGAACGAACTCCAGATGTGTGCGCCCCCTTGTGGTCAAGTGCGGCATTGTACCCTTGTGTCACTTTGCATCTGGCTAAACGTGGGACCTGGAGATTGGAACCAGCATTCTTAGGCTTAGGAGGCAGGCGCTTTAACCACTAAGCCATCTCTCCAGCCCTATTTTTTCTTTTGTGTGTGTGTGTGGTAGGGTTTCACTGTAGCACAGGCTGACCTGGAATTCAATATGTAGTCTCAGGCTGGCCTGAACTCACAGCGGTCCTCCTATTATTGCCTCCTGAATGCTGGGGTTAAAGGCGTGAGCCACCACACCCAGCTTATTATTTTTCTTTTATTGCCAACACATGGGAGCAGATATATTAGTTTCTGGATATATTAGTTTCTCAATTCCTTCTCCATTATAATTATTTAATGCAACCCACTTCAAGGAGAAATGTTAATCAGCATGCTGCTTTTTGCTCAAAGCACCTTTTCAGATACCTCTGTCATGTCAGATTCTACAATATTATTTTGAACAGCTACTTAAGTGGTTCTCAAAATTCACCTATAAAAGTGTACACATTAGTCCTAATGCCTAATACAGGTGTCATGTAGATACACAACAAATGTCAGTTGTATGCATATTTTTTCTATACCACTCCTGTTTTCTAGGCATGCTCATTAGGAATACTTTGAAAGCTAACATTTAATGTATTCTCATAATGTGCCAGTCACACTTGAAATTCCTCTGCCTGCACTACACTTCTGGAATACACTGAATAATCACATGAGATAAATATTGTCTCATCTCCATTTCACAGATGGGAAAACTGAGCCCTAGTCATTTCCTAAGGTAAACCCCTGTGTTGCCCGGTGTTACCAAGCCATACTTCTTTTCTTCCTACCTAGCCAAACAAAGTGCAATTTAAACAATTTCTACGTACAAAAGAAAAACAAAATCAATAATAAGATTTGGTCCCATTTTTTTTTAAGTAGGTCAGCACCTTCCATTAAAGATGAACTATAAAATAGTCTGAAATATTCTTTAAAAAAAAATACTTCCAGACTGGAATCTAAGCTATGCACCAATGACTTGCTTCCAGGTTCCGGATGCAAATCTCCTGTGTGCCTTCACATCCCTCCATAGAGTCACCCTGAGAGAGATGTGCATCCATGACACAGCAATATAAATGATGACATGTCACAACTACACACTCCTTGACATTCTAGTGAGGGGGGTGTGCATCCTGAATATTACCAAGGGTGCCACTGTCTTTGTTCCCCAAATTCTCACTCTTTTTCTTTTTTGCATAATGAAACAGTAGAAGACATGATGCAGGACAATAAAATAGGCTGTAATATGCCCATACCCTATCATTAATCTTAGCAATTCAATCGCAAACATTGCATTTCTATCCGTTGCTTGAAATGAAATGCTAATAAAGCAAGAAAGTGTGACTCAGGGACGATGCCAGACAATGTCCCCCATTTCCCTTCCTCCACCATGAATAAGATGCTTTTAATCATATTAACGAGTGAGAAGAGCACAAGTCTCTAACATAAGACTTGGTTGAATTATATCCATCCTTGAAGACGAATAACCTACATTTAAAAAGAATAATTTGGCTAAAAAAAAAGTCAAAGCGCATTGCAACTAAAACATCTAATCTTTTTGACCTCAATTTAAAATATTCTAGAACCTTGAAAAATATTCATTGTTACCCATTCTTTTATTCCTAATACATTATTCTAGCTCTGCCCGATTCCCAAATTCTTTCTCTCGATATGTCTTCGTGATCATTTCATTTACTCTAGACAGACTGTGCTTCTCGAACGGTCATTTCTGGATGCTAGCTGCTGGTTCTCAGAAAGAAAACAGAATAATCGATCTCAGAACATTGTATTAAATAAACCTTAAAGGCTGTATTAAATAAACCTTGCTGGGGCCATCAGTTATCTCTTATGCAGTTATTGACCAGTTGAAAGGAGAGAACCATACTAAGGGATGATGTTACATATTGAATCTTTAAAGCACTTGTTATACAGAAAACTGCTAGGTATATGACTTTAATCTAATGGGATTCAGTACACTCAGACACTTATACCTACTTAAACTCTTGCCTTTGAAAATCTACAGCAGGAGTACAGATAATTCACATAGGGTGGATATGTCTGCCCTTCTTAGTGCTTGATCCTTCTTGAAATTCAGGAAGCGATATGAATGTTACTTTTGTGTTTGTTTTTTTTTTTAATCTTTCATAGTTACTTCACTTTTATCTAGTCATAGTTCAAGCTCTTTTGAAAATGACTTTTTTTTTAATTTTTAGAGAGAGAGAGAGAGAATTTGTGCACCAGGACCTCAGCCACTGAAATTGAATTCCAGATGCTTGCGCCACCTAGTGGACAAGTGTGAATGTACCTTTGCCTTGGTGCATCTGGCTAATGTGGGATCTGGAGACTCAAACATGGGTCCTTAGGCTTTGCAGGCAGGTACCTTAACCACTAAGCCATCTCTCCAGCCCTGTAAAATGAATCGACTTTATTATTGCTTTCAACACTGATCGGAATGCAACCTGGATCTGTGTCAAAGTCAGAGACCACAGAGCTTATGTCACAGCCAATGTGACCCTTCCCTTTCACAGCTCCACATATGGTTGATCAATAGAACAAAGAAGGCATTTATCTCTCAAATGCCCTTGAGAGATAAACAGGACACTCCAAAGTGCAGCGTATAATGTTTCCTTGGGCAGTGGACTTCAGAGTTTAAGCTGAGAAATGATAGTGACAGATGAAGCTACTCCTCTCCCGGGGAAACAGGATTTTTCATGATGAACATGTGAATGAACTTTATTTTGTATATATTAAAAGTGTTTTTTTACCCATGCCAGAGTAGAGTAAATACTTCTTGAAATGATATGAAAACTAAATGAGTTATCAAACGTAAAATACTTTGTTTACTGTGTATAGAGTAAATGCATAAGAAATATGGATGAAATGTTGTGATAATCCTAGCACTTTGATAATCTTTACTCATTTGGAAAAACATGGACATGGAAATCCTATAAAAAGACATGCAGGGCTGGAGGGATGGCTCAGCAGTTAAGGCATTTGCCTGCAAAGCCAAAGGACCCAGGTTCAATTCCCCAGGACCTACATTAGCCAGATGCACAAGGGGGCACATGTGTCTGTAATTCATTTGCAGTGGCTGGAGGCCCTGGCAAGCCCATCCCCCCCTTTCTTTGTTAATTAAGTACATAAATAAATAAACATAAAATATTTTAAAAGACAATCAGAAGTTACGATATTTAAGATTTTATAATCTACCTTAAATGACTTGGCAAATAAATGAATTCCATAACTGCCCGTGGAGGGCATGACCTTGACCTATTTGGGCAAGGTCATTGTATGTCTGATTCATAGAAGATGTCCTGTGCTCAAAACAGTCGAAAATATTGAACACCACCTTTATAGATGCATTTTGAGAACCACTTAAGTAGCCGTTCAAAAGAATATTGTACGAATCTGACATGACAGTGGTATCTGAAAAGGTGCTTTGAGCAAAAAGCCGCATGCTGATTAACTTTTCTCCTTGAAGTGGGTTGCATTAAATAATTTAAACTAATATATCCAGGTCATGGAACATGTGGTTTTTGTTTTTCTTCCTTTTCCTGCCACCATTTAGGAAAAAAAGGGGGGGGGCAGGGGCTTAAAGTGAAGTCAGATTGTTTTTCAGATTCCCTTTATGCTTGACTTCAATCTTCCGTGGGTGATTAATGATTTTCCTTGTGACTGTTAGAAGATGCTAACAGCTGGAGGTTATACTGAAGGACCAATGGGGACACCAGAGAGGAGCTTGTGGTATTCCAGTTCCCTGACCCTGACGGTTCTCCATTCAGGATAGCCAAAATATTGCTGGCTCCTTGGAAGAGAATATGAACACAAAAATCCTTAAGAATTGAACTTTTTAAGAAAGGAATACTTTGTCAAGATACTATCTCCTTCTGAGAGAGAAAAAAAAATATTTAAACAAGATTGGAAGCAAAGCAAGTGTGGTGAGAAAGGCAAATGTTTCTCTGCATTTAAATATGCATATTTATAGCAGTTAATTAGGAAGTGGGGAATGCCAAACCCAGTGTGTTTTCACTGGTTGTGTCCACAGGTGTCCTTCCTCCTTGACCTGCCTTCCCTCAAAGTGGATGTGACTCTGTCACCAGCTGGGGACACAATAAAGAGACATGTCAAGCACACAGCGCTTCTTCACTTGGGAGAAATTCTAGGGGTGCCTGGCTGCTGAGCGTTGCTAGAAACGGCTGCATCAAATGGCCCTGCTCCTGGAGCTTTTGTTTATTAAAGGTCCGGCTCCTGTTTCAATCCATGCCCAATAAAAATTTGAAAAGAAGGGCTGGAGAGATGGCTTAGCGGGTAAGGCACCTGCCTGAAAAGCCTAAGGATGCCTGTTCGAATCTCCATGTCCCACGTTTAGCCAGAAGCAAAAGCCACGCAAGTGCGCAATGTCGCGCATGTCCACGAGGGGGCGCATGCATCTGGAGTTCATTCCCAGCAGCCAAGAAACCCTGGCATGCCCTTTCTCTCTCTGCCTCTTCCTCTCTCTCTCTGTCTCTCTCAAGTTAAAAAAAAAAAAAAAAAAAAAACTTGAAAAGAAAACTGTATAACATTAAAGTGAAATACCTCTTTTGAAGTAGAATTTAAAAGTCTGAGCCAAACATACTTTTATCAAACTCTGGTGTTTGTTTGTTTGTTTGTTTTTTTTTACTAATTCAGTCATATGTTCCAAGCTGCATGACATGTTTGAGCCTCGTTTCCTTATCCATCAAATTGGGGATAATAGTCAAGGCGGTTAACTATTTTAAAAGCAACAAGAGACTTTGACAACCTTTTCCAAGAGTCCTACCCTGCTGGTTTGTCCCTCCGCTTCCTCATCTCTGCGTTCATTGTTCCTTGGTTTGCCCTTCCTTCTTGTTTGCATGGAGGGTGAGGATAAGGCCCTTGGGCAGTGCTATTCACTATGTATTCATGCCAGGGCCCCTAAAGTCTTTTGTCCCCATATTCTCCACGCTGGATTAGAGTCACTTGCGTCCTTCAGTTTTGTTCACTACTGAGCAGGGAGGACTGGGCCCTTGATCTGTGTGCATTCTTGTTCACCCAGACATTGTGCCCTGCACAGTGAAGACTCTTAGAGAACATGTGTGGTATGATTTTAAAGAACAGTAGTCCCCGCTCTCCATTTTTTAAAGAAGAGTAGCTTCCCCGCTCCTTTTCTTAAGAAAAGTAATAAACAATGAAGTGAGAACGTTTTCTGGGAGTTCACACACTGCCCCCCAAAAAGGAAACCTGCCACTTGGAAGAAAGGGGAAAGCTCCTCTCGTCGGCCTACAAATATGATGACCACGAGAGGTAGAATACACTGTTGTGAAGTTGATGTAAAGCCTTGGTCATCTATAAATGTTAACAATAACTCTACTTTGAAATGTTCTTCGAGAAATAATCTTAATTGGATTTTAAATGTGTATGTAAATCATCAAGAATTCACTGAGTTGCTTTTTTCTTGGGGTATCTTGAGCTTCAGAAACCATTAAAAAGTTTTAAGGAGGCTGGAGGGAGGGCTTAGTGGTTAAGGCATTTGCCTGCAAAGCCAAAGGACCTACATTCAATTCCCCAGGACCCACGTTAGCCAGATGCACTAGGGGGCACATGTGTCTGGAGTTCATTTGCAGTGGCTGGAGGCCCTGGTGTGCCCATTCTCTCTCTCTCTCTCTTTTTCTCTCTCTTTCACGCTGTCAAATAAATAAATTAAAATAAAAATATTTTTAAAAAATAAAAATATAAGTTGTAGGGGTTTTATTCAAACCATTTCCATAAACATGATTATGTTTTTCTCACATCAATAACAGACCAGGTTTCTAAAAATTACTTTATTTGGAACAAGAATGAGTTTGACTTGAGTCAATCTCACATCTACTATGACTGACAAAATTGGGATACTTCCCTGAATCTCAGTTCTCCATAAAATGTATGGTAAGATTATCCTGCGGACTACTGTGTGGATGTGATGAGGGCAAAAGTATGACAGAGTACACAGCACTGTGCCAGGCACTCAGACCCACACTGGCTGCTCTCCTAGCTCATGTTTGTCCCCCAACTCACAGAGTTTTCTTGCCATAAATATCATGTCTATGAAGTATCATCCAATATTAAATGCATCTTTGGAAAATAGCATTTCCCCAACACTATCACTTAAAAAATAATAATTTTCAGGGCTGGAGAGATGGCTTAGCGATTAAAGCATTTGCCTGTAATGCCAAAGGTTCTGGGTTCGATTCTCCAGGACCCACATAATCCAGATGCACAAGGGGGCATATGCATTTGGAGTTCATTTGCAGTGTCTGGAGGCCCTGGCATGCCCATTCTCTCTGTCTCTCTCTTTCTTTCTCTGTGCCTCTTTCTCTCTTTCAAATAAATAAATAAAATATTAAAATAATAATAGTAATAATAATTTTCAGCCATTTGATCATTAAGATACATTAATTATGCAAAAGGTTTTACCTGACTTTTGTATGAATAATAGCTCTGGATTGTTTGGACTGAATTTTTATGAACTGAATTGGGTCTCCTTAGGTGTATTTATTTGTTTTTATTGCATTGAGAGGTGCAGGCTTGGGAAGGTAATTCAGTTTCAATGAGAACCTGCGAATAGGCCCTTTGTAATGGGGTCAGTTCTCTCACACGAAGACACACCAGAGACAAGACACTTTACTGTCTCTTTGCCATGTGAGAAGGTGGATGCCTGTAAGCCAAAAGGAGTCTTCACCTGATCCGGGCTAGGCTGATGTCAGACTTGCAGCCTTCAGAACAATTAGAAAATAAATTTCTGCTTGGTAAGCCATCTTGCTTTTAGTATTTTGATATTGTAGCGTCAACTCACTAAAACCAACATACCATGGAACGACATTTTAGTTATAAAGCCAGCCCAAACAGTAAAATAGTCATAAGAAATATAACTTTTCAGCAAGGATAATTATCTATATAATTATCCTTATTCAAAACACACATATGGGGGGGGGGGGTTGGAGAAACAGCTCAGCGGATAAAGGCACTTGCTTGCCAAGCCTGATGGCCCGGGTTCAAGTCCTCGGTGCCCACGTAAAGCCAGATGCAAAGAGTGGTGCATACATCTAGAGTTTGCTTGCAGTGGTAGGAAGCACTGATGTGCCCATCCTCTCCCTCCCTCTCTCTCTCTCTCTCTCTCCTTGCAAAAATAAATAAATAAGCCGGGTGTGGTGGCACACACCTTTAATCCTAGCACTCAGGAGCCAGAGGTAGGAGGATCGCCATGAGTTCAAGGCCACATTGAGACTACATAGTGAATTCCAGGTCAGACTGGGCTAGAGTGAGACCCTACCTTGAAAAACCAAATAGATAAATAAATAAATAAAATATTTTTAAGACACTCAGATACTTTGTATAGATATATGCAAAACATACTAAATAAGGGAATAATTAGTTTACCGTATAATCGATCTAGAAAATAAGATTGAGTGCTTTATGCATGCCACGTGATGCATTATGAACTGCTATCCCCAGATGAGCATGTTAAATTCGCCTGTTCAACCAACAGCCCAAGAGAAAACAAAGATGGAGTATAAGGTAAGCGGGTGTGATCAATGCCTAAGGTAATAACTTCGTAATATCAAAAGCTGTCCTTATATTTAGAATTGTCCTTTTCTAAAACTATATGGAACAAGACAACCTAGATTGTAATTGTCTTTGGACATTTTTACCACGCAGACCTATGTATGAGGCATCAAAAAAGCGGACTAAGGGTTTCTACCTCACGGTCAAACATATCAGCAATGTTAGAAGAGAAAATAAAGTGTAATTTTCAATTCTCAGTTCCCATCAATTTTAATGAAAACAGACAGTTGGTTCAGCATATGTTGATTCCTTAAAATCAAAAATAAACTTTCACAGCAATATGCCTCGGGGAAAGTAGAATGTGTGGGTTGTTGGATTCATTTATATTAAAAGGAAATTTCTAGCTGATGTTTGATTACACTGCTGAAAGGGGAAAAATAATTTTAAAAAATCACAATTACTTTTTTACTCAGAAGTAAAGATACTTGGTCAGAAAACTTGTTTCAAATCACAGACAAACCAACAGAAAGAGAAGTGAGAACAGGATTCATGGAATAGCTGCTCCATCTGAGTAGGCAGGTTCTGCAATCTCTAAGGCTGACTGGATCCCTGGCTCTGATACACGCTAGTTATGGGACCTTGTTCTTGCTAAAGCCCAGATAATTCAATAGCAGCGCATAGCTAGTTCACCTTCATATAGGTTCTTGTGGACTCATGAAGTCATGTACACCATGTGTCTGACTTATGGGATGCACTGCTTAATCTTGGTAGTGAGCAGTGACAATCCTGGTTACTGGAGAAGAGAGAAGAAAGACCTGCCATTTGAAAGCAGGCCATTCATTGGCTCCACTGAAGTGGAATCTTTGCATCGTGGTTATTTTTTTCTCTTTCCCCTCACAAGTGTGAGTATAGTACCAGCACCAAGTGGCTCTCAGACATTGTGCTTGCTCCATACTCCATAAATCCCTTATACTTAACTGACAGATCAGGTAACTGAGGCATACACATCTTAAAAGCCCTGCCCTGAGTCACACAGCTTAGAAGATATAAACTTAGAACTTGAACCGTGACACTGAGGTTTATGTGAACATGAATGTGGATGATATAAAAGCCCAGTGGTACCAAGATGGCATCAGACGACGAATATACTTTTCACCTCCTACCTGACAGCTCAAGCCTGATTTAAAAAACGACTTATATCTCTCCAAGATGTTTGCACGGGAGGCTTAACCAGGAAACCCTCTTCGCTGATATTTTTCCTTTCCAAGAATTCAAATGTGTACGGAGGTTTCCACTGAACTTAGGAAGGCATAGCTGGTTTGTATGTCTCTTTTAGAAGACCGATTAGACATTTTGCTTTTGGTCGTACTGTGTGACTTGCTCTGATGTTTTTAGTCACGGGTTTCTCACATGACCAGTTATTAATTATGATGCATTACTAATATTTAGAGGGAAAGAACATTAAGGCTATCTAGCACACTGCAGTATATCACACAAAATTGAACTTGAATATCTGCTCTCTGTCTATAATTAGTGAAATATGGTTT